>CM042476.1:64158583-64591083 GCA_023621385.1 Quercus gilva | reverse complement strand
GGCAAGAGATGTATTAGCCCAGATTTTAATTCAAAAGTAGTAGTAGCATCTAAAGTAGGAAATGTTATGCATAAGGGTTGTAATTCAAATTAGGGGCAGCAAGCTCTTTGAAAGTTTAATTTCCAGCCATGACTTCCTCCTCTTCTAAATCAAAATCGCTAGCAAACAAGGAATCAAGATTGTGCTCTTCAGAATTTTTCCTCTCTTCCCTCCTTAACCTGCACAAAGTTCTATTTATTTCTGGATCGTACTGCAAATCACCTTGATTAGAAGATCAAGTTACGGTCATAAACAATTAAGGAAACTCTAATAAACCATGAAAAACAAACTAGGAAAAATCTAGAGTAATGAAAATAAATAAATAAAATTTATGCTAAACACAAAAATAATAAAAATAAAAATAAAATAAAATGCCTAAAAACCCGAGAAAACAGTGGAATTTGGCCTCCAAAGAGTAGGGCTAGTAATCAAAAGGATTAACTAGTCTTGCTCAGAACATCATTTACCTTCAAAAAACTATACTATCAAGGCTTAGTACTACCGCAATCAAAATTCTGCCGAAACCGTAACTATCGAAACTAACAATTTTTTTTTTTTTTTTTTAAATTTCAAGAATGAAACAAGGATCACAAGAAGCACAAAAATCAACTAGAATCACTTCCCAACAACGGCACCAAAATTTGGTGTGCTATCGCAGGCAACCAAAAATAAAACCTATACTCCTAAAAATATATATAGTAGTGCGAGTAAGGATCGTTCCCACGGAGAGTATCTAGCCTAGTTTTATGCTATGTGAACATGGAGGGGGGGAGGGTTGAGTATAAGGAAAAGAATTTTAAGAAAAACAACTAAGGAATTATTTAAATCAAAGTATCAAAATCAATCAAGAGAACAAAGCTTGGTTTAAGTCAACATCCACCATCAAAATATTAGAATCGATCATCGACGCTTTGAATATTCACCATTGGAACTATTTTCCTATTTCTCCTTAGTCGCAGTTAATTAGAAAACAAGCGATCTAATAAACCCTAACTACTAAACAACCCAAGACAAGCGCTAAAGGTTTAATCTAGTAGCAGCCTTAAGAATTAGAAAGATCGATGAAACTAAACAACACAAGCACAAGCGGTTGTATTTAATTTAGTCAACCATTCTTCCTAAGATTTAGTAATTTTTAATGCAGCAAATCATTAAATCTTGGTTGCTTCACAAATTAGAGAGAATAAACAATTACGAATTTTATATCTAACCTAGCAGTAGATTGCAACGAATAATAAACTAGTAGGCCTTCTAGTAATTAAAAGAGACAATCATGAAAATAAGCATAGAAGAACATCTGATACTCAAAGCATAAATTGAACAATAAAAACAAATTAGATCTCACAGTTTTATTGATTCCAAGGCTTTAGTTTCCCTCGACCAAGTATAAAAGTTTTAGCCACGTAGGGCCATGATGAAAACTAAAAGGAGAAGTTAGAGAAGAGGGGAGAGAATTGTTGAAAAAGTAAATATACGCACGGAAAAATTAATGGATCTACTTCATTCACAATTGATAACATGCACTATGTAAGTTTCAAAATATAGAACAAGGGAGTGTACCATAGTGCGGTGAATTTCAAAACCAAAGATCAGAAATACTTGGGAACACTTTCAATCCTCACTCCAACTCCATAACGCCCAAGATATGTGGTCTCTCAATTAGTTGTATGTGTATATTCTAGAGAGAATGAGAGAGTGTCCAACACTCACATACATACCATTTCATGCATATGAGATGATTACAAAATTCTGTATGTTTCTTTCCTAATAACTGATTATCTAATTGGGCTAGCCTTTTGGGCCTTTCCAATTGGGCTCTAGTATGTGGCTTGGAGTGGGACCAAAAGGGAACGAATAAGACATTAGCTCCAATGGGCCTTGGGCCTTTCTGTCAACTCTTGACAAGTCCAAAGTTACCATTAATTATATTTAATACCACTATATAAATATAATTGCACTCTAGGCCTTATTAATTAATTATATCCCAAGACTTTATTGTACATGCAACCCCTTCATAAAATATTCGTAGTAACACAAAGTCATTAATGTAGACTGCCACTTTATAGATTACTACATCTTAATCCTTAAGTACCCGGTTTAATCCTTTTAAGTTATTCATTATATTTTTATGAAATCCAATTTCATAAATATATACTTTTGTAATTTCTTACCAAAGTGGTTAGGCCTAACTCTTTGAATAACAAACTCATTAAACTTATCTCAAGGGAATATATTGTATCTCCGTTAAGAGACTATGAATTCCATCTTAAAAATATATGTTCTATCAACACTAAATGTGGCTGCCCAACATACTGAGATTTTGACCATTACTTTAGATCTCACTCCTGATATATCAAAGCAACTTACATTTCATGATCAAGTCCATTATTCTCTCAAGATTAAGAGTTCAGGAAAATAGAAGTCGTGAGATTTATTATTCAATTGACAGTCGTTAAGAGAATTATAAATCTCACAGCGGTCCAGTTCAATATGTCTTCACTCTTAAAACATATCAACATATCAACTAGAAGCCACCACTTCCATGATCAAGACAAATCATCTTAGTTAATATGTTATAGCCTTCGCAGATAAAACACCTAATTTCATCACCGACTACGAACCAAATTCTGAGTTTACAAAGAACTTGTGACTTATATCTTCTGTGACTAAATCACATAAAACATATTATGCATCTCATGGACTATATGATAATGTCCAAAAATTCATGTTACCATTATTTCAAATAATAATAAAACAATTTTATTAATTACAATAGTAAGTCATACATCATGTCATACATAATGTCGTACATAATATAATACATAGCATCATACAATAAGGTTCTAGGGCACAAATCCCAACAATCTCCCACTTGCCCTAAAGACTTATGCACTAATCTAACTCTCATTCCCTGTAATGTGACTCGAAGGTCCTTTGAGGCAAGGCTTTGGTAAAAGCGATCTGCTAGATTGTTTGCACTTTCAATCTTTGCTACCACCACATCTCCACAAGTAATAATATCTCTAATGATGTGATACTTTCTCTCAATGTGCTTTCCTTTCTTGTGATTGCTTAGATCTTTTGATTGTGCAATTTCACCACTATTGTCACAAAACAATGTGATGGAAACTTGTTCCATTCTCATTACACCAAGGTCAGAAAGGAATTTCTTGAGCCATATAGCTTCTTTTGCTGCTTCACAAGCAGCAACAAATTCTGCTTCCATGGTGGAGTCCGCAATACAAGATTGTTTGACACTCCTCCAAGTTATGGCTCCATCTTCCAAGGTGAAAACACATCCTGAAGTGGATTTTTTGAAATCTAGATCCGATTGAAAATCTAAATCTGTATAGTCAATGGGTATCAAATCCTCACTTCGGTAAACAAGCATATAATCTCTCGTTCTCCGTAGATACTTGAGAATATGCTTTACTGCTTGCCAATGTTTTGGTCCTGGATTTGATTGATATCAGCTGACTATGCCAACTAAATAATAAATATCTGGTCTAGTACAAAGCATGGCATACATGAGACTTCCTACTGCAGAAGCATAAGGAACTTGTCTCATCATATCTACTTCCTCTTGAGTCCTAGGCCTTTGGTCATCAGACAGAGGAACTCCATGTCTAAAAGAAAGTAAACCTTTCTTGGAGTTTTGCATGCTAAACCATTCTAAAAGCTTATCTATATATCCAACTTGTGATAAGCCTAACATCTTATTCTTGCGATCTCGCCAAAGCTTGATCCCTAGAATAAAGTTAGCCTCACCTAAGTCCTTCATATCAAATTGGCTTGACAACCAAACCTTCACTGATGACATTACTCCTACATCATTTCCAATGAGTAGAATATCATCAACATAAAGCACTAGGAACATTACTACTTTATCTTGATGTCTTTTGTACACACATGGTTCATCAAGATTTTGTTCAAAACCAAATGACTGAATTGCTTGATCAAATCTGATATTCCATAACTTAGATGCTTGCTTAAGTCCATAAATGGACCTTTTCAACTTGCATACCATATGCTCTTGGTTCTTTGCTATGAAACCTTCTGGTTGCATCATATAGATTTCCTCTTTAAGATTGCCATTAAGAAATGCAGTCTTGACATCCATTTGCCAAATCTCATAATCATAATGAGCAGCAATGGATAAGAGAATTCTGATAGATTTAAGCATTGTTACTGGTGAAAAGGTTTCTTCATAATCAATACCTTATTTTTGTGCGTACCCTTTCGCCACTAGCCTTGCTTTAAAGGTTTCAACCTTTCCATCTATCCCTCTCTTCCTCTTGTAAACCCATTTGCAACCAACAGGTTTAATGTCGTTAGGCGCCTCTACAAGATCCCAAACTTTATTGGAATACATGGAATCTAATTCAGATTTCATAGCTTTGACCCAATGATGTGCATCTATATCATTCATTGCCACTTCATAAGTGTAGGGATCCGATTTAGCCTCTTCTGACATAGCCTCATAAGTTTTTCCCAAACCTATGAATCTTATAGGAGGCCGAACAATTTTCCCACTACGACGAGGCATCTGTTTACTAGACTACTCATCAGTAGTATCTTATGGCGTATCTAATACATCCACATCATCCCTAGTTTCATCTATCGGTTGTTCATTTACAGGTTTATTCATTTTAGCCAAAACAACTTTATTTCTAGGATCAAAATTATTCATATAATCATCTTCCAAAAATTTGGCATGTGTACTAACAAACACTGTTATCTTTATGATTATAGAATAAATAACCATTTGTTTCTTTTGAATACCCTATAAACATGCATACTTTAGTTTTAGATTCCAACTTATCAGACTTCCTTTTCAACACATGTGCTGGACACCCCCAAATGTGGAGATATTTCGTACTAGGCTTATACCCACTCCACAATTCCTTAGGTGTGTTGGGAACAGATTTTGATGGAACTAAATTCAAAATATGCATTGCAGTTTTTAGTGCATATCCCCAAAAAGAAACTGGTAAAGTTGAGTAACTCATCATGGACCTAACCATTTCCAAAAGAGTCCTATTCCTTCTTTCTGCTACACCATTCTGTTGGGGAGTTCCAAGTGCAGTCAATTGGGACATGATCCCATTTTGAGTTAAGTAATCCTTGAAATCCCCAAGAAGGTATTTGCCACCTCGATCGGATCAAATGGCTTTTATGCGTTTACCTAATTGATTCTTAACTTCAGGCCTAAACTCTTTGAACTTTTCAAAGGCTTCAAACTTCCATCTCATTAGGTACACAAAGCCATATCTTGAGTAATCATCGTTAAAAATGATGAAGTACTCATAACCTCCTTTTGCTTGGGTTGACATAGGACCACAAACATCCGTATGTACTAATTCAAGTAACTCTTGCGCTCTTCTACCTTTTGCATTAAAAGGTCGTTTGATCATTTTACCTTCCAAACAAGATTCACAAACTGGAAATTCATCAAAGTCCAATGGATCTAAGAGTCCATCTTTGATCAGTCTTTGAATTCTGTTTGGATTAATATGACCCAAACACAAGTGCCAAAGATATGCTTCATTAATAGAAGGAAACTTTCTCTTTAATGATTTTACATAAGAGCTATTATTTAATTCGAAATTATATATGATGAATTCTGTTATATCAGTGGGCTAAAAGTCTCGGATGTTGACGATTTTGTAACTGAATCCTGAGAAAATAAACACAGAGTTAGAGGAGACCGATGGAAGCCGGCCAAGAATCCTCCGATGGCAAAGTTTGTCTTTTGTGTAATTCCAAAAATGTTGGAAGTGTCTGAATGCCTTACCCTCTCGTTGGCGATCGTTTATATAGCATGTGGGTAACGATTACTTATTTGATAAGCGTTCCTACTGCTGAGTAGTACAAAGGATTCGGAGGTAACTTCCATAACTGCCATGGAAGCTACATTATTTCGATGTGCATTCCACAACGGTTGGATTTGGCTTACAATGGTTCGAATTTACTTACGCCTGGTGAAAATATGCTCGTCTAAGGTTCAAGGTGCTCAGGACACAACAACCTCGTCCGTCCCTTAAGGACGAACGGACGCATGAGGTTGCTATGGACGAGCACGGGGTGACTTCCTTTTCTTTGGACGACATGTATGGATGAGACATGACTTGTGGATTTTTCATTACACCATCGGTTGCCCCCTCGTCCATATGGGTCGCCCAAAGGGAAAGAGGTAACCTTGTGTTACTTCGATGAGTTTAACTGGTGTCAAAGTGTTGATGTGCCACATGTCACCATTTCAATGGTGGCCAGTCTCGTCGATTCATTTTTTCAAGACGAAGACCACGTGTCATCATTTAATTGGTTGCGTCGTTTCATACGCTTAGGTCAGCCATCTATAAATAGTGGAATGCCTCCACTACCCTCCTCACTTCTGAGATTTTCCATTTTTGACAATCATCGTCTAGAGCTTCGTCTAGGAGTTTCCTCGCATCCATAGTTTCTATTCGTCCTAAAGCCAGGTATTTCCTCTTTTCTCATCTTTTAGGTTTCCAAAATTTTCTTTTCAAAAAATGTCAGAAATAACTATCTCATCGTCTAGCAATAGTACAGAGAAAGCTATAGACAAGTATTATGACGAGAGTAGTGATAGCTCTAGTGACACCAGTAATACTAGTGGGGAAAATACCACGGACGAGGAATATGTCTCAAGGGTCCCTGGGCTTCCCTTAGAAGTAATGCAAGAACAACTTAGGAAAACTTCAGGGTCCCAAGCAGGTACCTCGTCCTTTGTCCCTCCATCTAGTCCTCTGGACGAGACGGAGATAACTGTGTATAGTTGTGCTATAGATATTCCTTCCAAGACGGACGAGGAAAGACTAAACAATCTTAG
The DNA here is from genome assembly GCA_023621385.1 of Quercus gilva. Classification (NCBI taxonomy): domain Eukaryota; kingdom Viridiplantae; phylum Streptophyta; class Magnoliopsida; order Fagales; family Fagaceae; genus Quercus; species Quercus gilva. Next base: position 64,584,191 of record CM042476.1, on the reverse strand, counting down.
GGAATGATACCAAATTCCGGACGAGTTTAATCCTAGATTGCCTGTCCGTGGAGAATGGTGTTGTAATCCTCATTTTGGGGTAGGTAATATGAGGCTTACCTTCTAGGGGGTCTTAGGTTTCCTTTAAATGCTTTTACTAGAGAGTTGTTAGTTAGACTAGGTTTAGGAGTATGTCAATTTAACCCAAATGCATGGAGATTGATTACCTCTATGCAAATTTTGTGGAGGGAAGTGTTTGGAGGGGACCGTCCTATTACTATGGACGAGTTCCTCTACTGTTACAAACCCTCAGAAATTCATCAATCCCCTGGCTTTTATCAATTCATGGCCAGAGGTAAAGATTGTAGACTGGTGAAATCATTGGCCTCGTTTGACAGAAAATGGAAGACGGAGTTTTTCTTCGTCTCTGGCTTCTGGGCTGGAAGTCCTGTAGACGTTGGCCTAGATAAATTTGGTCGTTTTACTGGGGACCTAGGGAACCTTCGTCCTGAGGGTAAGTCCCTTAGCTTTCCCCCTCTCCTTTTTTGTTTATTATTATTATTATTATTTAACCTCCCCTTGTTTCATTACAGACGTTGAATGACCTTCCTTGAGCAAGCTGCATCATGACCGCGTCCACAGGGCTCATCTACACTCAGACAGGGATTTTCATTCCTTGGTTAATCTTAAACGACTTGCCAAATGGGGGTTAGGCCCTAACCCGTCTGAAATAGCACTTGCACATGAAATTACTGTGAGAAAAAGTAAGTTTCAAACTCCAAAAATTTCTTGCACCTTTTATTTTTATTTTTCATTTGTGCCAAAGAAAACTTTCTTCCCCTTTTTTCTTTATAGGAATGGCAACCATGAGAGGAAACAAAGGAAAAGAAGTAAGTGGTGAGGGGGCTCGTCTTGAGCTTGAGCTTCAAGCTCGTCCGTCGGCTGGAGATAAGAGGAAGACTTTATCAGGAAACTTAGATTTGGAAAAACTTCCTAGTAGACGTGGCAAGAAAACCAGGCATGGCTCGTCCCAAGTAGTCAAACCTAATCCTCCGTCGTCCCACCAGCCTGCCAAAGTGTTTGATGTTGACTCGTCCACTCATGTTGGGACCACTCCGTCCAAGACTACTCCATCTAAAACAACTGTGTCAGCCTCATCTCAACCTTCTCGAAAGGTCCTTTCAAATATTATTGAAAATGAAGACCTGGCCTGGGAACGTTTCAAGAATGCTGTTTCTAACAAAGATATAAACGTCTGCTATGACATGTCCCTTAAGGATTTTGAACACTCTGGTGTTCATGACCTTTTCAAGGTAACATCTATACTTCGTCTTGATGGAAAATTTTCATTCTCCTTCTCTCTCTCTCTCTTTTTTAACTTTTATTTGTTGTTGTTGTTTTTTTTTTTTTATAGGGCATGTCAAAGTTTATAGCAGCGTCTAGACAAACCACAGGATTGGACAAGACGAGGATCTTGTTAGAGACGAGGATTCAGGAGTTGAAGGACGAGGCTAAGCAATGGGCTGAAGTGGCTGCCAAAACCACGAACAAGGTGAAGGAGTTGAAAACTTTGGTTAAGGAGTTGAAGGCCAATGCTGTGAAGAAAGACGCTCGTCTTGAGGACTTGCAGAAAAAGAATGACGAGCATGGTATTCTTCTCTCCAAGGCGAAGGAAGACGCAGTGGCTGAATTTAAAGTGTCCAAACAATATACTGATGTTTTAGACACTAATTATGCAGCAGGATTTGAAGATTTCAGAATGGAGGCTATGGAAAAGTTCCCTAGCGTAGACTTTAGCTCCATTGTACTTAATCTAAATGTTGCTGCCACTAGTTCTCTCCTTCGCACCGGCTCTGAGGACACCAATATAGAAGACGATGCCACGACCCTGCCTCAAGACGAACCAAATGTTAATGCTCCAGTTTAGAAAACATTTCAATGTTTTATGTTCTCATTCCTTTTTTTTTTTTTTTTTTTTTTTTTTTTTTTTTTTTTTTTTTTATGTAATCCAAGCACATTAGGCTTGTCCATGTTTAAGGACGAGTTTTTATAAAATTAAGTTTTAATTCTGTAACGATGTTTGGATGTTTCTCGTCCGCCCTTGAAACAATTAAATGAATGTTCTTTCTCTTATATATGCATGGACGAGAGTCTTTATTTTCATATACAGGATTCCTTGTTTAGCTCATCTACATTTCATATATATACTTGAACCATTTTTAATGGAATTTTACTAAGTGTAGTTTATCCAGATGAAATGGTAATTATCAGCGTTACCCGTCCTTAGACTTGGCTGATTCTCATGTTTAATGATGGTAAGACTTTATGTTTTCCTCGTCCATGGGCTGGAACATTTTTGGTGCATTGACAAGTTGTAAATACTTGTCCATACATTTCCTCGTCCATTGTCTGGATTTGCACATCTTACTTTGTCCATCATATGGACGAATACGCCTTGGGCATTGAGGTTTACTCAAGGTATAGGGTTTTACCTCGTCCTTTACTTTGGATGAGCATGGCTTGAGTTTATTTAGACAAGCTTAGACATTACATCTCTGCGTCCAGAGAATTTTTTTGTCTTTGAGCTTTTTTGTCTTCTCATGGGATGATTTTGTACAAAAGAAATATGCTAGTGATTCACACAACATTATGTACATTGCATAAATATTGCTCACAAACGAGGCATATACTTAGAAGTTCATGCCTTTTTAGGAAAATAAATACAAACCAAATCATAACTTCGTCCATAACTTTAATATAATAATAACAAAGCAACACTAAAGACAGGTAAATAAACTTATGTGGATAAGTATATAAATGGTCTTCATGCTCGTCCAGGCTGGCATTTTTATTGGTAGTACCTCCTCAGGTGCTCAACAGTCCAGGGATGCTCCAAATTCCTCCCGTCTAAGGTCTCCAAGTAGTAGGATCCTTGCCTTTTACAATTAACAACTTTGTAGGGACCTTCCCAATTAGGACCCAGTTTCCCATGAGCCGGGTTCTTTATTGCCAAAGATACCTTTTTCAGGACGAGATCTCCTATGTTGAATCGCCTTGGCTTCACCATTGCGTCATATTGCCTAGCCATAAGGTTTTGTACCTTGCCATCCTTTGTTCAGCATTCATCCTCACCTCGTCTATTAGATCGAGGTTCAAACGAAGTTGCTCTTCATTATCTTTGTCCTGATAGGTTGTCACCCTATGATTGGGCATGTGCACTTCTGCAGGTATGACTGCTTCAGTTCCATAGGCTAGCTTGAAAGGAGTCTCTCTTGTCGGAGTTCTTACTGTCGTCCTATATGCCCACAGAACACCTGGTAACTCATCTGGCCATACTCCCTTTGCCCCCCTCAAGCCGAGTCTTGATTATTTTTTACAAAGATCGGTTTGCTACTTCAACCTGGCCATTTGCTTGTGGATGGGCTGGGGAGGAGTAGTGATTCTAAATCCCGAAGTGTATGCAAAAATCTTTGAATAGTGCATTGTCAAATTGTCGTCCATTGTTGGATATCAGCACTCTGGGCACTCCGAACCTGCACACAATGTTCTTCCATCAAAGTTCTTGACATTTTGTTGTGTGATATTAGCTAAGGGTTCTGCTTCTACCCACTTGGTGAAATAATCAATACCAACCACGAGGAACTTCATTTGCCTTACACCTAGTGGAAAAGGACCCAAGATGTCTAGTCCCCATTGCGCAAAGGGCCATGGGACCGTCATTGGGGTTAAATACTCCGATGGTTGCTTGGGGATATTGCTAAATCGTTGGCATTGATCGCAGACCTTAACATAAGCTTTTGCATTTGCTTGCATATTTGGCCAGTAGTATCCTGCACGGACGACTTTGTGAACGAGTGATCTGGCTCCCGAATAATTGCCACATGCCCCTTCATAGATTTCTCTCAATATGTAGTTTGCGTCGTCGGGAGCCAAACACCTAAGATAAGGCTGTGAAAGGCCTCTTTTATACAACACCTCGTTTATAAGTACGTATCTGGCCGACCCTACCCTTAACTTTCTAGCTTCGTTTTTTTCTTCTGGAAGTCATCCGTCTTTTAAGTATGATATAATTTGAGTCATCCAATTTCCCCTGCTCTCCACTTGTTGTATTTCTGGGATGTCTATACTTGGCATATACCGAATCTCATCAAATTTGTCCACAGTTTCATTCTCTAAGGCTTCCTTCACCAAGGCATCAGCTTCCACGTTCTCCTCCCTTGGGATTTGAATGAAGCTAGCTTCTTCAAATTTTCTCGTAAGGCGCATCACCATACTAAGGTACTTCTTCATTCGTTCTTCCTTAGCCTCGTACATCCCTCTCACTTGGCCTATAACTAACTGAGAATCTCCCAAGAAAACTATGGACTTCGCTTCCACAGACTTAGCCAATTCCAGACCTTTGAGGAGAGCTTCATATTCGACTTCACTATTAGTAGCTTGGTACTGCAAGCGAACCCTGTGTTTTAGTTTGTCCCCTTCTGGAGATTGTAGAACCACACCTATCCCCCCTGCATACTGTGTAGATGAACCATCCACATGGACGATCCATTTCTTGTCTTCCATCTCTCCTATATCATCATGGATTAGGGTAAACTCTACAATGAAGTCTGCTAGTGCTTGGGCTTTTATGACATGCCTTGGTTGGTACTTTATGTCAAACTCACTGAGCTCGACAGCCCATTGAATCAATCATCCTGCAGCTTCCAATTTGTTCATTGCCTTCTGGAGTGGATGATCCGTCATGACGTTGATGACATGAGCTTGGAAGTAATGCCTTAGTTTCCTGAAGGCCGTTACTAGTGCGAAAGCCAGCTTTTCTATTAGTGGATATCATCCTTCCGCTCCCCTCAGTGCTTTACTTGTGTAATATACTGGCTTTTGTATTTTTCCTTCTTCTCTTATCAATGCAGAGCTCACGACATGCGGAGTCACTGCCAGGTATAGGAATAACTCTTCTCCCATCACGGACGGACTCAACAATGGGGCCATAACGAGGTACATCTTCAAATCCTGAAAGGCTCTTTGGCACTCGTCCATCCACTCAAATGCTTTCTTTAGAACCTTGAAAAATGGTAAACACTTGTCAGTAGCTTTAGAAACAAACCTGTTGAGGGCAGCAACTCGCCCAGTAAGAGATTGGACTTCTTTGATATTCTAGGGAGGCTTCATATCTAGAATTTCTTTGATCTTTTCCGAGTTTACCTCAATCCCTCTGTGTGAAACCATGAATCCAAGAAATTTTCTTGAAGCTACTCCAAAAGCGCACTTGCTGGGGTTCAACTTCTTATTGTACCGCCTGAGTGTATTAAAGGTCTCTTACAGGTCGTCCATATGTTTTCCTTCATCCAGGCTTTTCACCAACATGTCGTCCACATAGACTTCTACGTTTTGTCCAATCTGAGGATGGAACATGTGGTTGACCAGTCGTTGGTATGTTACTCCAGCATTTTTCAATCCAAAGGGCATTACTTCGTAACATAATAAGCCTTGACTAGTAACAAAGGACGTCTTCTCCTGGTCGGCCTCATTCATCCTTATTTGGTTGTATCCTGAGAAAGCATCCATGAAACTAAGTAATTTATGGCCCGCGGTAGAATCCACAAGTTGATCAATGCGCAACAATGGATAGCTGTCCTTGGGGCAAGTTTTGTTTAGATCAGTAAAATCCACACACATCCTTCACTTGCCGTTTGCCTTTTTGACCATTACTACATTGGCCAACCAATCTGGATAGTACACTTCTCGTATAAACTTCGCTGCCATCAACTTCTGAACTTCGTCTTTAATAGCATTATCTCTCTCAGGTGCAAACACCCTTTTCTTTTGTCTCACTGGTTTAGAGGAAAGACATATGTTTAGTCGATGGGTAATGACACTAGGATTTATGCCCGGCATATCCTCATGACTCCAAGCAAATATATCAGTGTTTTTTTTCAAAAACTAGACGAGGTCCTTCTTAATTTCTTCTTCCAGATCTGCCCCAACCCTAGTATATCTCTTAGGGTTGCTTTCATCTAAGGAAACATCTTCTAACACTTCGGTGGGTTCAACCACAATTCTCCTTTCTTCTATATTCATCTATTGCTGCTCGTCCATGGTGAGCATGGCCAAATAACACTCCCTTGCTGCCAGTTGGTCTCCTTGCACTTGTCCTACCCCATGCTCCATAGGGAACTTAACTGATAGTTGATAAGTGGAGGTGACTGCCTTCCAACTATTCAGAATTGGTCTTCCAATTATGACATTGTAAGAGGACGAGCAATCTACCAAAAGGAAGTTTACATTTTTGGTTACCTGCTGCGGATATGCCCCCACTACTACTGGCAGTGTAACTGTGCCAACAAGCTGTACCTTCATTCCTCTGAAGCCCACTAGAGGTGAGTGTACTGGATGGAGCTAGTCTCATCCAACCCTCATTTGCTGAAAAGCTGGATAATACAGGATGTCCGCCGAGCTCCCATTGTCTATCAATACTCTTCTAGTTGTGTAGTCAACAATAACTAAGGTGAGGACAATAGCATCATCGTGAAGGTGGTGAATCCCCTTGGCATCTTCATCCGTGAAAGTGATTGCTTGCTCGTCCGGGGTCCTTGCTTTTGGTGATTGTCCAGAAAGTTAGACACTCTGCACTACTTTCAAGTACGCCTTTTCTGACTTGGACAACTGTCCTGCCAAACTTTCCCCTATGATAACCCTTATCTCGTCTAGTGGTAGTCGTGATGATTCCTCTACCTTCCCTTTCAATTTCTCTTCCTTGTGGTCTCGTCCAAGGAAATTTCTCAACTTCCCTTGCCTTATGAGATTCTCAATCTACTGCTTTAAATCAAAACATTCATCTGTGTCATGCCCATGGTCTCTATGAAAGCGACAATACTTGTTCCTATTGCGCTTGTTGGGATCTCCCTTCAGTTTCTCTGGCCACTTCAAAGTAGGGTCGTCCTTGATTTGCATGAGGACTTGTTCAAGCGGCATGTTTAATGGTGTGTACTGTTGATTCTGTGCTAAAGGACCTGCCTTCTTGTCCCGGTCTTTCCTATCTTCTGTTCATCCCTTCTTAAGACGAGGACCTTATTCCGAATGTCGCATTGGGTTGGCTTCCATTTTCTCAACTCTTTTCCTCTTCTTGGCTATGATAGCATCCTCCACATTCATAAAGTTTTAGGCTAAATGGACAAATTCAGCCACGATCTGGGGCTCTTGTTCATATAACTTGTGGATGAACAAGTCAGAATGAACCCCATTATGGAATGCCGCCAAAAGGAGCTTATCATCCACCTCGTCCACTGCCAAGGTGTCCCTGTTGAAAAGCGTGATGAAGGACCGCAAACTTTTATTCTCTCCTTGCTCTATGGTTAGCAAGCTAGATGAAGAACGTTTATGCCTTGCCCTTGATAAAATTATTAACGAACAACTTGCTTAACTCCTCGAAGGATGTCACTGTGTTAGGAGGTATTTTGCTAAACCACACTCGCGCAGGTCCTTTGAGGGTAGTAGGGAAAGCTCTGTACATTATTTCATCCGGAACCCCTTAAAGGTGCATAGTAGTTTTGAAGGTGGCAATATGATCGAAAGGATCCCGCGTCCCATCATACGAATCTAATGAGAGCATCTTGAACTTAGGTGGCAAAGGGTGAGCATTGATGGAAGCCACGAAGGGGGAATCAGTCTTGTGAACCAAATCTTCTACGAGGTTCATTTTCCTCATATTCTCCCTCATCTCATCCATAACCCTTCTCATTTGGTCCATTTCCCTTTCCAAATAAGGTACCCTTCGTGAAGCGGTACCCCTTAACTGGCTTTCAAGTTTAATATTCCTTCCATCTTCTTAACTGTGGGCCTGTCCTTCAGTGTTCCATTCGTGATGCTGCCTCCTTAAATTAAGTTGTCTGACCAACTCCTGGTTCTAGCGAGTTAACTCCGCCATAGCAGCGGCCATGGATTGCACGTGTTAGACAGAAGATGGTTGCATGATGGTCACTGATTGACGGTCACGATGAGGGTTACTAGAGGAGTCCCTGCTCTTTTGAGGGCCTGGGCTAGTAGCCCTTGATCTTGTCCGAACCATTTCAACCCTTTGTCGGAGAAAGAAATCGCAGAACTCAACAAATTAAGTTCAAAGGTGACAAATTTCTTTCCCATAGACGGCGCCAACTGATGAATTCTGTTATATCAGTGGGCTGAAAGTCTCGGATGTTGACAATTTTGTAACTGAGTCCTGAGAAAATAAACACAAAGTTAGAGGAGACCAGTGGAAGCCGGCCAAGAATCCTCCGATGGCAAAGTTAGCCTTTTATGTAATTCCAAAAATGTTGGAAGTGTCTGAATGCCTTACCCTCTCGTTGGCAATCGTTTATATAGCATGTGGGCAACGGTTACTTATTTGATAACCATTCCTATTGCTGAGTAGTACGAAGGATTCGGAGGTAACTTCCATAACTGCCATGGAAGTTACATTATTTCGATGTGCATTCGACAACAGTTGGATTTGGCTTACAATGGTTCGACTTTACTCACGCCTGGTGAAAATATGCTCGTCTAAGGTTCAAGGTGCTCAGGACACAACAACCTCGTCCGTCCCTTAATGACGGACGGACGGATAAGGTTGCTATGGATGAGCATGGGATAACTTCCTTTTCTTTGGACGACATGTATGGACGAGACATGACTTGTGGATTTTTCATTACACCATCAATATAGTTCACACTTATCAAGAGTTAAAATATAAAGACCATCCACAATATTGCCAGAACAGATAAGCATTTTACTATTCTTTATTACAACATTATAATAACACAATATCCATGTTTACCCAAATAAGTTGTAGAAATTAAATTCCTACAAACATTAAGTACATACAGACAGTCTTCTAATTTTAAAACTCTAGATTCAAAACACAAATTAAAAACACCAACAGCTACAACTGGAATCCTGCTCCCATCAGCCAAAGTAAGAAACAATTGTCCTTCATTAAGTTTTCTGGTCTCCTGGAACCCCCGTAAAGAATTGCATATATGATTAGTACAACCTGAATCCACACACCAAGAATCTGTGGAATTTAGTATCAAACATATTTCAAGAAGGAAAGAATTATTCATACCCTTATTATTGGCAGCCTTGAATTTTGGACAATTCCTCTTCCAATGTCTTTTCTCACCACAATGGAAACATTTTCCTTTGAGCTTCTTTCCTTTGTCAGCAACCACTAAGACAATTTTTTTACCTTATTGCTTGGTGAAGTCCTTCTTCTTCTTCTTCTTTTTACCGTTGCCTTTCGACATAGGTTGAGAAGTAGAAGCTTCACCCACATTGGCTTCAACATTAGAAGTACCAAGAATGCCTTCCGCCACTACCAATTCATTAATTAATTCAGACAAAGAGTAAATCTTTTTGTTCATATTATAATTGAGTCTGAATTCCTTGAATGATTCCGGTAGTAACTGGAGTATCATATCCACTTGGGATTCTCCATCAATATCAGCACCTAGAACTTCCAATGTATTCAGATTGGAAATCATTGTAAGACAATGCTCCCTCATTGAACTACCTTCAGCCATTTCATTAATTGATTCAAAACTATTCTCATTGTTAGTGCTATCATGATAACTCTTATCAAACACTAATAATATGCCGCATTACCTTTAGCCTTTAAGTAATAATGACATAGCTCCTTTGGGAGGTTAACATTACACTTAGTCTAGTGTACATCATTATCTAGAATTATGTGCAGTCACATTTCATCTCCCTTTATGGTATTTAAACTTGTAGTACCATAGAACAAAACACCCTCCTTTGGGATCACAAGGCATATACGCCAAGACAAGGTGCTTGTCCACACTACTTTAAACGGGTAAGTTCAATCTTGTAGTACTATGAAGTAAACACCCTCCTTTGGGATCGCAAGGCATATACACCAAGATAAGGTGCTTACTCCACAATACTATGAACCAATAATGGAGGCCGTGAGATCTAACTCTTGTATCTCTCTCCCACTAGATGTTTTAAATTGAAGGTTTTTAATAAGAAAACATGTGTAAACAAATCACACACAGCCTTGCACTTTATACATGTAAAAACACTTAGAAAAATTCAAAAACTTCCCAGGCTCGACAGCTTCCCGACAACTGGTCGATCGATCGAGAAATAGTCTTGCTAGCTCAACAGCTACTCGATAGCTACTCGATCGATCGAGAAATCTCTTGTTTGCTTAATCGATGCTCGACAGCTTCTCGATCGATCGAGCTTCTGAATCCCCAGGCTCGATCGATGCTTGATAACTTCTCGATCAATTGAGCTTCACGAATTTTGAATTTCTAGAATTTTACTAAGGCAGTTTTTAACGACTTTTCATAAACAAACAACCATCATATGAACATGATAAATAGAGATTGATATCAAAACTAAATTCCATTGATGCTATAGCCTTAAACTTCAATTTAACACACTTAAATTCAAATTTAAACAACATCATAACATCAATATCAGTTTTAATCAAATCATAGTTTCAACAACCATGTAGAAAATTAAATACAAGTATAATCTTCTAGCATTATGAAACTATTATTTCTAATTCTAAAACTCACAAAACATGTTATACATATTGGAATTGAAGACCGCTCTGATACCAATTGTTGGAAAAGTAAATATATGCAGCGGAAAAATTAACGGATCTACTTCATTCACAATTGATAGCATGCACTATATAAGTTTCAGAATATAGAACAAGAAAGTGTACCTTGGTGCGGTGAATTTCAAAACCAAAAATCAGAAGTACTCGAGAACACTTTCAATCTTCACTCCAATTCCACTAACGCCCAAGATGTGTGGTCTCTCAATCAGTTGTATGTGTATATTCTAGAGAGAATGAAAGAGTGTCCAACATTCACATACATACCATTTCATGCATATGAGATTATTACAAAATTCTGTATGTTTCTCTCCAAATAACTAATTATCTAATTAGGATAGCTTTTTGGGCCTTTCCAATTAGGCTCTAGTATGTAGCTTGGAGTGGGACCAAAAGGGAACAAATAAGACACTAGCTCCAATGGGCCTTGAGTTTTTCTGTTAACTCTTGACAAGTCCAAAGTTACCATTGATTATATTTAAAACCACTATATAAATATAATTGCACTCTAAGCCTTATTAATTAATTATATCCCAAGACTTTATTTTACATGCAACCCCTTCATAAAATATTCGTAATAACACAGAGTCATTAATGTAGTCTGCAACTTTGTAAATTACTACATCTTAATCCTTGAGTACCCGGTTTAATCCTTTTAAGTTATTCGTTATATTTTTATGAAATCTAATTTCATAAATATATACTTTAGTAATTTCTTATCAAAGTGGTTAGACCTAACTCCCTGAATAACAAACTCATTAAACTTATCTCAAGGGAATATTTTGTATCTTCGTTAAGTGACTATGAATTCCATCTAGAAAATATATGTTCCATCAACACTAAATGTTGTTGCCTAACATACTGAGATTTTGACCTTCACTTTAGATCTCACTCCTGATATATCAAAACAATCTACATTTCATGATCAGGTCCATTATTCTCTCAGAATTAAGAGTTCATGAAAATAGAAGCCGTGAGATTTATTATTCAATTGACAGTCGTTAGGAGAATAATAAATCTCACAGCGGTCCAGTTCAATATTTCTTAACTCTTAAAACATATCAACATATCAACTAGAAGCCACAACTTCCATGATCAAGACAAATCATCTTAGTTAATATGTTATAGTCTTCGCAGATGAAACTCCCAATTTCATAACTGATTACGAACCAAATTCTGAGTTTACAAAGAATTTGTGACTTATATCTTCTATGACTAAATCACATAAATCACATACTATGCATCTCATGGACTATATGATAATGTCCAAATATTCATGTTACCATTATTTCAAATAATAATAAAACAACTTTGTTAATTACAATATTAAGTCATACATCATGTCATACATAATGTCATACATAATATAATACATAGCATCATACAATAAGATTCTATGGCACAAATCCCAACAAGAGAAGCGTGTATGAAGTCTGATTTTTCCTCCCCCTTTTACGCATTAATTCCCCCTTTCCCAAGCCTACAAAATCTCCTAAAAATATTCTAAATAATAATATCCAAATCTGACTAATTAAGGAAAAATATTAAAAATAAAACAAAGTCCTAATATAACTAGGAAAGTGGTGGCTGGAAATTTCATGCCCAAGATTTGGAAACTTCCGAAAATAAACCACATCAGGTCCGTGTATTAGAATTGCAAGCTAAGGAATGTTCCAGAACATCAACAGTGCAGGTGCAGCAACTTCAAGCCCGATTTCAACCTTTATGCATCCCGTATCTCTCAAAACTCAAAACATGAAAGTTTTATAGCTTTGTCTTAGACCTCCATAGCATCTTGAACCATCTCAATCGGAGCTTGGATGAGAGAGTTATGCCCAAATTACAAAGCGATGTCAAAGCTGTCCAAAATCACCTAATTAGCTACGTTTTGCACTTAATGCCTCCATTTGCATCCTAAATCAAAATATAAGAATAATGAGTACATTTAGGCACCAAATAAGTATAAAAGACTAAACATTAAGGGAGAAAAATATGACAATTTGCATTCTCATCAGAGAACAAAAGGAAATAGGTCACAAAGCTTACAGACCCCAACTTCCACAGACTTATGACTGGACTTTAAGTCGCATAAGACTTGTTAGATTTGGGATCTAGGATCAATATGTCCACAGTAAAAGGAGTGTGCTAGTTTACTCCATAAAACCCTCTATTTTCTACTTAGCGAGCTTCTCTATTTACTATTTTCACTCCTATCTTACTCTCTCTTTCTTCTCTTTTAAGTACTGTGATCACTTTCTCTTGTCTTGTCCCTTCCTTAGGCTTCGTGTGTAAGCACAAACACCCCATGATGATCACATGGAAAGTACACTTTGGCCAAATGGACCTGGCGGAGGGTGAAAAAATGAAGTCAACACTAGATTAGGTCTAGGAACAATATATGTAGTGCCCTTCATAGAAAGAATGATCTTACCAAAGCACATGTCCAGAGTTTAGGTATGGAGATAGAAAGGTGTTAGGCCATCCGATCCATGGGTCGGCCTTCACTCATTGTGTTACACATCCTAATTCCATCAAAGGGTCCTCTAATAGGTTATTCTACACACACACACACACACACACTAAGTTTATTATAACAAACATCTAACACACAACCTAGCATTCAACTATCATGGCATAACATCATCTCATCTAGCATTTCATGCTTTATATAAAATAAAATAAAAACTGCAAGCATCTCACAAGATAGCAAGGCATAACATTATCCAAGGGCAACAAGCATAAATGGTATCAACCAAACATGTCCATCAAAGCTGGTGATACCGTATTTTGTCCATCCTAAATTGGCATGCCTTGCCCCAAGATTTTCAAAGAAAAAAAAAATCATTTTCTCACTAAGAGATTGTGGGAATATCTAAATCACTATGGTTCATCACATTTGAGCATTGGAGCACTAAAAGTGCCATTTCAGATCAAAATAACCAAAATGCTTCTACTTAATTGATCATTGGCCAAAGGTCAAAATTGGTCCAAACTTCACCAATATGAAAATTTTCATTTTTTTTGTATCAAATCAATGGCTATTGTAGCTTTTTATCAACTTTAACCAAATTTGACATAGGGTTGACTTTTTAGCAGCGACTAATGGTTGACTTTGATCAAACCTCCTGATCGGGATAAAACCAACATTATTGCAAAGAGTATTGAATTCCCTTTAAAATGACTGCTCATGAATCAAAATCGAGGTATTGAATTCCCTTTAAAATAATAAGCATGCATTAACATGATGATGAGGATGAGGCTGATTGATAACATGATGGGCACGATGAATGCAATGATAAAACAATTGGATGTATAACACATTTGAAGGATTTAGTGATGTAATAATGTTATGCATGTGATGCTGAGTATTTTTTCTTCTTATGTAATTAGGTTAACTCATTAGGTGATTTCTTAATAAAATTAGGTTATGGAACACAATGAGTAGTGGTCAGCCCATAGGCTGATGTATTTAGTTGTCTAACACCTTCTTAAACCGTATCCTAACTTCAGATCTAGAATATGGTACCTAGGCCTCTGCAAGAGACCCAAGTTAGTTCCTAAACCTAAACCAAGTGACAGCTCCTAACCCTTCACCTCTTGGCCCACTTAGCTATGGCATACTCCTAACGGCAACAATCATGCCTAGGGCGTAAGCCCACAAGTAAATACTCAAGAGATTCTTGGACTCGATTAGAATTTCTGATCATGAACACGAGTTCATCATCCCTAAATGCATCCATATATTGAAGAGTTCAGAGGTTCTAAAAAAGTAGAAGGTTTTCATTGTAAGTTCATCTACAGGTTGTGGAGTCTAGGTACAAAGGTTTTATACTAGATTGTAAAACTTCTCTTAATATAGTGGATAGGGAAGTTTTCCCCTAGTGGTTTTTTTCCCTTGGATTGTTTTCCTTGAATTTTTCACTTTGTCACAATATCGGCACCTCATTGTGTTTGTTTTGTTTAATTGATGACACCATATTTAATATGCCATATATGCTTCAATTATTCCACACTTAATTGGATAAATTTCCATAATTGGACTTAATTAAATTATTAATCCACTGCATAAATAAACAATTGGGGTCTAAAAAACCCAACACTTACCAACTAGGCAAGGCATTAGGCCTAGAAATCCAAGCACATTTGGAGTTTTGGAAATCGAGAATTTTTTAAGAAAGATGGCATTTTTGTTGGGTTAATGTTAGGGAATCAACAATTGCTTGCTTACTTCCAAGTGCAGGAGATCTTAGCAATATTATTCTTGAAGTACTAAGGTCGAACCACATGGAGCAGAGTAATTTCAAAGACAATGAAATCAAATAGCAAAATTTTAGTGAAGAAGAAAAGTAGTATTGCTTGGCAATTGTGAACAATAAAATAATGAATATTTTAAATCAATAATGTAAACACTAGGGCATTGAGTTTCCCTAGATCAATATGAAATTATTTGTGATCTAAAGAGAAGTATATTTCATTATTAATTTTTCTTAGACAATGAAAAACCTATGATTTGGTTGAACTAAGACAATCCAAAAATGCATGATAACCTAGATTAACAATGTGATTTGAATAGTTTTCAAAAAAAAATCCCATTCACTTTAAAACCTAATTTCTAATTGAAACTATGAAAAATCCATCTAAACAATAAGAAAAATATAATTGAACTTATTGAAATCATGGAAGAACTCATACATTAATAGAAATCTCATTGAACAATCAAATATATTGTTGTCTCAAAGTTTAGGAAGAATCACAATAAATTATCATACCGTATAGAAGAAACATAACCCTTAACCCTAGCTGAGGGCTTAGGCTGCCATGAGAGACTGAGAAAATACAAGTTTGGGTCTCCAAATTCCTTTTCCCACATACCTCATTGAAACCCTAACTTAAAGAAAACAAAGAATATAAAACTCTTGGCTTTTATATTTTTGCCTAGATTTTCAATAGGCACTTATGGGTTAATTTCAGCCTTCAAAAAGTGTGAATTTGAAAAAACTCAAAACTATAAAGTTGTAGTGGTTGAAGTTACGATTCTAGAAAATCCAACATTGAGTCAATTGGGATTTTAAGGAGAGAGTTAAACATAAAATACTAATCGGTGCTCAAATATATTCTTTCCATTTTCATATTATGTTTTTATTTCTTTCTTTAATTTAAACCTTCCAAACATGGTAGACGCCCCCAAGAACTTAAGTTGCACCTCCTTAGAAATTTAAGTATGATATTAATGGTCATTTGGCTTCCCTTTAATTCTAGTCTGACCACCATTCTCCCTTACTTGTCCCACACACTCTTGTTAGCTCATTTTTCACATGATTTCTTGAAAATAGAAAATTACACACAATAGATGTCATTTTATTCAATAAATTATGTAAATATAAATAATAGGGATTAATGGAAATCATAGCTTAATTATACAAATTAAGCATAGTAATAAGGAGATAAAACCCAAATAGAAATATAATAACTATACATTTTTAAGGCCTTATCAGCAATCAATGTAGAGATAGCATGTTGCGTAAGAAAATGAAACAATTCTATTCCCAATGTCTAAAATGAATGGAATGGTTTGTCAAGGTGTGCCAAATCTGGAGGAGATTGAATAGCCTTAGTAGCCATGAGGAAAGACTTGAATTTGGGTGAGTGGAGGATTTGATTTGAGGCGCTTGAGGTTGTGAACTATGGTTAGAGAAGGCATAGGCAAGGGAATTGAGGGCTTGATTGGATAAGAGGATGAGTGTTTTGTGAAGATTGGTGAGAGAGAGATAGTTGGAAAAACTTCTTGGTGAACTTTTTGTTTCTTGATTGCAGGTTTGGTTATCAAGAAAGTGATAGAAAATTGAAACAGATGGGATTTTCTTGATGTTTCTTGTAATGTAGGTTTGATTGAAGAAAGTAAACGAAAAGAGAATCTTGATCTTGATTTTTCTTTTAATTCATTTTTTCCTTAAAATTGAGGAATAAATCTTTTTTCCACCTAATGATTCATTTTTCATACCAAAGTAATTTTTTTAATTATTATTTTATCAACCACGTCGTCTTTTAAGTGTGTCAACGTGTAATTTGTATGCCACGTTAGTTTCTTCCGTTAATGAGATGACGACATTGACCAACATAACCAGTTAACCATTAAGGTAATTGCACAGACACTTAAATATTTTTCCTTTTATATTTTTACCATTAGAATTTTTTTTTTTTTTTTCATAAAAGATAGGAATTCTGCTCTAGCATAATCTAAGTGTATATGTGTGTGAAGCTCCCTCTTGGAAATTTAAACCCCAACCCTTACCCCCTACACCCCACAAGCACTTATACTTGGAGAGTGACCACCGTACTAAAAGTGCGCGATGGTCATTAGAATGTGTGTGTGTGTGTGTGTGTGTGTGTGTGTGTGGAGTAATTGTTGATACCGCATTTTGTCCACCCTCAATTTGCATGCCAAGCCCTAGAAAACTCAAAATTTTCATTTTCTCTCCATGAGGTCACAAGAATATATATAATGGCGTGGCGTAACCCGTTCGAACACCGGAGCGCTCAAAACGTCTTTTTTAGCCAAAATGCCCCTAGTCAACCCTGGATTAACCAAAGGTCAAACAACGTCAAAATCCTCAAAAAACAACATTTTTCATGGTTTCATATCAAACCCGAGCTCCTCGGAGATTTTTAGCAACTTTGACCAAGTTTGACCCAGAGTTAACTCCTAGTAGGCCCCATAAACTTAATTTTGATCCTGCCATCAAAACAAGTTGAAACCAATTCCATTGTTAAAATAATCAAATTCTCATTCCAACAACTAGTCATGGGTCGAAATCAGAGTTAAAACGGTTGAGATATTGAGAAAACCGTGAAAAGCGCGTCAGCACATTTCCCGAGGTCATAAATTTTGATCCAACCATTGAAATTTTAATTTCTTTAGCTTTTTGAAAACTAGACATCAAGAGCTTTCCAGAAACACCAAGATCACTTCAATCCGAGTCCGAAAAGAACTCCAAAGGCGTGTCCGAATTCAAAAATGAAAAAGTGCAACATGACGAATTTGCCGATGTCACGATGACATCAACTTGGCAGTCCTTGTAGAGCCACCGGGCCAGGCCAATGCACCTACAAGGTGCGCCATGCCTCGGAAAGGGTGACAAGGGGTATAAATAGCCCCTAGCACCCTAGATTGGACCAGAACTAAAAAATTGGGTTTTTGGGAGCTGTTTGGGCTTTTTTTTTTTTTTTTTTTCTCTCTTTTGCCACCATATTTCTCTCCCAAAAAATAAAAAAACACATCAAAACTTACTGATTCTTCTCTCTTCTCCAAAAATACAAGGTAGTGTTCATACCCTCCATCTTTCTATCCTTGGTTCCATACCCCTTTTTCTTTAAAGTTTCAACAAGCCTTTTATCCTTTCTTTTTTGCTTGAATAACATGATTTATTACTTTCCTTAGCATGTTTCTTGCTTTATCTTACGCCTAGCATGTTCTTAGCTTAGAACCATGTTCTTCCATGCTTGTTTGTATGATATTTGTCTTGAACTACATGCTTTATGCTTTATGCCATGCTTTCTATGCTTAGATCTATTTTTCCCATGTGTTGTTTGGCTAGATCCACATGTTTTTATGCTTGTTTACATGTCTATTTGTCTTTCTTACATTTTTTATGCTTTATGCCATGTTTTCCTATGTTTTGTTCCCCTTTTTGCTATGTTTTGATGTTAGGGTTACATGCTCACATGCTTGTATGATGTTGTTGGCTATGCCTTGGGATCTATGTGTTTATGTGTTTATTTCCATGCTATATGTTTAGATCCTTGTCTTCGCACGCTTATATGCTTGGATCCATGTTCTTCCATGTTTATGTGCTAGGCTTCTACATGTTTGTATACATATTTCTATGCCTATATGTCTAGATCCATGTTTTCACATGCCTAGGTACTTGGATCTATGTTCTCTACATGCTTTATGCCATCTTCCATGTGCTTGTGCGCTTTAGGCCATGTTTGTGTGCCTAGATCTAGGCTATGTTTGTCATGCCATGTGCTATTGTAGCCCTTTTGTCGCTTTGTCTTTTTCTCTTGCGTTTTGGCCTAATGGTTAAGACCCTATCTAAACCCTATGATCTTTATCATTGTCCATACACCAAGGCCCATATCAAAGGGTTTGGATCATTCCCATTTTTCATGTCTATGCTTACTTACTTCTATGCTTTATGCTTGTGCTAGCCTCTATTATTCTATGCTCTGCCATGCTTGAAGCCCTTAGCGGGTTTGTGGTTGAGTGGTCGCATCCGACGCCCATGAGGCCTTGTTTGGATGTAACCATTTAGGAGGCATCTCCGGTTGCTTCGTGCATACCCTTCCCTTTTCCTCTCTGTGCGATGATATGCTTGCCATGCTTGTTTGCTCCACCCATTGGCTTTCAATGCATCTTTTACACGCTTGCTTACATGTTCATGCATGAGTCTTACTTGCTAGTGTGTCATCCATGCTTCAACACAATGAGGTCATGGACATTCGATCCAAACCTACATTTGTCCATCGTGGACACCATCTTTTTGTTTGCCTTTTTGCTCATTTGTCTTCTTTCTTGTTTGCTTTCTTGCTTGTTTTCCTTCTTGCTTTCTTGTTTGTTTGTTTATCTTGTGGCTCATCATGTTTTCTGCCATACGCTATGCTTGCCATGTCTATCATGCTTATCATGCTTTATGCCTCTTTCATACGCTCATTGCATCTTTTTTCCTACCATTGCTTGTTTGCTAGTTTCTTGTCTTTGCCTTTGCATGTACACATATGGAGCGAGGACGTAGGAAGCTAGGGCACGGTCTCTTAGGCGCAAGCAAAAAGGGCTAGGATGCAAGCATGCGGATATAAGCCAAGCAGCAAAGTTCAATAAATTTAGGGGTCTAGCCTCTCCCATTTGATTTTGTACTCTTTTAAACCCCCTTCCTTCCTCCCTCCTTTCTCTCTTAGATGGGTTGTATTAGGAATATCATGCCATGTACCATTCGTCCTCATCTCTTGAGTATGACAACCTCTGTTTACTTTCCTACACCTATATTTTGGACCATACTCTAAGGATGTAGCCATTTACTTTCTCACTCTTTGTGCTTGCATTATGCATGATGTATGTATATATATATGCCTGCTCGCCCCTTCTGGTGTGATTGTCATAGTCCGTGTCACCTTAAGGCAAAGTGATGCCTAATTTCCGCCGCGAAAGTAAGGTGACATGTTGCTAGATTTTCGCCGCAGAAATCTGGTATTTTGCCTGAATGCCTTAGGAAAGCATAGATTGGGATCACACCCATTCAAAAGCCATACCTCAAAACCCCATGCATGCTAAGCCCCAAAAGCCGATGCCAAAATCATGGTTTTACTGCCAATCTCCGAAAATTAAGGTTTTATCAAAACAAAGAACTGTTCTTGAACAGGCGTTGTGGAGTGCCTAACACCTTCCCCACACGTAACCAAACTTCCAGACTCAAGAATTAAGATTTTTTGTCATCTACATTAGATTAGGAAAAATGTCATTTTTCTTAACCTAGGATTGGTAATAAAATCAACTAGAAACAAGTGACCAATCACACCTTAGAAAAACCCAATGATTGGTGGTGACTCCACTTATCTTTGGTAATCCCTTAAAATTTGGCTCAGATTCTTGCCACAATGCCAAAGGTAGACCTACCTTCCTCCATTGAGAAAGAGAGCACCCGAAGCCCCACGCAAACCACACCACATACTACACACGCAACTATTGAAAGGGACCTCCAACAGGCCCTGTGCACGCGGGAGCGTCGCTAATCGAATAAAGGTTGGCGGCGATTTTCTGCCCCGATCAAGGCCGGGTGTCAACAGTAATGCTATAGGCACAAACTATTTTACAATATTTTTAAAAAATGTTGATGTGGGCAATATTTTATGAATAATGCTAATGATATACACTATTTTACAAAAAAAATTATAAACTGCTGATATAGTGAGTAATTATTGATAAATGAAAAAGTGATATTAATAGTGGGCTTAAATGAAAACCAATAAAAGATTGGCCACATCAACAATTGGTAAAAATGTTGTAAAATAATTTGCTTGTAGCATTACTCATCTTTTATTAGTTTTTATCTAGACTCACCATTAATATCACTTTTTCATTTAACAAAAATCATTCACCAGATTAGCAGTTTGTAAAACAATTTGTAATATAGTTTGTATCTCTAGCATATATATATATATATATATATGGTTATGTTCAAGTTACACCCAGTGTAACTCTTAAAAATGTTACACCACCCAATAAATTATTATAGAATTCATATTTTGAAAATCTCACCATTGAATTACATATTCTATATATTCTTAACATTCATGCCAATTTTCATATCAATTGGATGTTATTTACCATTCGATCCATAAACTCATTTTTTATGTATTATTTTAGACTATAAAAACTTGAATTTAAATAATTAATTGATAACATGGCTATTAATTTTTTATCACATTGAAATTTTGCAAGAATGGAGAATAGATGAAGATAATGTAATCTAACGGTAGATTTGTAAAAATTTGTATTCAATTAAAACATATTGAGTGGTGTAACATTCTTTAAAATTACACTAAGAGTATAATTTGAACCCAACCCATATATATATATATATATATATATATTTTTTTTTTTTTTTTTTCTTTTGAAAATCAAGAAAGATTTTATTGAAACAAAAACTATACAAACTACATTTAATTGCCAACTAAAGTTGCTCAGCTATAACTTCGTCAAAGAAAACTTGAGGGGCTGAGCTAAAACATTAGAACGTATATTTGTCAATGAAAAGCTTATGGTGTTGATTGATTATGTGAGCCAGCAACTTGGACCAGGCCTAATTCGAGAAACTTTAGGAAACTTCGAAGGAGATAAGTCCTAAAATATCTTATGGTAGTGTTTTTTTTTTTCCTCATATATCTTATGGTAGTTGGTATAAATATAATACAAAATTACAAATATCTTATCCTTGAATACAAGTATCTTGTTTGTCAAATAATTTTGAAAGGGTCCTTAGGCCACACTTTTTCTTTTTTTTTTCTATATGGGCTTAGGACACCATTTTGGATCGTTTATTATTATTTTGATTATTATTGTTAGTTGGTGTCTTTTTTTTTTACTCTGCAAAATACTCTTCGCAAGCCTTTAATATTAGTCCTAACCATAAATAAGAAATGTTTACAAATAAGTTTTTTTTTTTTTTTTAAAGTTTAAAAAGCAAGAAAAATTTATTAAAATTCCTTAAAATGAGGTTTTCCTAAAAAAAAATAACACATTATTTCTATTTTAGGATTGTAACTGCTTAAATTTAATAGTAGTTTTCTTAAAATCCACAACTTAAATTATTTTTTTATCTACCTGTAACAGACAATAATAACCTATCACTTAGTATTTGTTGCGAAAATATTACGAAAATATCATTTCTCTAAAGTTAATAGTAGTTTTTTGATTCATTAGTTATTAATTATACTATATATAAGAGGATTCTCCTCTTTCAATTGGACTTTTATGTGGTTCAAAAATACCCTCATTAATGAAATTTCATTTAGAAATAAAGTCCTAAATGTCAAATAACAAATTTCATTTTGAATTCAAAAAGAGAACTTCTAAAATTTAGAATTTTTTTCCCTTCACATTCAACAAAGAAATTCTAGTTACTGCTTTTCTCTAAAGTTTATCCTTTTTATTTGTTTGAAAAATAATATATATATATATATTTCTAAATTATAATAAATGCAAATTATTAACATTTACTCAAAAAAAAAATAGAAGAGCCTCTAAGCATGCGCATACTTAGAAGCTAGTTTTATATATTATTATTGAGTAGTTATCTTTTTCAATTGTTTTATATTTATATTTGCAAATTTCACTAAATGATTATTATTTTCTACAATTTTATTCTCTAGAGAGAGAGAGAGAGAGAGAGAGAGAGAGAGAGGGAGGGAGGGAGGGAGAGCTTCTAAATATGCATGTAACATGCATGAGGTGACTAGTTATTAATATAATCTTTAAATTTTAGATTGATGTATTTTGTGCTTTCAACAAGCCTACAGGTAGGCTCGACATATTTTAGCTTCTAGGTTTTTTAGCAGTAGTTATTATTATCATCATCATCATCATCGGTGCATATTTTGCCAAAAACCCTGTAACTTAGTTATTTAGTTGGTTTCTTTCTTAAGAAAAATCAATATTGTAAGTTGAAACAATTGAATTATATATATATATATATATATTAGTGTGTATGTCACCATCATCATCATCATCATCATTATTATTATTATTAGCTTCCTCTCTCACTCAAAAACAGTTAAATAATAAGTGTTATTTGGAAAAATAAGTAATGATATTTTATTAAAAGTTGAGATAGTGTAATATGTTTATATTAAGAGGAGGAAGGATTTGAATCCTAAAGAATATATTTTAAAACTTAGAATTTTTTTTTAATGTAATAAACTTTGAAATTCAACTTTAATTTAAAGTTGTTCATAGAGTGTTATTTTGAAAAATACATTTGTTATTATTATTATTATTATTATTATTATTATTATTATTGATGGGACAACAACTCTCCAAGTTCGTCCATGAAGCTCGTCCACATAACAGAGCACGCGCGCTAAGATGCTCGTCCCTGAAGAGATCGTCCTGGTAGAGTCCTGGTCAAATATCGTTCTGGAGAGCACGTCTTGAACAATCTCATCCTGGGTAAGATCATGACTCTTCACTACGAACCGTTGCCAACAACGGTTAAAGAAAATAGAGCCAAGCAATATAACTTCCATGGCGGTTATGGAAGTTATCTCCAAGCTTTTTGGACTCCGCAACAACGGGGGAAGTTACATCAAAGAAATAACCGCTTATAAACACTATATAAGCATTCTACGCAAAGATAAAGGGATCCGGTTCTTTTTTCCAACATACTTGGGATTACACAAAATACTGACTTTGCCATCGGAGGTTTCTTGGCCGACCTCCACCGGTCTCCACTAATTTTTCTTTGTTTTTTCAGCATTTGCCAGTGCCCTCTTGATCGTTAGCGCCAGAGAGTTTCAACCCACTGATTTGAGGAATTATCAGTTGGCACCATCTGTAAGGAAGATTATTTGTCGCGATCGAACTTTATTTGTTAAGTTCTGCAATTTCTTTCTCGGACAAAGGGTTAAAATGGTTTGGACAAGATCAAGGGCTACTAGTCCAGGCCCTCAACAAAGCAGGGACGCCTCCAGCAACCCTCATCGCAATCGTCAATCGGTGCCTGCCATGCAGCCTTCATCGGTCCCACATATTCAGTCTATGGCCGCTGCCATGGCGGAGTTAACTCGCCAAAACCAGGAATTGAGAAGAGAAATTAGTCTCCGAAGGCAACGACATGAGGCCTATGGAGAAGAGCATGGACAGAGCCAGGGAGATGGAAGAAGTGCATGTAAAGTTGTAATTTACAACTGTGTTTTTGTTGGCTTTTATTCCGTGCCAAATTTGATTGTAATTATGTTCAATCGTTTAAACCCTGTATTTGTTGTGGGATTTGTTGTAAGGGTTGTGTGATAGAGAGAGTGTATGAAGACTCAAGCATTTGAAGATTGAAGGATTCTCGCGGGTGTCTCGCGACCTAGCATCCCGCGAAGTGAATCATGTGCCAGGCACATGCTGGAATGCGAAGAGTCAGGCCAGGTGGAGACAGCTATGTCTCGCGAGTATCTCGCAGGTAAGGCCTTCCCGCAAGACACCCGCAAGGCACTCTGTTCTGCCAGCCTGTACTTTTTGAGTCACACCTTTTGCACCTATCCTATATATACCATCATTACCCACAATTGTTGAGGAATGCTTCAGAGAGAAAACCCTAGCCAAACACATTGGTAATTAGAGATTGTCTTCCCCATCTTTCTCTCTACAATTGCTTGTGGTATCTCCTCAACCCTTCCCTCTCCATTATCCATATCTTTGAGAGGTTGATAGCCCAAACACTTACCACACCTTTGAGAGTGCTGTGTGACATTTTGGTGCTGCTAGGAAGCATTGGAAGGAGCCTTGAATGGCAGATGCAACATGGAGCTTGTTGCGGGATCCGGATAACTAAGACAAGACACGGTTCCGAGAAGCCTTGTTGGAGTAGGAGCTTGGAGGGCTTAGGTACATCGGGTAGACTAGGCTTGGAGGGTCTTTTGCTAATCCATGTATCCCAACTGATTGTCTAGTGGATCGATTTCCGCTTGGAGGGCAGCGGAGAGGTTTTTCGCCGAGGTCTTTGGTTTCCTCTTCGATAACACGTCTCGGTGTTATCTGTGTTTGCATCCTTCTTCCCTACTCTTGTTCATTTCATTTTTACTGCTAAGTTGCTTTAAATATGGATTAGAGTAGTTGTATTGTTTATACGCTTGTGTTTACACTATTCCGCACTTATCTTTAAGTTAGTGTAAAATCAACCAAGCCGTAATTTTAATTTGGGGGTCTAAATCGCTCGTGTGTTTTCAACACATTTTCGAGCTTACAATTGGTATCAGAGCGGGTACACTTGTTGTGGTTTAAATACCTTAGTGTGATCCTTGACCTCTTGGTGTTTCTTGTATAGTGTCTTGTTTGTAATCAACATGGAGGGTAGTAAAGATGTTTGTGAAAAAGACTCTATGAGCATAGTTGAAGACTGGTCTAGTAATGGGTTTTCACAGTTATTTAAATCTAAGAAACATGCTAGAATTTTCTGTCACATGCTGAAATCTCTTGTTCATAGAAACCATGATTTACATAACAGCTTATATGAGTCAAAGTCTTTAGTCTCTAATTATGAGAGGAGAAATAGACACCTGTGTGATAAACTTGATCATATAAAAGGAAAACTTCACGAAATAAAGGAAAAGAGTCCTGTTTCGAGGGTCAAGAGTGTCTCTCTCATGCTTGCCTTTTTGTTCATACCGCTTTGAAAGTTTTTAATTCATGTTTGTGGTACCTTGACAGCGGATGTTCAAAGCACATGACAGGAGATAAGTCACTGTTCAAAATGCTTAAAGAAAAGGAAGATAGCTTTGTGACTTTTGGAGATGGCAGTCACTCACATGTTCTTGGAAAGGGAACGGTGGACATTCCGGGACTACCACTGCTGAATGACGTGTTGTATATTAAGGGATTAAAAGTGAACTTGCTGAGTATTACTTAGATCTGTGATGATGATTTCTTAGTTCAATTCTCAAAGAAAGGATGTCTAATCTTGAATAAAGAAGGTGTACAAATTCTAAAGGGACTTAGAACCACCGATAATTGTTATGGAGTCATTCCCAAACCAAGCATAGCATGTCGAAGTGCCCGAGTGAATCTCTTGGAATTGTGGCATCAACGATTTGGGCATGCCAATTACAAACAAGTGGCAAAAGTTTCGAAACTTGAAGCAGTGGTTGGTTTACCAAAGTTTGGGAAAATTGAGAAGAATGTTTGTGGTCCATGTCAGTTAGGGAAACAAACAAAGTCAAGCCATCCGAAAGTAAATGTGGTTGCAACCTCTCGCCCTTTAGAATTACTGCATGTGGATTTGATGGGCCCAACAAGAACAGAAAGCTTGGGTGGAAAGCGGTATATTATGGTAATGGTTGACGACTTCTCAAGGTACTCTTGGGTGAATTTTCTTAGAGAGAAATCAGAAGCATGTGACAAGATGGAGAAATTATGCAAGAGACTAATTAATGAGAAAGGAGTTCCTATAGTCAAGATCAGAAGTGACCACGGGAAGGAGTTTGAAAATGCGAAGTTTGAAGCATTTTGCAATGAACACAGCATCAAGAAGGAATTCTCAGCTCCAAAGACTCCACAGCAAAATGGAGTAGTTGAAAGAAAAAACCGGGTGATTCAAGAAATGGCTTGAGTAATGTTACTCAACAAAAACCTTCCTCAGAAGTTTTGGGCTGAAGCAGTGAATACCTCATGTCATATTGGTAATAGAATTTACTTTCGAGCAGGAACGAAGAAGACATCTTATGAAATTTGGAGAGAAAAGAAACCGAAGGTGAAATACTTCCGAATATTTGGAAGCAGATGTTATATTCTTAATGATAGAGAGAATCCTGGAAAATTTGATGCTAAAAGTGATGAAGGGATATTCCTAGGCTATTCACTAAATAGCCGAGCATATAGAGTGTTCAACAAACGCACCAAAACAGTGATGGAATCAATAAATGTGGTAATCGATGATACCATATCTGAAAAAGATATTGATGATGGTGAAGGATCTGATCTGAAGAAGAGAGAGGCTGAGGACAACATGTCACAACAGGATGATATTGAAAAAGAATCACCGGAAAAAGAGTCCACACCCCCTATACCAAGAAGGGAAACTAGATCGACACATGGGCCTTCTAGCCCTCTCACTCCACCGGAAGTTCAACCTCCAATCTCTCGAGATGAAGAACCTTCTACCTCCAAGAGACCGTCATCAAGGGTAATTCTCAATCATCCATCAAGTAATATCATTGGTGACGTCAATGAGGGACTTCGGCTGAGAAAAGGACCAAAATACAGTGCGAATCATGTGACATATAACTGTTATCTTGCTCAATTTGAGCCCAAGAAGGTACAGGAAGCTCTTAGAGATGAGAACTGGATAGAGTCTATGCATCAAGAGCTACATCAGTTTGTTAGAAATGATGTATGGGAATTGGTTCCAAGGCTCAAAGATACTCATGTGATTGGCACCAAGTGGATCTTCAAGAATAAAACTAATGAAGACGGTGAGGTTGTTCGAAACAAGTCCAGGTTGGTAGCTCAAGGATATACTCAAGTGGAAGGCATTGATTTTGATGATTCGTTTGCACCAGTAGCAAGACTAGAGTCGATCCAAATCCTATTGTCCATAGCCTGTGTTATGGATTTCAAACTGTACCAAATGGATGTGAAAAGTGCCTTTCTGAATGGTTTACTAAATGAAGAAGTATTTGTTGAACAACCAAGGGGATTTCAAGATCCTCATTTTCCAGATCATGTGCTAAGATTGAAGAAAGCACTATACGGGTTAAAGCAAGCACCAAAACCATGGTATGATCGCCTCACAACATACTTGTTGGATCGTGGATTCAAAAGAGGCCAAGCTGATCGAACATTGTTTGTGAAGAGAGATGAGAAGTCTCTCCTAGTTGCTCAGGTATATGTGGATGATATTGTGTTTGGATCCACACTTGATCATTTGGCTCTTGAATTTTCTGAAGAAATGAAAAAGGAGTTTGAGATGAGTATGGTAGGGGAGCTGAACTACTTCCTAGGACTTCAAGTGAAACAACGGAAAGATGGGATATTCATATCTCAAGAAAAGTACGCCAAGAATCTTGTTAAAAGATTTGGTCTAGACTCTAAGAAACACACGTCCACTCCAATGAGCTCCTCATCAAAGTTGAGTAGGGATGCTGCAGGTGTAGAAGTGGATCCAACGCTCTATCGAAGCATGATAGGCAGTCTCTTGTATCTTACTGCGAGCAGACCAGACATTGCCTTCAATGTAGGCGTATGTGCTCGATTCCAGGCAGCCCCCAAAGAGTCACATTTAACAGCAGTCAAAAGGATTATCCGATACATAAATGGGACATCTGATTATGGAATTTGGTACTCAAGAGATTCCAATGAATGCCTGGCCGGATATTCTGATGCTGATTGGGCCAGTTGTGTTGATGATAGGAAGAGCACCTCCGGTGGATGCTTTTATCTTGGAAACAACCTGGTGTCATGGATGAGCAAAAAGCAAAATTCAGTCTCTTTATCAACAGCCGAAGCTGAATACATTGCTACTGCAAGTGCTTGTGCTCAATTACTCTGGATGAAGAAACTCCTTCATGATTACAGAATCACTCAAGACACAATGTGTGTATATTGTGACAATACAAGTGCAATAAATCTGTCAAAAAATCCAGTTCAACACTCGAAATCGAAGCATATCGAAATCCGGTATCATTTCATTCGAGACTTGGTGGAAGAAAAGACGGTGCACTTGGAGTTTATCAACACTGACAATCAGAAGGCAGACATATTCACTAAACCCCTCGATGGCCCGAAGTTTGAATCTTTGCGTAAGACCATCGGTGTCGGTATCATTCCTTGAACTCTATCTCTTGTATGGAACTTTACTGCTCTTTGTTGCTTATATGTTGTTATGGTTTCACATGTTCAGTTTCAGATGTTTTTTGTTTCTTGTTTAGTTTGCACCTGTTTTTGTTGATCTTACTTCTCTTGGTTTGTTTTGGATGTATTTCAAAATTTTCAAAAACCCATAAAAATTGAAAAATCTCAAAAAGTTTGATCACTTGTTTTGTGCATATCTCATGTGAGTTTGGCCTAGTACTTTCGTACTTATGGCGTAGTGCATTTACGATCTTAGCTTGATATGTATGCACTCTTTTCTATGTGGAAGAAATCTTGAAAACTATGTGTGACTGTTGTAAATAGATGTTCAAGCTTGTCATGAATGATTGGTCAATGGTCTTATTGGTCTTGATACTTGCATAGACTTGTGTCTATATCTCTTCCCACTTTATTTTTATGTTTTTATAAAAAGAGCTCACCAATTGTAAATCTCCAAATGAAAAGAGATATTGAGCTGCAAAAGCCTGTCGCACACACTAGTATTTGACTAGGAAAAAGGGAAAGCGACTCTTTTTTAAATGTGTTTTATATGGTGCTCAAAAAGGCCAAAGGCTTATCATCAAAATTGAAATATCACAAATTTCAAGCACCAATCTCAAAGAGAGATGTATTTGTCCAATCAAAATGAAAATGGACCAATTTTTATGAGTTATGTGAAGCCAAATGAAAAGCTTCTTTACTATGTTTTCATTGTGTGGGAGGTCATATATACTCATTTCTATAATGGAGATGGTCCACTTGATTTCGTATCAGTTGTGTATGACTTGATTGAATTGATCATTGAAGCTTCGCTCTGGTCTAAGGACTATTTCACATTTGATACTCACACACAACACACAAGTTTTTGATTCAATCAATGCCTATCTCATTTGTGTGATTGTATATGTCCAAATGTGATGTGTATGCCCATGAACTTGTTGATCAAATCCAAAAAGATTTTTGTGAGTTTTATTAGTTTTTGAAAGTGATTTTATACTTTCTTGTGTTTCTTTTTGGTCAAAATGCTTTTTGTGTGTTTTTCATCAAAAAACTGGTTCAGGGGTTGTTTCGCGAGAAGCTCGCAACTAAGATGCTTCCCGCGAAAAGATTTGAGGGAAATATTTTTTCTTTCTTGTCACTCAGAGACTTTCGCGACTGTCTCGCGACCAACAGCTTCTCGCGAAATGCTGTTTGGCAAAAACTGGAATTTTCTCAAAATCAGACAGAGAATTTCACGACTGTCTCGCAACTGTTTCGCGACTTAGCGCTTCTCGCGAAAAGTTTGTGCTTCAGTGGCCTCTTTCGCGGTTGTCTCGCGACTGTTTCGCTACTCCCTATCCCGCGAAAAACGCGTATTTTCAGTTTTATAGGACTGATGTGACAGTTTTTCAAATCATAATCCATTCCCTCGCTTAACCCCTCTCAAAGCCGTTCTTAACCCATTTCACTATTCCATCAAAACCCCTTGCATTTTCTTCTTCAAGGTATGTTTGTTAATCATATTTTTTCAAGTTTTTACTTAGATTATGCAGAATTTTTGTTAGGGTTTTGATAATTGGGGATTTTCGAAACTTTAGGTTTGTTTTTCAAAATTGGGTGAATCTTTCTCATATTTTTTATTGGGCTGTGTCCCATGTATTGTTTCTGCATATATGTTGGCCCCTTGTGGCATTTTATCATGTATTGAGGGTAGATTTTCACATGTTCATGCATTATTCATGTAGTCTTTGCTTTTGTGCACGCTAAGTGTTTGTCAAAATGTCCAAGTGACATTTGTGTGCCAATGTAAAATCACGTGATTTCAATCTATGGATTCTCATTTGTATGACCAATTCTCACTCCGTTTGGTCATTGTTTGTGTGTTTCATACACTTTGCTCATTGTGCACACCCTTGGCACACTTAGGCACCCCTCGTGCATCTCACACACACACGCATCAGCTTTTGCACATGTATGCACACACATGCACAGTTACTTTGCTTCATACATTATAATTCTGTTTAGCTTCGTACATAATTTTTTTCTGTTTCTTTGAACTAACTGGAATCTAATCACCTTCTGTGATATGTCTTGTGTAATGTGCACATGTTTCCTGTTATTCTGGATGTTCTTTTGCATAGATGTCTCCATTCAAGACTTCAGTTGTGAAAGGTGGCAGCAACAAAGGGAAACAGCCAATCATTGATGTTGATGACGATTCCCCTCGTCCAAAGAGAACTCGTTTTTCAACAGGAACCTTTGATCCTAACCTGTTTTGGTCTTTTGCTGCTTTTGAATCCTATAAAAATCTCTTTCAAGATGCCCCTTTGTTGGTTGAAAGAGCAGTTGATCAGTCATCTCTTCTGGATACAAAAATTCCTACTTGGTTTGCCACAAAAGACTGGAATTTTCTTCTCTCCGATCTTGAAGATGCTTATGAGGACATGGTAAAAGAATTTTATGCCAATGCTATTGTACAAGGACAAGAGATCAAATGCTGGGTTAGAGGAAAGCGATTCTTGGTAACTCTTGTGTACCTGTCTGAAATCCTACACATAAACCGTCCGATTCTTCCTATACCACCTGTGTATGATGACCTCAATCTGGATGAAGAATTACTCCAAGGACAATTAGGAGCAAGTTTGGAATTCTCTTCTAGTGGAAAGTCAATCAGTGTGGCTTCACTTTCTCCAGGACTTACTCAGATCATGTACTCCCAACACTCCCGTCTTGATAAACAGCTAACCTCCCTCGAAACTCAGATGGATGAAATTCAAAGGAAGCTAGAAGAGAATGACAACTAGCTATTCCATGACAAAAAGGGGGAGATGATGTCATTAACAGGGGGAGTGTAGTGATAGGGGGAGATGATGTCTTTATGTTTACTAGCTCTTTTGGTTTAAAGCTTTGACACCTATACTTTAATTTCAGTATATTTTCAGAATTTTGTGTTTATTTCCTATGCTTTGTGGCATATGTGCTTTGTGGCATTTTGATTTGTACCCATGTTGCTTATGTAAGCTTTAAAGGTTTGTTTCATGCATAGTTTGTAGGTCTTTGTGGTTTGTGCCATGCATTTGCAATACCTTGCTTATGCAACCTTCATGCATGTTTACTTGTTGTTAAATGTCATGCATTTTTCTTCAAGTACATCACTCTTGTGCCCTTGTAGGATTGTTCCTAGATGCATACACGTTCTATGCATTGGTTGAGTGATGAACACTCTTGTGCCCTTGTAGGATTGTTCCTAAATGCAAATACTTCGTGTATTTTGCATTGGTTGAGTGTTGGAGGTGCAAATGATACTCTTCAAATGAGCTTATCATCTTGCATATCCGGATGTTCATTCCCTGTGTGAATGAGCATAGTAATTGCTTCTGTATAGTGATTACTTGTTTGATCTTGCCATGATCTAGTGTTTCTATTTCATTTAGCTTGATCTTGCTATTATTGCTCCATATGCTTTTCAAGTTTTTCTGCATACAATGATGTTATTGTGTTGTTGTGTTTCAGGAGTTACTTGTTCATATGTTTCAAAAGCACCTCAGAATCTAGAACTAGGTGTGAGTGAGTTTTGCCTTTGTTCCCAAACTCACGTTTAAGTCTAAAGTCTGTTTTAGGGTTTTGTCACGGAATAGCCAAAGGGGGAGATTGTAAAGTTGTAATTTACAACTGTGTTTTTGTTGGCTTTTATTCCGTGCCAAATTTGATTGTAATTATGTTCAATCGTTTAAACCCTGTATTTGTTGTGGGATTTGTTGTAAGGGTTGTGTGATAGAGAGAATGTATGAAGACTCAAGCATTTGAAGATTGAAGGATTCTCGCGGGTGTCTCGCGACCTAGCATCCCGCGAAGTGAATCATGTGCCAGGCACATGCTGGAATGCGAAGAGTCAGGCCAGGTGGAGACAGCTATGTCTCGCGAGTATCTCGCAGGTAAGGCCTTCCCGCGAGACACCCGCGAGGCAATCTGTTCTGCCAGCCTGTACTTTTTGAGTCACACCTTTTGCACCTATCCTATATATACCATCATTACCCACAATTGTTGAGGAATGCTTCAGAGAGAAAACCCTAGCCAAACACATTGGTAATTAGAGATTGTCTTCCCCATCTTTCTCTATACAATTGCTTGTGGTATCTCCTCAATCCTTCCCTCTCCATTATCCATATCTTTGAGAGGTTGATAGCCCAAACACTTACCACACCTTTGAGAGTGCTGTGTGACGTTTTGGTGCTGCTGGGAAGCATTGGAAGGAGCCTTGAATGGCAGATGCAACATGGAGCTTGTTGCGGGATCCGGATAACTAAGACAAGACACAGTTCCGAGAAGCCTTGTTGGAGTAGGAGTTTGGAGGGCTTAGGTACATCGGGTAGACTAGGCTTGGAGGGTCTTTTGCTAATCCATGTATCCCAACTGATTGTCTAGTGGATCGATTTCCGCTTGGAGGGCGGCGGAGAGGTTTTTCACCGAGGTCTTCGGTTTCCTCTTCGATAACACGTCTCGGTGTTATCTGTGTTTGCATCCTTCTTCCCTACTCTTGTTCATTTCATTTTTACTGCTGAGTTGCTTTAAATATGGATTAGAGTAGTTGTATTGTTTATACGCTTGTGTTTACACTATTCCGCACTTATCTTTAAGTTAGTGTAAAATCAACCAAGCCGTAATTTTAATTTGGGGGTCTAAACCGCTCGTGTGTTTTCAACACATTTTCGAGCTTACAGTGCAGAACCAGAGAGCCAATCAAGGGGTACTGCACCAAAAAGGGTGCCACATTTGGAGAAGGAAATGGACCAGATGAGGAAGGTTATAGACGAGATGAGGGAGAACATGAGGAGGACTAATCCTATGGAAGATTTAGTTCACAGAACTGATTCTCCCTTTACGGCGTCCATCAATGGCCATCCCTTACCATCAAAGTTCAAGATGCCTTTCTTAGACTCATATGATGGGACGCATGACCCCTTTGACCATATTGCTGCCTTTAAGACTACTATGCATCTTTAAGGGGTTCCAGATGAAATAATGTGTAGAGTCTTTCCCACCACCCTCAAAGGACCTGCGTGAGTCTGGTTCAGTAAAGTACCCCCGAATTCAGTAAGTTCTTTCGAGGAGTTAAGCAAATTATTTGTTAATAATTTCATTGGGGGACAGAGACATAAGCATTCCTCGTCCAGCTTGCTAACCATAGAGCAAGGAGAGAATGAAAGCCTGCGCTCTTTCATCACACGCTTTAACAGAAAAGCCTTAACTGTAGACGAGGTAAACGACAAGCTACTGTTGGCAGCCTTCCATAACGGGGTTAATTCTGATTTGTTCATACACAAACCTTATGAAAAAGAGCCTTAGTCCATGGCCGAACTCGTCCATTCAGCCCAAAATTTTATGAACGCAAAAGATGCGATCATAGCTAAGAAAAGGAAAAGAGCTGAGAGAATGGAAACAAATCCTACTCGTCACTCCGAGCAAAGTCCCCGTCAGAAGAAGGGACGAGCAGAAGATAAAAGAGACCGAGATAATAAGAAGCCCAGCTCTTCAGCGCGGAATCAACAATATACCCCTTTGAACATGCCACTTCAGCAAGTCCTTATGCAAATCAAGGACGAACCTTCCCTAAAGTGGCCCGAGAAAATGAAGGGGGATCCCAACAAGCGCAATAGGAATAAGTACTGCCGCTTCCATAGAGATCATGGGCATGACACGAACGAGTGCTTTGATTTAAAGCAACAAATTGAGAATCTCATAAGGCAAGGGAAGCTGAGAAATTTCCTCGGACGAGACCACAAGAACGAGAAATTGAAAGGGAAGGTAGAGGAGTCGTCGCGACCTCCACTTGGAGAAATAAGAGTAATTATAGGTGGTTCAACGGCTCAATCGTCTAAGTCAAGAAAGACATACCTGTAGGTAGTTGAGAATATTCAACTATCTGGACGATCTTCCAGGACGGGGAACACAAACGAGCAAGCGATCACTTTTACGAACGAGGATGTGGAGAGAATTCATCGCCCTCATGACGATGCTATTGTCATCACCTTGGTTATTGCTAATTACACGACTAGAAGAGTGTTGATAGACAATGGGAGCTCAGCAGACATTCTGTATTATCCAGCTTTTCAGCAAATGAGGGTTGGACAAGACCAGCTCCGTCCAGTGCACTCCCCCCTAGTGGGTTTCGAAGGAATGAAGGTACAGCTTGTAGGCACCGTTACGTTGCCAGTGGTAGTGGAGGCATATCTGCAGTAGGTAATCAAAGATGTAAATTTCTTTGTGGTAGATTACTCGTCCTCTTACAATGCTATAATTGGAAGACCAACTTTAAATAGTTGGAAGGCAGTCACATCCACCTACCACTTGTTAGTTAAGTTCCCTACGGAGCACGGGGTAGGACAAGTGCAAGAAGACCAGCTGGCAGCAAGGGAGTGTTATTTGGCCATGCTCGCCATGGACGAGCAACAGTAGACGATGAGCATCGAAGAAAGAAGAATTGTGGCTGAACCCATTGAAGTATTAGAAGATATCTCTTTAGATGAGAGTAACCCTGAGAGGTGTACAAGGATTGGAGCAGATCTAGAAGAGAAGATTAAGAAGGACCTCGTCCAATTTTTAAAGAAAAACACTGATGTATTCACTTAGAGTCATGAAGATATGCCAGGCATAGATCCTAATGTCATCACTCACCGTCTAAACATATGTCCTTCCTCCAAGCCAGTGTGGCAAAAGAAAAGGGTGTTTGCCCCTGAGAGAGATAATGCTGTTAAAGACAAGGTTCAGAAGTTGATAACGGCAAAGTTTATACGAGAAGTATTCTATCCAGATTGGCTAGCCAATGTAGTAATGGTCAAAAAGGCGAACGGCAAGTGGAGGATGTGTGTAGATTTTACTGATCTAAACAGGGCTTGCCCCAAGGACAGCTATCCATTGCCACGCATTGATCAACTGGTGGATTCCACTGCAAGCTATAAATTACTTAGTTTTATGGATGCTTTCTCAGGATACAACCAAATAAGATGGACGAAGCAGACTAAGAGAAGACATCCTTTGTTACTAGTCAGGGATTATTCTGTTATGAAGTAATGTCTTTTGGCTTGAAAAATGCTGGAGCAAAATACTAGCGACTAGTTAACTACATGTTTCGTCCATAGATCGGGCAGAATGTAGAAGTCTATGTTGATGACATGCTGGTGAAAAGTCAAGACGAGTGAGGACATCTGGATGACCTGAAGGAGACATTTGACACACTGAGGCAGTACCATATGAAGTTAAACCCTAGCAAATGTGCTTTTGGAGTATCATCAGGAAAATTCCTTGGATTTATGGTCTCCCACAGAGGGATCGAGGCAAACCCTAATAAAATTCAAGCAATATTGAACATGAAGCCTCCGTGCAATGTTAAAGAAGTTCAGTCCCTCACCGGGCGAATTGCTACCCTCAATAGGTTTGTTTCTAAAGCTACTGACAAGTATTTACCATTTTTCAAGGTTCTAAAGAAAGCATTTGAATGGACGAACGAGTGTCAAAAAGCCTTTCAAGACTTGAAAACGTATCTCGTTATGGCTCCGTTGTTAAGTCCGTCCATGACAGGAGAAGAGCTGTTTTTATACTTGGTAGTAACCCCGCATGCCGTGAGCTCAGCATTGATAAGAGAGGAAGGAAAAGTACAAAAGCCAGTGTACTATCCAAGTAAGGCACTGAGAGGAGCAGAAGGACGATATCCACTAATAGAAAAGTTAGCTTTTGCACTTATCACGGCTTCCAGGAAGCTAAGGCACTACTTCCAAGCCCATGTAATTAACGTTATGACAGACTATCCACTCAAGAAAGCCATGAACAAATTGGAAGCCGCAAGACGGTTAATCCAGTGGGCCGTTGAACTTAGTCAGTTTGACATCCAATACCAACCAAGGCATGCGATAAAGGCTCAGACCTTAGCAGACTTTATTGCAGAGTTCACACCAAGCTGCGATGATATAAAAGGAATGGAAGACGGTAAAAAATGGGTCATCCACGTGGATGGTTCGTCCACACAACATGTAGGAGGAATCGGAGTGGTTTCGCAATCCCCTAAAGGAGATCAGTTGAAGCATAAGGTCCATCTAGAAATACCAAGCAACCAACAATAAAGTTGAATATGAAGCCCTACTTAAAGGGTTGGAGCTGGCTAAATCCATGGAAGCATAGTCAATACTCGTCCTAGGAGATTCTCAGTTGGTCATGGGTCAAATAAATGGGACGTATGAGGCAAAGGAAGAACGAATGAAGAAATACTTAGAAAAAGTATTGCGGCTTGTGAAGAAATTCAAAGAAGCTAACTTTGTTCAAGTCCCAAGAGAGGAAAACATGGAAACAGACACATTAGCGAAGGAAGCCTCAACGATTATAGCCATGGACGAGTTTGATGAAGTATAGTACATCCCAAGTATAGATCTTCCCGAAGTGCAGCAAGTAGAGAATGAAGAAAATTGGATGACCCCAATAGTATCGTACTTGAAGGACGGAAAGCTTCCAGAAAGGAATGATAAAGCTAGAAAACTCAGGGTTAGAGCAGCCAGGTATGTCCTCAGGGACGAGGTTTTGTACAAAAGAGGTTTTTCTCAACCTTATCTTAGGTGTCCAGCTCTGGACGAGGCGAACTACGTAATAAGGGAAGTTCATGAAGAAGCCTGCGGAAATCATTCAGGAGCCTGATCACTCATCCATAAGATCGTCCGTGCGGGGTACTATTGGCCAACTGTTCAAGCTGATGCAAAAGCTTATGTCAAAGTATGTGACCAATTCCAACGATTCAGTAATATCCCCAAACAACCATCAGAGTATCTCACCCCGATGACGGCCCCGTGGCCATTTGCTCAATGGGGCCTAGATATCTTAGGCCCTTTTTCTCTTGGAACCAAACAGATGAAATTCTTGGTGGTAGGGATTGACTACTTCACCAAGTGGGTGGAAGCAGAACCCTTAGTGAATATTACACAGCAGAATGTGAAGAACTTTGTCTGAAAAAACATCCTATGTAGGTTTGTGGTGCCCAGAGTGTTGATATCTGATAACGGATGACAATTTGACAATACCCTTTTTAGAGATTTCTGTGGACACTTTGGAATCCAAAATCATTATTCCCCCCCTGCCCACCCTCAAGCCAACGGTCAAGCCGAGGTTGCAAACCGATCCTTGTTGAAAATCATCAAGACTCGGCTTGAGGGGGCAAAGGGAGTATGGCCAGACGAGCTACCTGGTCTCCTTTGGGCATACAGAACGATGATGAGAATCCCTACAAGGGAAACTCCTTTCAAGTTAGCCTATGGGAGTGAAGAAGCAGTTATACCCGTGAAGTGCACATGGCCAACCACAGGGTGACGATGTATCAAGATAAAGAGAACGAGGAACAACTCCGTATAAACCTCGATCTGGTAGACGAGGTAAGGACGGACACGGAACAAAGGATGGCAAGGTACAAGAACCTCATGGCTAGGCAGTATGATGCAATAGTGAAGCCAAGACGGTTCAACATAGGCGACCTCGTCCTGAAGAGAGTTTCTCTAGCTACCAAGAACTCAGCTCATGGGAAATTGGGACCTAATTGGGAAGGACCCTACAGGGTTATCAAGGAAAAGACAAGGATCCTACTACTTTGAGGCCCTGGATGGGAGGAAACTGGAACATCCTTGGAATGTTGAAAACCTGAGGAGGTATTACCAATAGTGCCCACCTGGACGAGCGTTACCCTGGACGAGCTTGCATAACCGTATAAAGAGCTTGTTTATCTACATATCTTTAGTATTATTTTATGATGTTATTTTATTACTATTATGATGTGGTTATGGACAAAATTAAGAATTTGCTTGTATTTGTTTAACTTTTAAGAAGGCATCAGCTCATGCGCATGTGCCTCGTCTGTGAACAATATTTATGCTATGTACATAATGTTTGTGTGAATTCCTGATTTCCATACTACTTTTGTTCAAAATCAGCCCATAAGACGGCTGAAAAGGCCAAGACGGGAAAATTCTCTGGACACGAAGAATTTTCGTCAAGCTTTCCCAAAAGCAAAACAGAGGGTGTTCGTCCAAGTAAAGGATGAGGTAAAACTCCAAGTTCAGAGGATACCCATCCATATAATGGATGAGGTAAAGTATAATGCACGTCCAACCCATGGACGAGGAAATGCATGAGCACCTGTTAAAATGCCTGCTGAAACAATTCAAATTTTGGACGAGAAAAAGGTTGTATCTTTATAAGAAAAAAAAGATGAACCAGTTAAGTTTAAGGACGAGTAATGCTGGCAACCACAATTACACAAATTCTAAGTATAACAGGAAAATGCATGTCCTATGGACGAATAAAAATTGAAAGTAAACAAAAAGAAATCATCCATACGATAATAGAAAAAGGGCGGACAACCATGTCCAAACACCCTCATAATGTTCAGTATCTCGTCCTAAAAACTGTGGACGAGAATAATGTACTTGGGTTACATTTAAAAAAATAAAAAATAAATAAAAATAAAATAAAAAAAAACTTAAAAATCTCGTCTAAGCAGGAGGAGGTAAGGTGCTAGCATCATCTTCAATATTAAAATCTTCAGAACTTGCCTGGACGAGGGAACTTGTGGCAGCACCAAGATTGAGCTTTATAGAGCTGAAGTCAAGGTTAGGAAAATTCTCGATGGAATCTTGCTTGAAGTCCTCAAACCCAGCTGCATAATTCTTGTCCAGTATATCAGTAAAGTTCTTGGACGACTGAAATTCAACAACTGCGTCTTCTTTGGCCTTCTCAAGAAGGGCACTCAGCTCGTTGTTCCTCTTTTGGAGGTCTTCAAGACGAGTGTCCTTGTCAAGGACGTCACTCCTAAGCTCTTCATAAATATTCCTCAGCTCCTTTGTCTCGTCCACAGCTTTAGCAGCCACCTCAGCCCATTTCTTGTTCTCGTCCTTCATGTCTTTGATCTTCTTCTCCAGCAACACCCTTGTCTTGTCTAGATCGGTTGCCTGCCTAGACGCAGCAATAAACTTAGACATTGCCTGCAAGGGTTAGGATTTGGTTAGATCCAAACAAATATATTTTGGGGGTTGATAAAGATGAGACAAAAATGTCTTACCTTGAAGAGATCATGAACACCAGAGTGTTCGAAATCTTTTAAAGACATGTTGTAACAGGCTGCCACGTCCACATCAGTCACTACTGCTGTAAACCTCTCCCAAGCCAGGTCCTCGTTCTCAAGAAGTTGCTGAGGAACCTCTTTCAAAGGCTGGGACGAGGAAGGTACATGAAATGTGGACAAGATCTTCTTAGACGGAAGGTCCTTGGGCTCTGAGCTAAGTATTTGTATTGGAGGCTCTAGATCATCAACGAGAGGAGTGGGCTGGACGTCTTGATGCTTTGATGATTTGCTTTTCTTCTCCCTACTGCGCCTACTTGGGAGATCACCCAAATCAACCCTAGATGATATATTTTTTCGTTTCTCACCTGCCAATGGACGAGTTTGAGGTTGCACTCCCTGCTTAACTGCCTCGTCCATCACCCATTTGTTTTTATTCTCTTTCATCGTGGCCATTCCTAAAAAAAAAAAATAATAATAATAATAATAAAATAAAAAATAAAAAGGGAAAGAGCTTACGTTTATGAGTTGTAGCCTCGTGTGCAAGGGCTACAATAGAGGGCTCAGGACCTAAACCCCAAATAGCAAGACGTCGAAGACTTACTAAAGAATGGAACGCCCTATCAGTGTACAGACGAACCTTATGGACACTCAATGTATTGCCTACTTAAATGAGGTCGTCTAGCACCTGAAGAAAAAAAAAAGGAAAGACGGAGAACTTTGAGTTGGAATTTTGAAACAATTATAAACAAAAATAAAAACAATAAATAGCAAGGATAGGACGAGCATACCTTCAAGACGAAGGTTCCCTAACTCCCCTGTGTAGGGAGGAAATGGGTCCTTGTCAACCTCAGTGGGGTGTCCAGCCCAGAAACCTGAGACGAAGAAGAACTCCGTCTTCCAGTTCCTATCTGAGGAGACTAGAGAGACTTAATTAATCTACAATCTCTTCCCTTGGCAGTGAATTGATAAAAGCCAAGGGATTGGTTAATTTTTGAGGGTTTATAGCAATAAAGGAACTCGTCCACAGTGAGAGGACAGTTCCCCTCAAACACCTCTCTCCACAAAACTTGCATGGAGACGACTAACCTCCATGCATTAGGATTAAACTGACAAACTCCTATACCTAACCTAGTCAACAGCTCCCTAGTAAAAATATTCAGAGGTAGCCTAAGACCCCCTAAAAGATAAGTCTCGTAAATACCTATCCTAAGACGAGGCTGACAGCATCATTCTCCCTCGATGGCTAGTCTAGGCTTAAGTTCGTCTGGGATTTGGTACCATTTCCGAAGTAAATTTAACTTACTATTATCCGTCCTAAAAGCTATCCTTATGGCACAACTGTAAACTACCTCAACCTCGTCTTGATCAGTAGACGAGGGAGCGCTTGTCCCAGCGTTGAAACCTGATTCAGATCTCATCCTAAGTTCTTGGAAAACTTCCAAAGGAATTCCAGGGACCCCCGACTCATACTCGTCTATAGTGTTCCCTTCACTACTACTATCACTATCACTAGAACCACTAAAACTACTAGGATTAGCATACTCGTCTATAGCCTTATCCACGCTATCACTAGATGAGGAAAGTACAACCTCAGCCATCTTAAAAGAAAAACTAAGGATGAAGATAAGGAAAATACCTGGATCTAGGACGAAGGAAGGCTATAGACGCAGAAAGCTTCTAGACAAAGATCTAGGATGAAGAAGGATGAAGAGGGAAATTTCAGAAATGAGGAGGGTAACGGAGGTATTCCAC
The DNA here is from genome assembly GCA_023621385.1 of Quercus gilva. NCBI lineage: Eukaryota > Viridiplantae > Streptophyta > Magnoliopsida > Fagales > Fagaceae > Quercus > Quercus gilva. The sequence goes on along the minus strand of CM042476.1, from coordinate 64,542,656 downwards.
TATTTATAGGGAACAAACCCTGGCACCTGAAACAACATGACCAATCTACAAGTGACACATGGCATGCTCCTCGGTTAGATCAATCGACGTGATTTTTCACTAATGAGCTCATGACACATGGCATACCAATCTACAGCTGACATACACGTCTTACATCTCTTTGGATGACCCATGGACAAGAGGGCAACTGATGGGACAACAACTCTCCAAGTTCGTCCATGAAGCTCGTCCACATAATAGAGCACGCGCGCTAAGATGCTCGTCCCTGAAGAGATCGTCCTGGTAGAGTCCTGGTCAAATATCGCCCTGGAGAGCACGTCTTGAACAATCTCATCCTGGGTAAGATCATGACTTTTCACTACGAACCGTTGCCAACAACGGTTAAAGAAAATAGAGTCAAGCAATATAACTTCCATGGCGGTTATGGAAGTTATCTCCAAGCTTTTTGGACTCCGTAACAACGGGGGAAGTTACATCAAAGAAATAGCCGCTTATAAACACTATATAAGCATTCTACGCGAAGGTAAAGGGATCCGGTTCTTTTTTCCAACATACTTGGGATTACACAAAATACTGACTTTGCCACCGGAGGTTTCTTGGCCGGCCTCCACCGGTCTCCTCTGATTTTTCTTTGTTTTTTTAGTATTTGCCAGGCCCTCTTGATCGTTAGCGCCCGAGAGTTTCAGCCTACTAATTTGAGGAATTATCAATTATTATTATTATTATTATTATTATTATTATTATTATAGCAATTCTTTAGTCATATTAAAAGTTGGAATAGTGTACTAAAATAATATTATTGCTTAAACTTGGAATTTCAACTTTAATTTAAATGTTCTTATTTTTTTTGCTGTTTCAATTTAGAGGATCCTTAAAGTTTTTTAAAGAAAATTTCAAAAGTTTAACAAATTTTACTAAAAACTTTAAGTTTGTGTGGGTTTGGATAGCCAAGTAAGTTGCGGTGTGTTTTCTCATGCGTTTTCATTTTTTTTTTTTTTTTTTTAGCCGGATTTCTTGACTTTTTGGAGACAAAAACTACTGTTCATGAACAGTATGTGCACTGTTCATGCACTGTTCATGAGACAAAAAACACTGTTCAGCACTGTTTTGGTACTATTCACGCACTGTTCATGGGACCCACAGCCATTTTATTAAAAAAAAATAAAAATGGGTCCCGCAGTACTATTCACACATTTAAAAATTATTTTGCTATAGTGTTTTCAGTAACAATAAACTTTATCCAAACGGACCCTTTGCCTCCACTTGTTGTTGCATTAACAAAAAAAAAAGAGTATATTAATTGCTGGATGCTAAATTTCCTTTTTTTAATGCTCGAAAGTATTCTTGTCAATTAGATGCTTGGGACGTTGATTAAAGATAAACTTTACCCTTAACTCCTTAAGAAAGAAATGTCAATGTGGACGACGAATAACGTGTCGTGGAAACTTCAAGAAACTTCGATGGAAATATCTTAAGGCTAGTCGGCAGAATAAAAAATTCTAGTAATACGCACCTTAAAGGCTTAGCCACCATTTTGGACCAATGCTTAGGAGACTTTTAAATGTGACTAATAATAATAAGTAACTTGAATGAGTACGGCCTCTTCATGTAGAAAAAATATATTATAATATATTGGGTAAGAAAGCAGAGCTCCGGTGTTAATAATAGACTGAAGGACTCGTTGGAGCCTCTCACATGCACGTCATGTGCTTAAACCGCGTGCTGGTCTCACTCTCACACTCACAGGTTGGTGTGATGCGACTTTGTCATTATTGACGTGAGTAATGTGGTGGTGGGGTCTCTCACCCACGCTCTCTCTCTTCTAACAAAATAAAGAATCTTTTCTAGTTTTCTTAGGCATTATCCCGTGGAAAAACAAAAAATTAATAATAACAATAATAACAATACAGCGTTTCTTTTTTTTTTTTTGGGGGGGGGGGGGGGGGGGGTGGGGGTGGGAGATTTTCCAAGAATAGTATCTCTTGGACTTGCCAAACATGGAATTGGTGGTTGATCTCTGATATGCCAATAACCAATGGGAACAGCAAAACTTTCGAGCCAAATTGTGACCATCCTTTAAAAAATTAAAATTTTGACTAAAGTATATTTTTGTTATTTGAAATTTGAGGATTGTTTTTATTTTGATTGTTTAACTTTTAAAATTTTTTTAATTTCACATTTCATGATTGATTCAGTTTTATGTTTTGGCCCTTAATGTCTCCAAATTTTTATTGTAACTTTCATATTAAAGGTCCGTTTGGATAAAACTTATTTTGCTGAAACTGAAAACTGAAAATACTATAACAAAATAATTTTTAAATATATGAATAATGCCATGAGATCCATTTTTAATAAAAAAAGTAGCTGAAAAGTGAAGTTTATAGGTCCATGAACAGTACACAGATGCACTGTTCATAGAAGACTTGCTCAAAAGTTGCAGTGCATGAACAGTAGCCATAACTGCTCAAGTCCCACTGAAACACAGCTTAAAAAAAAATTAAAAAAAAAAAAAAAAAAAAAAAAAAGGGTAAAACGCAAACACATAACTCAAAATGTGAATCCAAACCCAGCCTGAGTGTGTGTTTGACAACCTATTAAAAGAAAACTTTTTACTTAAATTATCCATTACTTATGAGTTCTACACTGTCACTAGTAACTAGTAACTAGTAAGCCTTTCATAATGATGAAAATTTTAAAATGTAAAAGGTGAATATAAAAACAAAATCAAATATAAAGAATCAAAATAACAATTTTGAAATATAGAGAACTAAAATGAAAACAATCATAAACTATAAGGGGCCAAAAGTATACATTCATAACTTCTTATTGAAAATAACATTTAATACACTGCCTTTTAAATAAAAAGTTACCCATTTTAAAATTACCCTCCGGAATTTAAAATTCAAATAACAAAATTAATGAGGTATGAGAATGGGATTCACACCTGGTGCAATACCTAGGATATTGCACCTGGTGCAATACCTAATCAATGGCTGAGATTAAAAGTTGAAAAAGAAACTTTCAATCTCAGTCATTAAATAAAATATAATAAAAAAAATTTAAAATGTTAAAGTTAAAAAAGTAAAAAAAAGGTAAAAAAAATTGTGAAGAAAATAGAGGTATTGCACCTGATGTGAATCCATGAGAATGTATGTATTGATCTTTAAAATTTCCCAAGTGACGAAAGTGACCAATTATAAACCTTACAAAAAAGGGAAAGGGAAAATTTGTTAAGTATGAGAATTTATCAATTGATTTTTCCAAAAGAATAAATTTAGTAAGTTCACGGTAGAAAACTCCATTCTCCAATAATATTTAGTCACATTACCAATTTTCTCACATCAAGATACTTTCACCCGTATACAAAATGTAAAAAATAACATTTAATACACTGCCTTTTAAATAAAAAGTTGCCCATTTTAAAATTACACTCTGGAATTTAAAATTCAAATAACAGAATTAATGGGGTATGAGAATTAATACACTACCTTTTAAATACAACATTACAAACAATTTTTTTTTCTTTCTTCTCTCTTATTTTGGCAATGGGCTTCTCTTTCCTATTTCAGCAAAGGGATTGCCAAAATACAAAAAATTTATTCTCTCTCATCTCTCCTACTTCAGCACTTGTATTGCTATAATACAAATTTTTTTTCTCTCCCCTAGTCTCACCAATTTCGGTAATACCACATTACTCACTATTTTTTTTTTCCTACTCTCTCCTATTTTGGCAATGGGATTGCTAAAATACATACTATTTTGGCAATGGACTTCTCTGTCCTATTTTAGCAATGAGATTGCCAAAATACAAAAATTTTATTCTCTCTCATCTCTCCTGCTTCAGCACTTGTATTGCTATAGTCCGAATTTTTTTTCTCTCCCTTAGTCTCACCAATTTCAGTAATACCACATTACACACTATTTTTTTTTTATATACTCTCTCCTATTTTGGCAATGGGATTGCCAAAATACAAATTTTTTTTCACTCCCCTCTCTGCTATTTTGGCAATAGTATTGCCACAATACAAATTTTTCTCTCTCCTCTTTTCAGTGAACTGATAGGCAACTTGGCAATTAGTCAGTTGGGTAGTCAATCAAGGGAAGAAAATTTGAGCCTCAACAATTTTGGCAATACCATTACTGAAATTGCTCATTCTCTCCCCTCTCCTTGTCACATCATTTCTCTATCATCTCTCCTACTTTTTCTCATAAATTTCGACAACACCATTGCCAAAATTTGTCTCAATCCTCACACAGCTAAATAACTTTGAATAGTGCACATATTACAAATAAACTCAAATTTAACCATATTTAGCCAAAAGACTTCGATTCAAAGAGAGAATTTCATGAACATGAGGAAGGGTATACAACAAAGAAAGTATGCAACTATCATTGGTCTTTGTGGGCTTAGGCAATATGGCAGACTGTTTTATGAATGGGTTTAATCTCCACCTCAAATCATAAATAGTAGAAAACACATGTTAGGACATATGTGATTTGATGTTAGGAACATATGTCAATTTAGAATTGGCTAATCTTTGGACAAAACTCACTTTACTTGTAATTGAGTAGATCTAGGATGTGTTTAATGCTTTAAGGAACAAGATTTCAAGATTAAGTGTTAAAGCCATGTAAATTTGTCCAAGAAACAAGTAAAGAAGTGCTGGATTTTAAAACTCGACAGCTAGCATCTATAGAGGTTTAAAAAGCTAATAAAACCCGAAACTCGACAGCTAGCTCAATAGATACCCTATCTGTCGAGGTTTATGAAATTTAGTTTTTCAGAGCTGATTTTCATCCAATCCTTGTGTATATGTCTGGGCTTTCTTTTCTCACAACTCTAAACATATATAATGATTATTTTAAGGGCCGTAAGAGGTTGCGCAAGTGTGAAGCAAAGTCGTATTCATACAAATTATGACCAGAGATAGAATTTGCCCTAGTTCATCTTTCTCTTGAAGAAGCTGCTGTGTTTGCACACCTTAGGGTTTTGTGACTAAGGAGTTTCATGATCTTCATCGTGTGATGAATTGAAGAACTTCACAGCCAACATCTTTCTCAAGTTGATGATCAAGTTGCGTATTAGGATCCGCGCATCTATTGGTTAGTCACGTACTGGGAGCCGTGCATTGAAAATGAGAGATTGTCACTACAAAATAAGTCTAATTAGGTATTAGGGTAAGGGTTCAACTATAGATTGGTATAAGGTACTAGGATTCCTTTACTTCTAACCGCTTGTTTTGATAATAGTGGATTTTCAGGAATGGTGGCCTTAAAATCACCCAATAGGGTTTTTGCCATGTAAGTTTTCCCCATTCGTAAACAAATCACCGTGTCAATTTAATTTTCACTGCATATTAGTTAATTGGTGATTTGTTTGTGCTAGCACGCATTTTGCATGTTAATTGATATAATTAATTAGCTTGGCTAGATCAATTGGTGAAATTATCACAAGAGGTCAATACATTCTTAACCTATCAACACAAAAAGTGTTTTTGAAAAAAAAAAAGTTTTACACCAAAATAGACAATACTTTAATCTCAACATATTCACATCATCACAAAATTGGTATTATAATTCTTCACAAGGGCCAAGGAATGTCCCTTTGGTGATAGACTAGGACATGTCCTAAACCTAGAAATTTCATATCCCATCCATCACATTATCGTTCATTAGTTTTTTTGGACAATAGTTTGACAAAACTGAGATACCACTTCTTTAATAAATAAATTAAAAATGTTGGAAGTAGTATATTTAGCCCAAGATAGCTTTAATTGTTCACTTATAATATTGGAATTATGATTTGGAAAGTATTAGACTTTTATTTTTTTACTAGTATTAAGCAAAAAAATTGAAATATTTGGATTCAAGTGCAACCATATACTAAATGGTTACTTAGAAAGATATGAAATTCTAGACAATCCAAATATATATATATATATATATATTACCATATTGCAACCAATTAGATATAATTAATTCTTACAAAATAAATAATTAACTCCAAAAATGTGGAAAGTTTCTTTGGACAAAATTTGGCTACAAATTTAGTTGTAACTACTTTTCTCTAGAACCAAAAAAAAAGGGGGGGGGGGGGGGGCCTAGGTTGTAGCCAATGGCTATAACTTCAATTAAAAATTTTAACATGGCTACATATTTTGAAAATTTAGCGATTGAATTGCATGTTTTTTATGTTCTTAACACATATGTCAAATTTCATGCCAATCAAATGCAATTTATTAGTCAATCCACAAACTAATTTTTTATGCATAATTTTACACTAAAAAACTTAAAGGTTGTGTTTGGATGGCAACATTTGGATTTGGATTGGGATTTAAAATCCATTGATTTTAAATGTCTTTATTTGAAATCTCTTAATTTTAAAATTCTTTGTTTGGGTCTTTTTAAATAATGAAAGATTTGAAATTCATCATTTGAAATTCTATTGTTCGGATACCTAAATTTGGATATAGATTTAAGATCAATAAAATATATATATATATATATATTAATTATTATTTTTCTTAAAGACAAAGTTTAATTACAAAATTAGTTGTAGTCTAAGGTTACAACTTCTTTTTAAAAAATTAGCATTACTACATATTTTGAAAATTTAATGGTTGAATTGCATGTTCTTTACGCTCTTAATACACATATCAAATTTTATGCTAATGGGATATTATTTATTATATGATCTATAAACTTATATTTTATGTATAATTTTAAAATACAAAAACTTGCAATTTAAACAATTTATAGATGACATAGCTATTGATATTTAATTTTCTAGAAATATTGCAAGCATGAAGGATATAAGAAGAAAATGTAATCCAATGGTAGATTTGTCAAAATTCATCTCTAATAAAAAGATATTAAGTAAGATTATAGCCTTAGGCTGTAACCAATTTTGTAGCTAAACTTTGTCATTTTCTTAATCTTTCTACATTTTAATTTTAGTAACTTTTTTAATCAATACATAAGGTAATATTGATAATCCAATTGACAAGATGTATCTTTAGTCATAGCCAACTAAACATATAGTAATAAATGTCTTGCCAACTATTGACAACTAAAATGTTTTTCAAATAACACGACAATGTCAAGATTGATATTCCTTAAACATTCCTTTGCCAAAGCATCTCAAAAGGCTGTCCACTCATTAGTAATTAGTGACTAACAAATGTGATATTTTCTTCTAATATCTCATTTTCATTTAGTGAAACATCTTCTAACTCAAGATTCACAGCTCTTAACAACTTATCCTCATTCATTTCATCCCATATAAAGTTATGAAGAATTCAACACATATTAATAATCCTAATTTGAGTCTTCACTTTATAAAAACTAGTTGTGCATAATATTGCCCACCTTTTCTTCAATAACCCAAAAGCCAGTTCAATTGTATTTCTTGCAGATGAGTGTCGAAGATTAATTAGCTTCTTATAATTTGTTGGTGTATTTCCTCTCCACAAATTTAGATGATATCGAGTTCCTCTATAAGGAGCTAAAAACCCTGGATAATTTGTGTACCCGAAATCCACAAGATAATACCTACTTGATGGTATTTCTAGGCAATGACGCCGACTCAAAGCATCACGCAACACTCAAGAATCCAATGTGAATCCCTCCCAACCAGGTAATACATATATGAACTTCAGATTAGCATCCCAAGCTCCTAAAATATTTGTATTGAGTCCACCTTTCCTATTGCGATATCTACCTTGATCTTCTATGGGAAAAGTTAATGGGAAATGTGTACCACCAAGAGGTCCAAGTGCTCTCTTGAACCACTTCCATCTATAATCTCCTTCGTGAAGAGCTGCATGATCTTTTTTGATATACTTTTTGCCTATTTTATGTACAGCTTTCAACACAAAATGAAATTGTCTACTTAATAGTTTCCCCCGAACGAGCAAAATAGCTTTAATTGTTCTATTCTTGAGGTTGTGAGCAAGAATATGTAAAAACAATGCTACAACTTCCCCAACTATAACATTTCTTGTGATAGACAACCAATCCACCCTCATCACACAAAATGTTACATAACTTGTTTTGAACTCATGTGTGTTTATACGTAATTCTGATAGGCATTTAGATTCCTAAGCTAGAGATCTCATCCAAAGTCTCCTTTGATAAATGCCATTTTCAATTTCACTTCTTAATGGCTCTCTCATAATGTACTTCATTTGAGAGCATATTCCCACAAGCATAAAAAAAAACTCCCCTAGCAAAGGCAAAATTCACATTGCCTCTTCCTCATATACTTCCATCTCCTCTCAACTACGTTTTCATTGAATGGATATTTTTCTTCCATCAATGGTCATTTTTTACTATATTTATTTTTTAAATACAAACAATAAGAATCTATAAATAATAAAAAGGTGATGAAAGAAAATACATGAAATCACACCAAAAAGCATATTTTATATGAAAGTTGTTAAGAGAAAGAGACATAATAATTTCCAATTATATGTGAAAGTTCTTAGAAGAAAGAAATGCATTAGTATCCAATTATATAGGATATATAGGAAATTATAAATCTGACCAGCATCACTAATCACCCAGCCCTTTTAGAAACATAGTAGAAGCGTAGCATACTTGTGCTAGTAATGACCAAGTTTTTAACAGGGAACTGGAAACCAAAAATCAAATATTCACTATGACAAGGTTCTTAATTTAGAAAACTAAATGTATGTATACAATTCCTTTAATCAAACATGTAAGATATAAGCAAACTATACAAACAACAAAACACCAATAGCTAAAAGCTAAAACACCTACATAGAGCAATTAGCAAACTAAATAGCAACTGGAACCATGCATACTTAGAAATAATCAAACTTATTTTTATGATAACAGTAACAAGACTAAATTTGGTAGCACCACTATTATCCATTATAGAGCCTTTTGACAATTTGAAGTTGATATTGAATTTATTGGGAAACAAAAAAAGTGTACTCCACTTAAAGCATTCAATATTGACCGCTAGAGCATAAAAGTGTACTCCACTTTAAACCTTATTGCAATGTAAAGTCCTTGAGTTTCTGCCAATGAAATAGTGTTGCATGTCTTGCAAGAAATGGAGCTCATATACGATTTGAGAGGCCAAATGGAGTATTAACGTGTATAATATTATGGGCTTTAGGCCCAATTAGGTTACTTGTATAGCACACATATTTACTTGTATTGCATACATATGTCTCCTATATAAAGGCACCTATATATATTCTTTTATTAAGAAATACAATACTTTTGCATTCAGTATTTCTAACATGGTATCAGAGCCACTGCTCTGACCTTTCTCTTCGCAGTCTTGTCTTTATTGGTGTTACTCCACCCTTATCGCTTCCGCCATCACAACAGCCACTGCAGCCACTCACCGTTGAACCTCCGACATCTCTCAGTCGTTGTCCTTGGGTTCCAGGCCTACAAGCGCCGTCATTGAGGAGTCCCGCACCACAAAGACCACTGCAATCACCGTCTCCGCCGTGCATCTTCCTTCGATAACCTTTTTGCAGGTACCATCGTGATCGGCTCAACCCGATCTAAAAAATCGTGGAAGTCTCGCAAACATCGGAGCCCGCACGTGCCCTCACGCACCGCCCTAAGAAGCCACGCCTCAGCCACACGCCTTACGCGCCACTCTCAGTCCTGCTGACGTCATCAGTGACGTCATACTGCCACGTCACCTAGGGCTGACATCATCATCCACCTTTCTACTGACGTCACCCACCTTTCGCAGCTGATGTCATCGTTGACTAGACCATTGACTATTGACCAAAGTTGACTTTGACTGAGGGTTGACTTTGACCGTTGACTTTTCTATAGGGTTGACTTTTGCAGTCCAGGTTCTCCTTACCCAGTTTTTTGCGTAGATTTCATTTTTGCTATCTGTTTTTACATATTGTGTCTCTAAATGGATAAAAAGGATATTTTTCTTCCTCGCCCCATCAATACTATATTGGAGGGGAATAAGAATTACTTATCTTAGTCTCAAGCTATGCGTAGTTTTCTTAAAGGTCGTATGCTCTGGCATTATTGTACTGGTGCAATTACTATTCCTGTCAAGGGGGCAAGTGAAGAAGATGCTGCCTTCCTCAATCGATGATTGAATGGGATAGTCACAACCACATGATTCTCACATGGATTCGAAACACTTCCATTCCCTCCATCTCCAATTTGTTGGGCAGCTTTGATGATGCAAAATCAGCATGGGATATGTTGGCCAAAAGGTACTCCACTACTCACGGATCCATGAAATATCAGTTAGTGGTTGAATTACATCAACTTCGACAAGAACCAAGGCAATCCATCAATGACTACTATGATCAGCTTCGCTTCATTTGGGACCAAATTGACCTTTCTGATCCAATTTGGGCATGCTCAATGGATGCTCAGCAATATGCTACAGTTAGAGATGAATTTCGTCTCTATGAATTCCTGATGTCACTTCACAAGGACTTTAAGCCCATCCGAGGTCAGCTTTTTAATCGCAGTCCTCCTCCCTCTCTTGATACTACTATAAACGAGTTGGTTAGAGAAAAAGCTTGTCTTGCAACCTTTCAAGCCCAAAATAGGTTCAATGTTTTGGCTATTACTCCGTCTGCTCCGCCCATTGAGCAACCTCAACAATCAGGTGATTCCTCTAGCTCTAGCAATGGTCGCAAGCAAACCAACAAAAAGTTCTACAATTATTGCAAGCGTCTTGGCTACACCATTGAGACTTGTTACCATCACAACAAATCTATTGCTGCTGTTGCTAATACTGACCTACTCCGCTGATGCCATCCATTTCAACTGAGTCCCAGTCTTCTGGATCCACTATCAACCTCTCCCCCACTGAACTACAAGAGATCATAGCTTAGGCTGTTATTATGGCTGGTAATGCATCTCTTTCCACTGTTCTTTCAGTTCTACCCGGTAAGTCTCAAACTTGGTTTTTTAATTTTGCCTGTTGCAATCACATGACACCTCACTCGTCCTTATTCTCCAAACTTGACCTTGCACCACATCCTCTTAATATTCATATAGCTGATGGTTCCACCATGCATGGGAATAGTCTAGGTTTTGTTTCGACCTCTAACCTCTCTGTTCCTGGGGTCTTCCATGTACCTGACCTATCCTATAATTTGTGCTCTGTGGGACAATTAGCTGAACTAAGATATCGCCTTATTTTTTTACTATTCTGGGTGTACTGTGCAGGATTCGAGGACGGGGCAAAAGCTTGGGACCGGTTCTAGGGTTGGACGTATGTTTCCCGTGGACAATCTTCATCTTCCACCTGTTGCTCTTGTTTCTGTTGCTGCTGCTACAGTTTCTTCCTTACCTTCTCTCGCACTTTGGCATTCTCATCTTGGTCATACACCATCTTCTCGAGTACAACAGTTAGCTTCTAAGGGTCTATTGGGTTTTGTATCCAAAGACAATTTTGATTGTACTTCATGCCAGTTAGGAAAACAGCCAACTTTACCTTTCAATAATAGTGAATCTATCTCTAATAGTATTTTTGAGTTAATTCATTCTGATGTTTGGGGACCTTCTCCTATTACTAGTATTAGTGGATCTCGTTATTTTGTTGTTTTTATTATGATTATTCTCGTTATAGTTGGATCTTTCCTATGAAATCTCGTTCTGAAATCTTACCAAGATACAGTAACTTTGCAAAAATGGTTGAAAGACAATTTTTCAAACATATCAAAACTTTTCGATCTGATAATGGTCTTGAATATACTCAATATGCTTTTCAAGCTCTGTTACATTCCTATGGCACTGTACATCATCTAACCTATCTAGGTACCTCTCAACAAAATGGTCGAGCCGAAAGAAAACTTCGTCATATTCTTGACACTATTCGTGCTCTTCTTCTTTCTGCCAAAGTTCCTACCCCATTATGGGGTGAAGCTGCTCTTCATGCTGTTCACGCTATTAATCGCATTCCAAGCGCTGTTATCCATAATCAGACTCTGTATGAGCGCCTTTTTGGGTCACCCCCTGACTATCATTACCTTCGCTCCTTCGGATCTGCTTGTTTCGTTCTTCTTCAGCCTCATGAGCACAACAAACTTGAGCCTCGATCTAGACTTTGTTATTTCCTTGGTTATGGCGAAACTCAAAAAGGGTATCGATGCTATGATCTTGTCTCTCATCATCTTCGTGTTTTCCATAATGTTGTCTTTTGGGAACACCGCTTGTTTGTTGAACTCTCTCACTTTCGTTCTTCCCTGACTAACTCCTCTGTTTTAGAAATCTTTCTAGATGAGTCTCCTTTTCCTTCTACAGATACTCTTGATCCTTCTTTGGACTTCTCTATCCAATCTCCAGATATTTTTAATGATTCTCCTAGACAGGTTGAAGATGAACAGGTTGATGACGAGTTACCCTACCTTGAGCCTAGGTCCCCTGCTCCTACTCCACCTGAAGATCCTCCACAAGACATTCCACCTCGCCACTCAACCCAGGTAAGATCCATTCCTACACATTTACTTGACTATCATTGTTACACTGCCCTTGCTACACTCCATGAGCCTCAAACCTATCGTGAGGCCTCTATTGACCCTTTATGGCAGAATGCAATGAAAGAGGAAATTGATGCATTAACCAAAAACCATACGTGGGATCTGGTTACTCTCCCTCCTGGACAGTCTGAGGTTAGTTGTAAGTGGATCTATAACATCAAGACTCGCTCTGATAGGTCCATTGAGCGCTAAAAGGCTCGTCTTGTTGCAAAAGGTTTTACACAGGAGTATGGGATTGATTATGAAGAAAATTTTGCTCCAGTTGCCCGTATCTCATCTGTTCGTGCCTTCTTAGCTGTTGCCGCTACTAGTAAATGAGACCTTTTTCAGATGGATGTTAAAAATGCCTTCCTTAATGGGGATCTAAATGAAGAAGTCTATATGCAACCTCCTCCTGGTCTTTCTATTGAAACAAACAAAGTTTATCGCCTTCGACGTGCACTTTATGGCCTTAAACAAGCTCTACGAGCTTGGTTTGCCAAGTTCAGCTCCACCATCTTTCGCTTGGGTTACACTGCCAATCCTTATGATTCTGCCTTATTTCTTCATCGCAATGATAAAGACACCATTTTGCTTTTCCTCTATGTGGATGATATGATCATAACTGGTGATGACCTTAGTTGCATTCAAGAACTCAAGGATTTTCTTAGTCAGCAGTTTGAGACGAAAGATCTTGGACATCTCAGCTATTTCTTGGGTCTTAAGATCACTCGTTCCACAGATGGTCTTTATATTACTCAAGCCAAGTATGCATCTGACCTTTTGTCTCGAGCTGGACTCACTGACAGCAAGACTGTTAACACTCCAGTTGAACTTAATACGCATCTGACACCCTCGGGGGGGAAACCATTATCTAATTCCTCTCTTTACAGACGATTGGTTGGCAACCTAGTTTATCTCACAGTTACTCGTCCAGGCATTTCCTATGTTATTCATCAGGTGAGCCAGTATCTGTCTACTCCACAATCAACTCACTATGCTGTTGTTCTACGCATTCTACGATACTTGAAGGGCACTCTTTTCCATGGCCTTTTTTACTCAGCTCAGTCTCCTCTTGTACTCTATGCATTCTCTGATGCTGATTGGGTAGGAGATCCCACTGATCGCAAGTCCAATGCGGGTTATTGCTTTCTTCTTGGTTCTTCTTTGATTTCTTGGAGAAGTAAGAAACAAACTTTTATGGCCCGCTCCAGTACTGAAGCAGAATATTGTGCCCTTGCTGATACCACATCTAAGCTCCTTTGGCTACGATGGCTTCTTAAGGATTTAGGTGTGTCCACATCTTCTGCTACTCCTCTTTATTGTGACAACCAGAATGCCATTCATATTGCTCATAATGATGTTTTTCATGAACGGACTAAACACATCGAGATTGATTGTCATTTTATCCGTTATCATCTTGTTCATGGTGCTCTCAAGCTCTTCTCAGTCTCCTCCAAAGATCAACTTGCTGACATCTTCACCAAGTCACATCCTAAGGGACGCCTTCGTGATTTGGTTGACAATCTCAAGCTGGTCTCACATCCACCTTGAGTTTGAGGGGGGCTGTTAACGTGTATAATATTATGAGCTTTAAGGCCAGTTAGGTTACTTGTATAGCACACATATTTACTTGTACTGCACACATATGCCTCCTATATAAAGGCACCTATATACATTCTTTTATCAAGAAATACAATACTTTAGCATTCAGTATTTCTAACATGGAGCAACTCTATCATGCGATGTACTAGCTAGTTAAGAAAATCAATCAAGAGCTGCATGGTAATGCGGATGATGTTGCTACAATCCTCTAAGCAGTAGTCTCATTCAGGTTTGTATTCTTCCCTCTAAACTAACACTGTGTTTGGATGGGTGGATTTTAGGGAGGATGGAAAATTTTGGAGAGAAAATAGGAGTGAAAATGAAAAAGAGGGTTGTTTGGTAAGGAGGGAGGGAGAGGAAAATTTTTGGTGGGGCCCAGGCATTTTCCACCCTAGCCCACCAAAAACTTGTCTCTCCAAAATGGAGAGAAATTAGTGTGGGAGGTGTTTTACATATAAATGACAAAATTGCCCTTGCACTAATTTCTTTTTTTTTTTTTTTTTTTTTTTTTTTTTGCTGGCGTTTGCTCTGGGCATTTGCTGCTTTCCTACTTTTTTTTTTTTTTTTAATCCTTTTTTCTTTTGAATTTTTGGACTGTACGTGTAGTTATATGTTTTTTTTTTTTTTTTTTTTTTACACAAGACATGATTTTTTTTTCTTGAACATAATTTTTATTGTTTAATAAATTTGGATGATTTTTTTTTTTTAATTGCTTGTCACTTTTTATTTTAATTGTGCATCATTTTTTAATAAGGGGTATATAAGTAAATTTATATAAACTCACTTTTTCCATCCCTCCACTTTTTCACTCCCAACCAAACAAAAAGGAGGGAAAATAAAATCTTTTCTATCCTCCCACTTTTCTATCCTCCCACCATTTTCTATCCTTCCATTTTTCCACTCCTCCATCCAAACACACCCTAAAAATAAAATCCATATCACGTGTTCAAATCAATCATGGAGGAGATTTTTGTGCCTTCCTTGTTACCCTAGTAACAGCAAGGCCATGACAAGAAATACACCGCTACTAAGGATGTCAGTGCCAAAGACAAGCATGACCACATGTCTACTCTAAAACCAAGTGACAATTACTCCTTACTTCTAAAAGTTAAGTTACAAGTCTACTCCTACTCCTAAAATTTAAGTTACAAGTCTACTACGAGGTGGAATGCATGAAGTTATTCTTTCGTTGATCGGAAGCAGTCATTCTTGATAGAGGATTACATTGTTGTTGGACAGAGTTTGCATGTATACTTCCACCTTTCACTAATCACCAATAGGGGGTGAATATTTTTCAAACTATAACTACCCACAAATCAAGGAGGGGGTGGTTTATGGGTAGGAAGTAACTACTACTTGTGTAGGAAATAACTACCATTGACAAGTGCAAGCTTTTTGCCAATTTATTTACTAAATGGCATAAGTAACTAGCTAACTGCTACTATTATTTAATTAATTTTATTTTTTATATAAACAGGTAAATAAAATTAATTTAATATCATATATAAATTGACAACCAGATTGTGAATACAAATGTAAAAATAACTTTCACTCTTTCTTTTACTATTTTTTTAATCAAAGGTTGAAAATATTTTCAATTTTTTATTATTATTTTGAACTTGGGTAAATATTTATAACAATTAAAATGACAAAGAGGCAACAAATGTAGGTAAATGCTGGTAAATATTTGACATAAAGTTGTTTCTTAACGGGACGAGGTTTAGTTATAAAATTGGTTGTAGTCTAAGATTACAACCTTCCTTAATATTATTAACATTACAACATATTTCAAAAATCTAACCATTAGCGTATGTTTTTACGATCTTAATACACATGTCAAATTTTATGTCAATCAGATATTATTTACTATATGATATAAAAAGTTTTTTTTTGTATAATTTTAAACTACAAAAACTTGCAATTTAAATAATTTAAAGATAACATAATTATTAATCTTTAATTTTTTAGAAATTTTGCAAATATGAACATAAGAAGAAATTGTAATCTAATAGTAGATTTGTCAAAATTTATATTTAATAAAAAAAAATATTGAGTAAAGTTGTAATTTTAGACTACAACTAATTTTGTAGCTAAATTTTGTTATTCTTAGTTTGCCGTTAACACTTACCGCAATAGAAAAATAATAGAAAAATACGAGAGAATGGGCAAAGGCAAGGGTATTTGCTACTTTATTGGTACTTTTTTGGATTTTTTTAAAAAAATTTATGTCCAGTTGTAGCAATTCATTATTAGAAGCAAAATTGATTAGTCCTTGTCATGACACCACCTTTTACTACATCCGAACAAATAAATAGTAGAAAAGAAAAGAAAAATATGAAAAAAAAAGAGTATTGTTTGGCAAAATTCCATATCCGAGCAAATGTGTGTGTGATATGCCATTGCCATGCCATGTGCGGCTGGCTTAACGCTGTTTCCAAAAAAGAAAGAAAAAAGCCTTCACCAAGAAAAATGTCTGTCACATGTATGTACCTGTCCCCACAATTGCACTGTAATCTAAACCGTCCATCTGGATCCCACACCTCATGAGTGGACAAAATCGTCATTTAACACGAATGCTATACGATAAAGAAAAGGTCAGTTTCGTAATTTAACAATTCCAAACGTAAACATTTACGACCTTTCGCTGTACCTAATTTTCTCCTCCAAGCGTGTTTTCTTTTTTTATAAAACCAACGCGCTTTACTCGCTGCTTTCCAGTGAATAACAATAAATATCTCTTTTTAAAAGTTTTTAACCTCTTTTTCTTCGGACGCTCATTTTAGTCCTATATTAAGAACCTTTTATTTTATATATATTTAGAATAACCGGAAGAGATTTTCTCAAAAAAAAAAGGAGAGACACACAGTGCGAGCAAAAATTGGAAGAGGCTTGAAAACTAAATCAAATCTGCAATATCCCTTGTGAGTGGGGTTGGTTTGTATTGGTTTTTGTCATCTAAAAAAGACAACCCCATCTTCACAAAAGGGAGGTGATTTTTAGATTTGATTTGTTTTGTCTTTTTTTTTTTTTTTTTTTTTTTTGTTTAGATCTCTCTGCTTATACACACTTGTTTCTTCTCTTCTCTTTTGTTGTTGTTGTTACCATTGTTTTGATTTGCATTTTGAATCTTTTTTTATTTATTTTATATTTATCAAAAATGGGGTCTGAGAAAAAGTTCATTACTGTTGCGGAACTTAGAGAGCACAACAAAGCAGGGGACCTGTGGATCTCTATCCAGGGGAAAGTTTACAATGTGTCTAATTGGGTTAAGGAGCACCCTGGTGGAGACACTCCTCTTCTCAATTTGGCCGGGCAAGATGTCACTGATGCTTTCTTAGCGTACCATCCTGGTACTGCTTGGCAATATCTTGACAAGCTCTTTACTGGGTATTACCTCGAAGATTTCAAGGTTTCAGAGGTGTCCAACGACTACAGAAAGCTGTATTTTGAAATCGCCAAAATGGGTTTGTTTGAAAAGAAAGGACATGGGACTTTGTACTGTTTAACATGTGTTGCTTTAATGCTTTCCATTGTTGTTTATGGTGTTTTGAAGAGTGAGAGTGTTTTGGTTCATTTGGTTTGTGGTATGTTGTTGGGTATGCTTTGGATTCAAAGTGCTTATATTGGTCATGATTCTGGGCATTACCAAGTAATGTCAAGTCCCAAATACAACAGAGTTGTGCAACTCATTGCTGGGAATTGCTTAACTGGGATCAGCATTGCTTGGTGGAAATGGACTCATAATGCCCACCACATTGCTTGCAATAGTCTTGATCATGATCCTGATCTACAACATATTCCAGTCTTTGCCGTGTCATCAAAATTGTTTAATTCTATTACATCTTGCTTTTATGGGAGGAAGTTGACGTTTGATCCTGTGGCTAGATTCCTAGTCAGTTACCAGCATTTCACATTTTATCCAGTTATGATGGTTGGAAGGGTCAACTTGTTTATTCAGACATTCTTGTTATTGTTCTCTACGAGGAATGTCCCTCATAGAGTTATGAACATTTTGGGGCTTCTTGTATTCTGGACTTGGTTTCCTCTCCTTGTTTCATGTCTACCCAATTGGCCAGAGAGGGTGATGTTCGTGCTGGCAAGTTTTGCTGTTACAGCCCTCCAACACATACAGTTCTGTTTGAATCATTTCTCTGCCAATGTTTATGTTGGGCTACCAAATGGGAATGATTGGTTTGAGAAGCAGACATATGGGACTATTGATATCTCTTGCTCCTCTTGGATGGATTGGTTCTTTGGTGGATTGCAATTCCAGCTTGAGCACCATTTGTTCCCCCGATTACCGCGGTGCCAATTAAGGAACATTTCTCCTGTTGTGAGGGATTTATGCAAGAAGCACAACTTGCCTTATAGAAGTTTGTCCTTCTGGGCGGCCAATGCATCCACCATCAGGACCCTAAAGTCAGCGGCGCAGGAGGCTCGTGACTTGACCAGCCCTGTCCCTAAGAACTTGGTGTGGGAGGCTGTTAATACTCATGGCTGAGGCTACTAACATCTTTTTCCTTAATATTTATCTTGCTATTTCCATAAAATTTCATGGTTTGAGGCCATTAGGATAATTGTTATTTCCAAATTTTATATTATATCTCACATACTATGGTTCAATTTAAGATTCAGATTTTTGTTTTATGTAATATTGTTTGATTTTATTTCCTTCGGCACAGGATGTTAAACAATGCTTGATATTTCTTCATTTTGTTGGAATTTAATATAAATATTACTATTGTAGTATGTACCTCTGTCTGCCAGATGTGTAGATTCTTTATAGGAAATCATATAAATATCGATGGTTAGGTTAGTTGGTATCCTCTTTTAACAGTATTTCTTGAGACTGATATCTCCTATCAAGCATTTCCTCCTTTGAAATGTTGTTTAGGTGCAAGGTACTGTTGGATGAAAAAATCTTAATAGATTTGTATATTTGATAAGCATATGAAAAAGTAGATCCCTGGGACTGAAACCCTTTTGTATATTTCCTCCCCCAATTCTTTCCTTATTATATATCTCCATTGGATGTATGATAGCATTGGCTTCACCTCCAATCCTGTTTACCTCCATATGTTAAGGGAAGCTTCCTCTTCCGAATTATTTCCCTAAGTTAGTTGAGACTTGTGACAGCATTGGCTTCACATTCTCCCCTGTTTGTATAGTAACTTCCATACGTTGGGTAAGTTGTTCCGCGAATAGTATGATCACAAGTTGTTCCCCTAATAGTATGATCACCTAAATACACTCCGAATCCGAATAGCATGAGATTGCACAACCAAAAAAAACAAACTCATGCTTGTGCAGCCACCATTATCTAAATCTAAAAACTCATGCTTGTGCAGCCACCATTATCTAAATCACAATTCGCAGCTTATATATAAGAAAGTGTATGTCAAGAGTCCTTTTAAGTAGTAATTGTTCAAGAACAGAATCCTTTCCTATTGCAAATTTAGGACTTGCGGTACAAATCATCAATAATTATATAAATACAGAAACCTCATAAGTTCTACCGTGTGGCATATTCCTTGAAATTTTCTTTATTAGGCTTCTACTCAACAAAGTTGTATTTATATTGAAGTATTAATTCATTGAATTGGCTAATGGAGTGATTGCATATATTAATTATTTATAGTTGTGCATTAATGATTTTTATTAAAAAGATTTATTTATATGATTACTTTTATAAATTGTATATTAGAAATTATTTTTATTTGAAATAATAATAATAACAATTTTTTTTTTAGTAAACAGTAATATTTATTAGAATACACAAGAAAATAGTAATATTAGCATTTTAAACTGAATTTATAATACATTACATAATTAGAGTACAACTACAAAAGGGCTTAACATTTGTAGTTGTAGACTGGGGTTATAAACAGCGAACACTAAACACATGCAACCAATTTGGAATAAACATCCGTATTTTTTTTTTAGTAAATAGTAAAACTTATTAGAACACACACAAAAATAGTAATATTAGATCTATCTAGAATGTCAGGTGTATAGTTGGAAGCTATTTTTGAATGGCTTAAGAGAAAGATGTATCCTAAAATTGACTTCAAAATCAAAATTTCCTTAGGGTGTATAGCGTACTGCAATAAAAAGGGTTTTCACTGAATTTGAACTGAAATTAACAGATAATGATTTTTTGGGAATTTTTTAAGTTATACATCCAGATTCTGCATGAGGAAGGAGTCGTCGTTAGTTAAAAGTCTTTATTCTTACATAACTCGTTATGTTCATAAAGATTGTGGTCCATGCGTTAAGGGAAGCTTCCTCCTCCCAATTTTTTCCCTAAGACCATAAGGGAAGCTTCCTCGTTCCTCCTCCCAAATTTTTCCCTAAGTTATTCCAAAGTTGAGTTGATACTTATTATCTCTTCCATATGTATATTAGCAATATCTTCACCTCCTCCCCTATTTGTACGTAAAGGGAAGCCTCCTCCTCCCAATTCTTTCCCTAAGTTATTCCAAATGTGAGTTGAGAATTGTTTTTGTATCTCCTTAGTATGTATGACAACATTGGCTTCCACACTCTTCTGAAAGTATAATCACCTTCATCCTTTATTAACATTGTGATATTGTATATAAAAATAGACATGGCAAAACAGGCAGGTCGGGTCGAGTCAGGTTCGGGTCAGGTCAATCGGGTTCGCGGGTCAGGTCGGGTTTACCCGTATTTTTCAAACAATTTTTTTTTTTTTTCAATTGCAAAAACAAATCAATGACACATGTTAAAGAGAATGGATAAAATCAATTAAGCAAATGAATTGCACTTAATGCCACTTGTTAATATCTTTACAATTTTGATAGTTTTGAGCATGACAAAAATTATTTATAATCATAAATTCATGATGAAAAAAGTCTTCAATTTTAATAGTTCACTGTCAAAATACATATAATTACAAGTTTACACCTTCAAAAAGAGATAGATCTTAAAACAAACAAAACAAGTATGCAAGCAAAGTAACAAGTTATTGGTTTTCTTAAGTATTCATGTTCCTATTGCATTTAAAATAATAGTAAAGTTAGATTACTTAAAAAGATAAACTAAACAAAAAAAATATTTAATAATAAATATAATATATTAAGTAAAGAAGAATAAGTAAATATTTTACAAGAATTATACCTCAATCTCAATCTACTCAACGTTGGTAGTAGATTTAGCATTGCAAATATTCATACTTGCAAATTGTAGCTCAAGTTGGCCAATTTCATCAGTATCTTTATCTATAATACAATATTTTAATATAACTTAACGTACTATGAAAGCAAATCAATAAATAATTAAAATTGTATAATTATAATTATAACAAAATTAAATTACCTTCAAATCTATATAGCCAACTTTTAGTACACAACGTAACTTTCACATTCTCAAATAAAAGACATGTTGATTTGTTTGTGCTTTTTACTTTGGAGTTTGGACAATGGACTGCATCTCAGTTCAGCTGAATGAAATTTTTAATTTTTAATTTTTTTTTTATTTTAATGGTTGCCTACTTGTCTTGACTCTCGAGTATTCTAAAAAAAAAAGTCACTTGACAGCCTTGGCCTTTGTGTTGAGTAACGTGTTATGGACATTTTGTCTTGTCTGATGGCAATTGATTTGGCAAGACAAGTACTGAAGCTAGGTTAGCAGCTAGCTTCTCACCCAAAAAAAAAAAAAAAAAAGAGGCTAGGTTAGCTAGCTTTTATTGGTAGTCATTCTCTCTAATATATAATGATTATTAGTTTTGGTACTTTGTGTTTTATGCACTTAGTATCAAGACGAAATTTAAATATTTATTTAGATAAATTTTTTTAACGGGTCAGGTCATGGATTATCCGAGTCAGGGCGAATTGACTCGTAAAAAATAAGGTCAAATTACGGGTCAATCCATTTTTGTTTCGAATCAAAAAAATCAAGTTTGAGTCAGATACTTTTCTGGTCGGGTCAGAAAATTTTGACTCGTATTGTCATATCTATATAAAAACTCATGCTTGTGCAACATTTTATCTAAACCAGCTTATATATCAGAAAGTGTATGTCAACTGTCAAGGAGGCTTTATTCCTTGAGGACCTTTAAGTAGTAATTGTTCAAAAAAAGAACCTTAACTGGTACAAAAGCAATAATATTAATTAAATACCGTAAGTTTGGATGTCATTTTGGCTCTAAAACCATCCGCGTCGGTGGTTTCAAAATTTTAGTTTTTAACAACTTAAAAAGTTACTTTCTCTATTTTAATATTATACTTTATAATATACTCAATTTCAATGGTTTTATTTTTTATCAGTTTATTTAAATATTTTCTTTATTCTTTTTTTTATCCTTACTTTATTCTTTATCTCTTCCCTTTTTTTTCCCTTTGGAGCTACAGTGAGCTTGTAAAAGATAGCTATTCACTATTCACCATTTGCAAAAAAAAAAAAATTAGATATACCACCACCATTGTGGCTTGCTTTTTAGTGTTTGTGGAGCATTTTAGCAATTTTAGCACCACCATTATTGGTGCTCTTTGCCATCTCTTGTTTGCTCCAGTCTCCTCTTAAACAAACTTGATAACATCCTAGTATACTAAACAGTTTTTTTTTTTTATTAGTCTTACTATGTTATCAATTACAGAAAATCTTGTTTCATCTGGACTAATCAACTTTAATTTATTCAAATTAAGTTGATGGTCATTCTGAAGTATGCTTAATAATTATATTTATATGAGTTTCCTTATAAAAATAAATATTAAAGAGAGTTTAGAAGAATATGATGCCGTTGGAAATTCACACTTCCTCCATAAATGGTGACGCAAAAAAATTTTAGCCTGCAGAGGGATTGTGTTGAATATGCAACTGAACTTCTCAAATATATAATTTTAATTTTTTTTTTTAAAATTCATCCGTTGAATGTTATTTTTTCTATATACAAGCATATGAAATAATTTAATCTTTGACATGACGCTTTATGTAAACTGTATTTGATCATCGTGTATAAAACTGTATTTCTAATAACTTGGTAGTCATAGTAAACAAAATTTTGGCAAATGGGGGGTGTTAATATGATGACATTCTATGTAATTATTAAAATGATTATTCGATATAATTATTCTTCATGTTAATATGATGACATTCTTCTTTGTGTTTTATATATATAATTAAAAAGATTACTAATAAGGTAAATAGATATATTTTTTATATTAATTATTTTAAGTGGCGCATTAATTATTTAACTATACTGAAATTTTGATGTCAATTTTGAAGATTTATATGAGAAACAGTTGATTTGAAATAAGGTAATTTTAGTCAAATTTGGTTACTTTTGCTATAATCGAAACAGTTGAAGCCACAAAAAAATATACATCAACTTTTTTTTTTGAGAAATAAAAATATACATCAACTTGATAACACCCTATTATGCCAAACTGTTTTTTTTATAAATCTTACTCATGTACTTATGCCACAGCGTTGCATCTCTTTGTGCTTGACATATCCCTTGGCTGGAAGCACTTACGAAATAAATCTATTCTTGGAAGCTTTTTATTATTATCTTTAGCAGTAAACCTTTTTTTTTTTTTGAGAAGGATCTTTAGCCGTAACTTAAACATGCATCTAGTGAGTTTTGAATTCTTCGGTTAGATCTATAGCTGGAAGCTACTTATAAAGGGATTAAGAGAAGTTTTGAACTCTTCGGTTAGATCTATAACTGGAAGCTATTTCTAAAGGGATTAAGAGATGGATGTATCCTAGCTAAAATAGCCTCCGAAATCAAAAAAATTCCTTACAATGCCAAAGGTGTAATAAAAGGGAAGGGTTTTTGACCGAATATGAACTTAAATTAACAGATCTTGATTTTTGGGAATTTTTTAAGTTATACATTAGATACTTAATGTGGGAGGAGTTGTAGTTAAGTTTGTATTCTTACATAGCTTGTTGTGTTCATGAAGTCCATACATTAAGGGAAGATTCCTCCTCTCAATTCTTTCCCTAAATTATTCCAAAGTTAAGTTGAGACTTGTTTCATATCAGGATGTATGACAGCAATGGCTTCACTTTCCCCCGTTTGTACAATCACCTCCATGTATTAAGGGAAGCTTCCTCCTCCCAATTTTTTCCCAAAGGTGAGCCGAGAATTGTTTTGTTATCTCCTTAGAATGTATGACAACATTAGTTTCCACCCCTCCCTTGATAGTATAACCACCCGCATCCTTTATTAATAGTGTGAGATTGTATAAAAACTCATGTTTGTGCAAAATTCATTATCTAAATCACAATGAACAGCTTATATATATATATATATATATATATATATACGAGAAAGCGTATGCCACAGAGGCTTTGTTCCTTCACGATATAGTAATTGTTAAAAAAAAAAACCTTTCCTTTCCTAGTACAAATTTAGGATTTGTAGCACTAATATAGTAATATTAATTAAATATTGTAAGTTATTATTTTATGTACATCAACAGATACCATTTTGACTCTCTTATTTTATGTACATCAACAAATATTGCCATCTCTTGTTTGCTCCGTCTTATCTTAAAAATTAATTTGATAATAGGAATATCAATTTGATAACATATTATGATAAACTGTTCTTTTATTAGTCTTATGTTGTCAATTACTATAAAAATAAAAAATTTGTTTCATCAGCAAAAAAAATTTCGGCCTGCAGAGGGTATTGTGTTGAATATGCAACTAAACTTCTCAAATATATGATTTTGATTTTTTTTTTTTTTAAATCCATCAGTTAAATTTTCTTTTTTCAATTTACATTCATATGATATAATTTAAATTTTTAATATGGAGCATTATGTAAACTGTATTTGATCATTCGAGTATAAAACTATAATTATGATAACTTGGTATTCATAGTAAATAAAGTTTTGGAAAATGAAGGGTGTTAAAGAAGCATGTCATCAAGACTGCAAGAAAAACCAAAGGGAAGGAGGGTACATGTACCAAAAACACACAATTCTCCCAAGTTTTTATACATAATATTTATAAATCATACATCCATACAGAATACTAATGGAAGAGACATAAACCCTCCATCTTGGAAGTTACTTAAATAGGAATCTCAAATAGTGATCTTGATATTTAGACATGGCTCTTGATGGCCGAACTGTATCCAGATTGATCGTCGTAATACTTGGGGTGGCAAATTGGTGGCTTTGGGGTGAGCATAATTGGGTTGGGTATGTAAAACTCATTTAACTAATTGCTTCTAAGTTTCTAACTCAAATCAAACCCAACCCAATTATTATGGATAAATCCCAACTCACCCAATTATCCAATTATCAAAATTACCAAAATGCCACTAAAGTGAAAATGACCAAAGTACTCTAAAATCTTCAAAAATGACCAAAATACCCCTAAACCCCAAAAAATGACCAAAATATCACTGAAATAAAAAAAAATGACCAAAATGCCCCCGAAACCTAAAAATTACCAAAATACACTCTGAAACCCAAAAAATGACCAAAATACCCCTAAAACCCTTTTCTTTCATTTACTTTGCAGAACATGTCAGTATTACTCTATTCTTAACCTAGTACCCTTCGAAATGCAAATACTATAACTACTTTCACAGATTTAAATTACCCAAAAAAAGTTCAGGCAATCGAAATTAGAAAAGATAAAATTGAACAAAATTAGAAGATGTAAACTCTTTGGTAACGAAGAAAACAAAGGAAAGCAAAAGAAGACTTTTGAGTAACTAAAGAGAGGAACCAAATCTGAGATTCGAAGCTTACCGATGAGTGCTGGAGTGACCAAAAAGAGATAGCATGAATATTCCGGCGAACAACTCAGAAATCTGCTAAAGCTTTGAAGAGTTTTGATGTGTCCAAAGCTTTAAAGCTGTTGGGTTTCCGACTAAAACGTGATTGGAAGTCGAGAAAATGAGGGAAAATGAAAACCCTCGTGAAATCTCAGGGTTGGGTTTTTTTTTTTTTTTTGGAAAGGATGGGTTGAATTTGGGGTATATTGATTTTGGGTTCAATGAGTTTTTAGTTAAAACCCAATAATCACTGGATCTAATTGGGTTGATGCCCATTTAACCCAACTAAATAATTGGGTGGGTTTGGGCTTAATTAAAGTGGGTGGGTTTGGGTGAACAAATGGGTTTGAGCTAATTTTGCCACCCCTACTTGGACCATAGCATAACACCTCCATACTTGTGAGAATTTTAATCGCTGGAAGCAATTGAGAAGTGAGATCAACAGGAATGAAGCCACTTCCAGCTGCTGCAGGAGCAGCAGGTAGCCCTAAGAAAATCTTGGTAGCAGGGATATCTGAAGTCCACTGCTTCCATGCTTCTTCGAGATTGCTAATACTACCAGGAGTGTACTGGCAAGGAGGGTTATTGTAGAATTGGACCCAGATATAGTCAAACAAACCTGTCTTAAGGGCACCTCCAACCCAAGCATCTGGAAAAGAACACTGCGGAGCCGCAGTTAAGTACACCTTCTTACCCATATTGCTGTATCCAGATAGGTATCTTGCCAAGTCATCCCAATGTTTGTTGGAGCCTCCTTCAATATCAAAGTCAATTCCATCCAGAACAGCATCACCAAGTGGGCGAGAGGAGGATTGTCCCCCCAAGAAGTTATTCCAAAGATAAGTAGCAACTTGTCTAGCATCCTCAGAAGAGGTAAGGTAGTAACTCCCTGCCCCTCCTCCAATTGAAAGAATAACCTTAATGCCTTTGGCTTGACATGATTTTATGTCAGAGCTTAAGCTAGTGCAGCCATTGCTGTATGGATCACAATGGCCAGCAAGGTTAATCATAGGAGTCTGACCATTTCCAAAGGTGAGTAGAAAAGCGATATTCACAAAGTCATAGTTTCCTGTGGCACAAGTCCCTGCCAAAGTGCCTTCATTCCCATTTTGACCCCAATATATAGCTATCCCACCAGCATTGGAACCCATTGCCAATGCTAGCATTACTAAGCAGAGTAAAGCTACTGAAATTGGTGACTTGAATGCCATTTTGAAGTTGTATAGAGTTTTTAGTTAGCACTGTTTATATTTTGCTCCACTATGCAGAGTGAGTAATGCATGCTTATTATAGGTGATTGATGGCCTAATAACGATAATTAAGGAATGCGTGGCTAAAGGGTTACTTTAATTTCACATCATTTTATTTTCCCTAATCTTAATAATCTTTATTACACGTACACGGAGTTGTAGATTGGAGACTATTCTGGCCCTCCTCATGTGTCATATTCTTTTGAGATCGTCACATTTCTTTGCATTTGTGTGAGCTAGTAAGTGTAGTTTTTTTGTGGTTGAAGGGTTGATTTTGTCACATCTTGTTTGTCTCCAACATTAGCCAATTGTGAGTTCCATATCCTGAATTTTGATTTGGAGTTATCTAGATTGGGTCATCTTAAACCTTAGAATGGTTTGTTGTCCTCAGCGTTTTTCCACATCACGCCAGAGGCAGTGACTTGCCAACTTCATTCATGGTCCTCCACGATTGTCACATTTTCTTAGTATAATGAGATTTCTTAATTCGAAGTATATTAGAAGATATATATAGTTCCTGCTCTAATTTTCTAAATCCAATTTGCCCATTACAAGCTCTAATAAAAATTAGTCAAGAATCTTCTTCTCCTAACGTGAAGGGTGCCTAAAACCTTCAAACTTCTTAGGGAAAAATGCCAAGAGACCCCTTGAACTTTGAGGTAGTGGCCATTGTACTCCCTGAACTTCACACTTTTGCCAAATTGTTAGACATTTGTTAATTTGCCATTAAAAGTGACTAATGGCACTCACGCAGCATCACCAAAACCGATTAAGAGAGGGAGAAAGCTGGGTTCAACATTGACAGAGAGATACTTAGAAGAGAGATCACCAGACTTCATGGTCCCACCACCATCCTTGGCTTCCGAACCGCTTGTAGTTTTCGACAACAATAACACTTGGATACTTCATCCCCAAAGCGTATCATTGGTTTTGTCATTTGTGTAGGCAATCAATAATTAGATAAATAAATAAATAAAGAATAAGAGAAATAAACAGAGGAATGGATCTGCTATTTGAGCTATAATCAAATCACATTTGCCATCTCAAAATCATGTAGGATAAAGTTAATGATGAACACTACCCGCATACTAAACAATCACCCCATTAAAATAAATAAATAAAATATCTTTAGAATCATGTGTTTCCATGGCCAACCCCGATTTGTGCACATGCAGATATAATAAACTTCCTTGAAAAAAAAATCTGTAAGCCTGATTTGTGCACATATTTCCAACGTTCTTGTTGTGGCTCAATCGGAAGCAACCGTAAGCAGGTTCTGCCCGGATGGTGAGATCGTTGGTGAAAACAAATGGCGGCGGGACCACGAAGTCTAGTGATGTGTAGCCTCTCTCTGTCAGTTTTTTTTTTTTAAGTAAAGATTGTTTTTGGTAATTTAATTGCACATGCATATGCGTGTGAGTCACTATTAACAGCAAACTAACAAATGCCTTAATTTGGCAAAAGTGTGAAGTTCAAGGAGTAAATTAGCTAAATTAATGTAATGTATACGTTATCATAGTTGTTCGTTTTTTTAGTAAAGATTGCTAAGTTCACGAAAGGGAGACTGAGGATTCCTCACCTGCTCGCTCAACGGAAGAAGCAGATCATCTTGTTCAAAGCACCAAGAAGCATAAGTCCACGGATAATAGCTTCTGCCCCCAACGCCCCATCAAATCCTACAGAGACTCCCTCACTCATCTCTCCCTCGACTAGGAAAACCACATGCTCCAAAACCTACACTTGTAAGATAAGGACGAGGGCTCTGACCTAGACGAAGACCCCCGACAACACCTTTCCAGTCATCCTCCTCTCCAGTGAAGAAAAATAGCGAACCCGAGCCCCTTGGAGATCAGCATTAATCGTTAAACCTTTTGGAAAGTCCCTAGGCTTCAAGTATCTCGACTTCAAGATTAGAGCAATTTGAAAACCGCAAGGCGATCTCCAATGTATTGATCTTGGCCTGGATTATTTCCTCATCAGATTCAAGCTCCAGGAGGATTATTGGAAGGTCATTAACGAAGGACCTTGGTTCATCGATCAATAGTTTCTCTCCGTCCGACAATGGACTCCAAGTTTTCGGCCTTTAGTAGCTCGATTCACAACCACCGCCATCTGGGCCAGGCTACCCAAACTTCCCATTGAGCTTTACGACACTGCTATCCTCTGTAGGATAGGAAACCAGCTGGTTACCCTATTGAAGGTTGATTCTCATACCATCGATAACGTCAGAGGTAGATACGCTAGTTTATGTATCCAAATAGACTTGGACTCCCCACTCACTTCTAAGGTTCGTATCAACTCCTTGCTCTAACTAATTCAATACGAAGGCGTCTCAGCCATCTGTTTCAAATGCGGATGCATAGGACACAGGGTCTCCAGCTGTCCATCGGTCATTCGACCTCTTCCCCCTCAAAATCCTCAACCCTCATCCCCTTCTTGCCCCCGACCCTACCCACGACCAAACTGCCACCAATCCCTTCGAGGAATGGATGATTGTCAGAAACCGCAAGTCTCACAAACAGAGGACACCATCACACTCTGATCAACAGCCGTCCAAACCCCTCAAATCCCAAACTACCTCTCGAGCCCTATGCGCACTCCCCGCGAGTCTCAACACACGCAACATGCCTGCTGTACGTGAACAAGAATCAAGAAACCATGCAGACACGTCCTTCAACCTTGATCTTCACACCCATGTAGATAGTGACAATACTGGGACCCCCCCATCAAAAGTCCTAACCAGCACGTGATGCAACCTACACTGTCCAAATTGAAAAGACAACATAACTTGTGTCTGCCATCCCCATTATTTCAAATTTTGAAAAATCTTTCCATAATCACCTCCAACCTCACCCCGACCCAGCCTCATCCTTCTCTAAGGATCCCACTCCTTTCCTTCACAACGATCTATGCTATGCAGCCTCGAGTACTAACGGCTCCTCCAAGAACGCTTCTATTAGCTCCTTAGTCAATACCAAGTCCCATTCTTTCATAGATATGGAAAGCTCTCCTTTCTTGACAGAAAGTACGCTAATCTCCCACCCCCCCTCTTCCTGTTAACCTCAACAAACACCCTTCCCCCCTCCCCTCCCCAAACCTATTCCTGCGTCTCTTGCTCTTGCTGCCTTTCTTGATGGACCTGTCTCCTCCTTAACCTCTGAACCTCTTCAACACAAGCACCCATAACTACTAGGCACTCCTTTCCCACGATCGCTTGAGATCGATAGTGAACCATCTCCTAAGATGGATCCAAACATGTCTGAATCAGTTCTAGACTCACATCAAAGAGGAACTAGAGTGAACCTTGAGAACTCAGATATCATCGCTACTTCCGAACACCCCAATCGGCAGGGTGATAATTCCACTCTCCCAAGACTTGGCCCTAGTTTCTCCAACAATATCTCTCCACCCCCAACCCCAGCCCACAAGCTATCACCCAACCTCTCTCCCCACCCTTCTCTGACCCGCCTGAACCAAACTTCTACAAGGAATGATGTCGTAGCTCGAGAAGTTTCGACTACCATACTATCCCTAGAGAGCGTGTCCCCTTCATGGAGAGACAAGAGGTGGCTACAGTAATAACCATCAGCCACCAAGTCTTGTGCTTCAGGTTTTCAATCAACACCCACATAAACATCCCCCAACGCGATATAACTCATCGCCTATTTCTCAACCCACAGTTGCAAAGCTTTCTAGCGCCAGCGCCGCTGGAATGGAGATTCGGTCATGTCCACATGACCAACCCCTTTAGCAACCTTCCAATAAAGATCTTCATTTGGAACTGTAGAGGAGCGAGAAGCCAAAACTTCCAAAGGAACTTCACCAACCTTTGTCGTACTCATAGACCAGACATAGCAGTTGCCATGGAGACTCGTATTTCTGGACACCGTGCAGAATAAGTCAGCTCCTCGCTTGGTTTTGACAGTGTGTGCTGCTCTGACGCTTCAGGTTTCGTGGTGGCATCTGGGTGCTCTAGAATAAGGATAACGTCACACTCGATATCCTCTCGATGATTGAGCAAGCCATCAATGTGTTCATCTAGGTTTGTCCTGCTAACCCCTTACCTTATTGGCTTTTTTCTGCCATTTACGCTACCCTAGATTTAGAAAAGCGTCTTATTCTTTGGAATGAACTCTCTTCCATCACCCCTAACCCCCCATCGTTGTGGCTTCTTGCTGAGGACTTCAATGAGATCCTTGCCCAGTATGAAAGCCTCAGTTGTTGCCCTCCCAACCGTAGATGTTTAACCATTTTTAATGATTTTGTCAATTCTTGCAACCTCCTCAATCTCGGATACAATGGTCCTCATTTTACATGGACAAACAAAAAGAAATTCTGGTCTGGTCATGCAACGCCTCAACCGCATTTTCTCCAACCCCCAATGGAAGCTACTCTACAATGAAACCACCATTCTTCATCTTCACCGGACTTCCTCTGACCATCACCCTATCCTTATTGACACTCACCCTACTGCTTTCAACTTTGGCCCTTGCCCCTTCCGTCTTGAAATGAGGTGGTTTAATGATCCTTCTTTCCCAAACCTTGTTAGAGAATCATGGAATGCACACCCTAACGATATTTTTCTTGCCCTTATGGATTTCACTCAGCGGGTCAAGTCTTGGAACTGAAACTCGTTTGGCAACATCTTTCATAAAAAGAAAATACTCCTTGCTTGGCTAGGCAGCATCCAAAAAGCTCTTTGCTCCAACCACAGTGACACCCTACTTAGTCTAGAAAGAAATCTTTCAGGTGAATACTAGCAAATCCTTTGCCTTTAAGAAGAATTTTGGGCCCTTAAGTCTAGAACCAACTGGACTTTATAAGGCGATCGAAATACGAACTACTTCCATCTTTCTACTATCTGTCACAGACACCGCAACAAAATTTGGTGTTTAAAAGATACAGTAGGCAACTGGTCCTATAATCCAGGAGAGATTAAATCCTCTATCCTTGCCCACTTCTCTAAGCTCTACACCTCGGAAGCTATCTCGGTCCCCATCGCCACCATCGCCCCTCCTAACTTCCAACCCATTCCTCCACATATCCTCCAAGCCATCTCAAGAGAGGTCACTGGCTGTGAAATTAAGAGGCCTATTTTTTCTTTTCAACATAGAAAGCCCAGCCCAAATGGCTTCCACACCATCTTTTTCCAAAGGTTTTGGAACATTGTTGGTCATTCCATCACTTCTCGCATAAAAGACATTTTCTTGGCTAGAAAAATCCTATCTGACCTAAACACCACCCTCATCTGCCTTATTCCGAAAGTTGGCAAACCTGAAACCATTCACCAATATCGCCCCATTAATCTTTGCAACACCATCTACAAGATGATCACTAAAGTTCTTGTTCAGAGATTAAAACCTCACCTAGACGACCTCATCCACCCCTTCCAAGCTAGCTTCATCCCCGGCCAAAAGGCCAGCAACAACATTATTACTACTCAGAAGCTCATACACACTATGTCTATTTCAAAGAGCAAGCCAGGCCTTATGGCGCTCAAAATCGACCTTGAAAAAGCCTTTGACAGACTTGAATGGGGTTTCATAAAGCATATCCTAAGCTTCTTCAACTTCCCTGAGAAGTGGGTCGAGCTTATTATGTCCTGCATTTCCACCTCTAGCCTTTCGGTCCTAGTAAATGAGGAAAGACTGAAGTACTTCCTTCCTTCTAGAGGCATTAGATAAGGAGACCCCCTCTCCCCTTACATCTTCATCCTTTGTATGGAATATCTTGCCCGTCTCATCCTTAATGAATTTGATGCACGCTCATGGTCGAGGATTAAAACTTCAAGAGACGGCCCAACTTTCTCGCATCTCTTTTTGTCGGATGACCTCATTCTTTTTGCCAAGGCCACCAAACGAAACTACCATACCATTAAAAGCACCCTTAATAACTTTTGCTCTCTTTCTGGGCAGAAAATCAATTTCTCAAAATCTAGGATTTACTTCTCTCCTCATACCTCACCGAATAATATTAGTGCTGCCGAAAGAGAGCTCGGTATTAGAGCATGTAGCGACTTTGGGAAATATCTTGGCGTTCCCATCCTCACAAGTAAGCGAAGCACCAGGGCTTTTATTTTCCTTAATGACAAGCTTCACTCAAGACTAGCCACTTGGAAAGCTTCGGCCATATCCCTTGTTGGTCGCCTTACCCTTATCACGGCTATCACCACTGCCATTCCCACACATATCATGCATAACACCATGCTCCCCTCCAAAGTTTGCAAAGAGATCGACAAAATAAACAAAATTTTCTTATGGGGAAACTCCAATACTAAGAGAAGGATCCACCTCATGAGTTGGAATTCGATCACCCTTCCTAAAGCCGTGGATGGTCTAAGCATCAAAACAAGCATCCACAAGAACAAAGCCCTTCCTGCCAAACGTCTTTGGGATATTCAAACTCATCTGAAAAGCTTGCATGCTTTAATGTTCAGGAAAAAATATTCTTACACGACTCCCCCCAAACGAGCTTCCCCTACTTAGGCTAGTCTTTGCCAAGCCAAAGCCATTTGTGATAAAGGAACAAGATGGCTTATCCGCAATGATAATTCCATTAGCTTCTGGCATGACAACTAGACAAGCTACAGACATCTTAGAGGTTTCATTCATGGACCTCTAAACAGGATGGTGACACCTTAAGGGTTAGAGAGGTATGGGACCACCTAGGTAAGTGGTCCCTCCACACCTTTCCTGTTGTTTTACCCTAGCACATCGTGGACACCATCCATGCCACTTCCAAGCCCCTCTCAATGGATCAAGATGACCTTCTAGCATGGAACTTCTCCCAAATGGCATGTTCAGCTCCAACTCAACATACACCATTTCCCTTAACTCCACTGTCACCCATGCAACTTGTCCATGGAAATGGCTCTAGAAGATCCCCACGCTACCTAGGATCATTACCTTCCTTTGGCTGGCTTGCCATGATAGACTCCCTACCAAATTTCATCTCCGCTCTAGGCACATTCTTCATGATGATTATTACCCCCTCTGCCTCACAAGCCCAGAAACCACACTCCATATTCTCAAAGATTGCCCCCGAGTTACCCCCTTATGGACTACTCTTTTTGGCGCCAATCCCATCCCCTCTTGCTTCCAATATAGCTCCACCTTGGACAAGGTATGAAGCATGACCGCACCCAATCAACAACTTATAGCCCCAGGTAGCATCCCCTAGCCCGTCCTTTTCCTCGTAGCTACTTGGTCTAACTAGTCCACAAGAAACAAGTTGGTGATGGAGGCTTCCCAGTTCAACAATCACACCATCCTTAAAAAAATATGAAAAGGGAAAAATCTGCGTGTGTACCTGACGGACTGTTCTCTTGACGGTCCACAATCCTGACGGCCAGCGTCCTGACGGGCCATCTCTTGTGGGCCAAGTTTGGGTGGGCCAGTTAAGTCGTAAAGCCCATAAGTGGAATTCTAGCACAAATAAAGTTCTTGAAGATACGCTCATTAATGAGTCCTCTCCACAAGGAAAAACCTTGTCTATCAAGTCTAGGATTCTATAAAGAAGAGTCCTATAAGGAAAGGATTCCGCAATCTACGCTCGTAAGGTTTCCTATATGGAAAAGACTTCTACTCTAAGAAAAAGAGGTCAACCCTCTACTACTATAAAAGCCCCAATACCCTCACAAATCAAGGTACGCATAATTAACCCCTCTCTAACACTCTAGAGTTGAAAGAAGTTCTAACTTGACCTTCAGAGGGTATTTGGCCGGCACCACACCAGTGCTCTCTGTTAGGTCTTCTCCTTTTTTGTTGTGCAGGTGTCGTTTCGAGCGTACAAGCATTGTGCAACTCACTGGTGAGATTTTTCGGCATCATCAGTTGGCGCCGTCTGTGGGAAAGAGAAATCAGATTAAGCCATACTATCTCTTCCCGGACTAAAGGGTTGCATGGTACTCACTCGCTCGATGGCAACCACTAACAACGTTCAAGAAGATGAGCCACCCACAACTGCCCTCGAGAGACAAGTTCGGACTCTCAGTGCCACCGTGGAACGTCTCACCAAACAAAATCACGACTTGGAAGAACAGCTGTGCCAGAAGAATGCAGCACTGAATGAC
Organism: Quercus gilva; assembly: GCA_023621385.1. NCBI lineage: Eukaryota > Viridiplantae > Streptophyta > Magnoliopsida > Fagales > Fagaceae > Quercus > Quercus gilva. Next base: position 64,507,475 of record CM042476.1, on the reverse strand, counting down.
CAACCAGAAGACCAGGAAAGGACTAGTGCTCCAAAGAAAAATCTGGAGAAGCCTGAAGGCAGCCACGCCCCAAACAAACCGGAGAGGCAGAACTTGAGCATGCCATCCCTCACGGATGCGACTCCTCCACATATTATTGTAGAGATGCAGGCGATGAGGGAACAAATGGAGGTTATGATGAACGCGCTCAAAGGACAAGTTTCAAGTGATCTTGACGACTTAGTCAACCGCACCAACTCGCCCTTTACTATGGCCGTGAACTCCTTCCCCCTGCCCCACAAATTTCGCATGTTGTATATCGACAGCTATGATGGAGTGAAAGATCCTCTGGACCATTTAGAAACTTTCAAGACCCTAATGCACCTGCAGGGGGTAGCAGACGAGATCATGTCCAGGGCCTTCCCCACAACACTCAAAGGCTCCGCAAAGGTATGGTTCAGCCGACTGACGCCCAACTCCATCAGCACCTTCAAGGAACTAAGCGCTCAGTTCACCACACACTTCATTGGGGGCCACAGGTATAAGAAGTCCACGGCATGCTTGATGAGTATCAAGCAACGAGAGGACGAGACGCTGAGATCCTACATAACGCACTTCAATAAGGAAGCACTATCGATTGACGAGGCCAACGACAAAATACTTGTAGCAGCCTTCACAAATGGGTTGCGAAAGGGTAAGTTTTTGTTCTCCCTATACAAAAATGACCCGAAGACCATGTCGGAAGTGCTCTACAGGGCTACTAAGTAAATGAATGCTGAGGACACGCTGCAGGCCGAGAAGAGAAACCAAGAAAAAGGGAGAGACAGGAAGATGCACGACAAGATCAAGGGCGGAAGAGGCCGAGAATAGAAGATCGAAGGGACGAGAGGCGTTCTAAACCTCCGGGAGGAAGGTTCACAAGCTTCACCCTGCTAACCACCCCGATAGATCAAGTCCTAATGCAAATCAAGGACCTAGGGGCTCTGACCTTCCCTGGAAAGCTGAAGGGAGATCCTAGCAGGCATTCTAGAGACAAATGCTGCCGCTTCCACCAAGATTACGGCCATGACACAGCCGATTGTTATCATTTGAAGCAGCAGATTGAGGCCCTCATAAGACAAGGGAAATTGCAGAAGTTTGTAAGCAAGGAAAGAACAGATCCACCACCTCAAGAACAGCCCCCCCGACGGGACAATGACCGCCCTAGACCGCCCATTGGCGACATAAGGATGATTGTAGGAGGGACGGCTACAGGGTCATCCAAAAAGGCTTGGAAAACGTACCTCAGGATGGTCCAAAATGTCCAGCTGACAGGCTCAGTATCAAAAATAGCACGGAGAGAAAGCCCCGTCATCGGGTTCTCCGAAGAAGACGTCTTCACCACCCGCACGACGATGCGCTTGTTATCAGTTTACAAGTGGGGGACTACAACTTGCACTGGGTGTTGATCGACAACGGGAGCTCGGCGAACATCCTGTACTACCCGACATTCCAGTAGATAGGAATCAGCAGAGAACAATTGATTCCGACGAATGCCCCACTTGTCGGTTTTGGAGGAATGAGGGTGTTTCCCCTCAGCGCGGTTACATTGTCTGTAACGACTGGCGACTATCCTCAGCAGATCACAAAGAACGTGACGTTCCTCGTGGTCAACTGTTCGTCCGCCTACAATGCTATCTTAGGGCGACCCACCCTCAATTCATGGAAGGTGACAACCTCGATGTATCACTTGATGGTCAAGTTCCCTACCAAATACGAGATAGGTGAACTACGTGGAAATCAGGCGGTCGCACGCGAATGCTACGTGGCTATGATGGAAATGGATGATCAACTCCAAGCCATGAGCATAGAAGAACATCGAAGTACGACGGAACCAGTCGAGAAGCTTGAAGAAATATCCCTTGACGACTCCAGACCTGACCAAACAACAAAGATTGGGACCCTTGCAAGTCCCATGATCCGGAAAACACTTGCAGCCTTCCTCAGAGAGAATCGGGACATATTCGCCTGGAGTCACGAGGACATGCCAGGGATAGACGCTTCAGTCATGGTGCATAAGCTGAATGTATCACCCTCCTTTCTACCCGTCAGGCAAAAGAAGCGGGTGTTTGCCCCTGAACGGGATCGACCCATAGCTGAAGAAGTCCGCAAGCTACAGGAGGCAAATTTTATTAGAGAGGTTTATTACCCCGACTGGCTAGCCAACGTAGTGATGGTCAAGAAAGCTAGCGAGAAGTGGAGGATGTGTGTAGACTTCACCGATCTAAACAGAGCGTGCCCCAAAGACAGCTATCCCCTCCCGAGGGTCGACACTTTAGTAGACTCTACAGCTCAACACCAACTATTAAGTTTTATGGACGCTTTTTCCGGTTACAACCAAATCAAGATGCACGAAGCCGATCAAGAGAAAACATCGTTCGTGACCAGCCAAGGCCTTTTCTGTTACAAGGTAATGTCGTTTGGTTTAAAAAATACGGGCGCAACATACCAGAGGCTTATGAACAAAATGTTCTCACCACAAATCGAGAGAAATGTCCAAGTCTACGTAGATGATATGCTGGTGAAAAGCCGAAGGGAGGAAGATCACTTGGAAGACCTCAAGGAAACATTCGACACTCTTCGCTCTTACAACATGAAGCTGAATCCAGGAAAGTGCGCCTTCGGGGTGACGGCAGGAAAATTCCTAGGATTCATGGTTTCCCAAAGGGGCATTGAAGCCAATCCGGACAAGATTCGAGCTATAATAGAGATGGCACCACCAAAAAATGTGAAGGAGGTACAAAGCCTTAATGGCAAGATAGCAGCACTAAATAGGTTCGTCTCGAAGGCAACGGACAAGTCCTTACCCTTCTTTCGCACACTGAAGAGATCTTTCGAATGGACTGTCGAGTGTCAACAACCGTTCGAAGAACTGAAAACTTATCTCTCTTCCCCCCCATTGCTGAGTCCCTCGCAACCGAGTGAAGAACTTTTTCTCTATCTTGCTGTCTCACCAGTTGCCGTCAGCGCTGCCTTGATCAGAGAAGAAGAGAGAGTGCAGAAACCAGTGTACTACACCAGTCGAGCGCTACGCAGGCCGAAGAAAGATATCCGCCCATGGAAAAACTTGCATTTGCACTAGTTACAGCAGCACGCAAACTAAAGCCATACTTTCAAGCCCACACGATAATCACTGACAAGCCTTTACGACGGGCAATGAGCAACCCTGAAGCTGCTGGGCGATTGGCACTATGGGCTATAGAGTTAAGCGAGTTTGACATCCAATACCGCCCGCGAACCGCCATTAAAGGACAAGTCATTGCAGATTTCATAGCTGAATTCACAAATGGTGAGGACGGAAGGGCAGAAGAATTTCCCCAATGGAGCATACATGTTGACGGATCATCCAACAGGCAGACTGGGGGGGCCGGCGTCGTGCTACACTCACCTGAAGGAGACATGGTCGAATGTATGATCCGCCTTGAGTTCCCTACCACCAACAACGAGGCGGAATACGAAACTTTGATAGCAGGGCTTGACCTCGCCAAAGCTGCAAGAGCCGAAAGAGTAATCATTCACTACGACTCTCAAGTCGTGGTCAATCAGATAAATGGGGATTATGAGTGTAAAGGCGAAAGGATGAAAAAATATCTGGACCAAGCAAGGTGGAGGGTAAACGAGCTGAAGGCCGAAATTACACAGATCCCCCGAGGAGAAAATGAGCAAGCTGATCGCCTAGCCAAAGCCACTTCAGTCGAACATATGGCCACCCTTGGTAATGTACTCTCTTTCGTTCAGCTCTCTCCACTTATAAATTCTATCGATGTACAGGAGCTTGGTTTCGAAAGTAATTGGACTACGCCATTAGTTTCCTACTTGAAGAACGGCGTATTACCAGACGGAAAGGAGGCTGCACGAAAGTTGAAGGTCCAAGCAGCGAGGTTCGTCCTGATAAGAGACGTCTTGTACAAAAGAGGCTTCTCCCGCCCCTACCTACGATGCTTAGGTCCTGAAGAAGCGGATTATGTCATGAAGGAAGTGCACGAAGGAATCTGTGGAAACCACACAGGGTTGAGGTCATTAATACACAAGCTAGTACGAACGGGGTACTTTTGGCCAACTATGCAGAAAGATGCCGAGGCCTATGTAAAGAGATGCGACAAGTGCCAAAGGTTCAACAATGTCATCAGACAACCACCTGAAGAACTTACCCCGATGACGGCGCCGTGGCCGTTCGCTCAATGGGGCCTGGACATCATGGGACCGTTTCCAACGGCAATACAACAACTGAAGTTTCTAGTAGTAGGCATCGACTACTTTACGAAATGGGTAGAAGCTGAAGCCTTGGCCACCATTACGAAGAAGAATGTACGCAATTTCGTTTAGAGATGTATTATATGCAAATTTGGCATCCCTAGAGTCTTAGTCTCAAACAACGGGAAGCAATTCGACAACGATGCCTTCCGGGACTTCTGCTCGCAGTTAGGGATACGAAACCACTACTCCCCCACCCACCCTCAAGCCAACGGACAGGTCAAAGTCATGAACCGATCCTTGCTGAAGATTATCAAGACTCGGCTCGAGGGGGCAAAGGGTATATGGGCTGAAGAGCTGCCGAGCATACTTTGGGCCTACAGGACAACAGCAAGGACACCAACACGGGAGACTCCATTCCGACTAACATATGGGAGTGAGGCTGTCATCCCAGCCGAAGTCGGCCTCACAAGCTACAGGGTGCACAACCATGACGAAGGGAAAAATGACGAAGCCATACGTCTACAGCTCGATCTGGTGGACGAAGTCAAGACAGCGGCGGAGCAAAGGCTCACACGATACCAGGACCGCATGGCCAAGCACTACAACTCCCGGGTCAGGCACAGAGACTTCCAGGTTGGAGACCTCGTCCTAAGGAAAGTCATGGGAGTAGCAAGAGACCCAGCCCAAGGAAAACTCGGCCCGAATTGGGAAGGACCTTACCGAATCACGGCGTGGCAGAGGAAAGGCACCTATCATCTAGAAACACTGGACGGACGGAAGCTATCGCATCCATGGAATGCTGAGCACTTGCGAAAGTACTACCAGTAGAGGGGATGACTTGAAGAACAACACCTATCTTTTTATTCTTAGATTTACTATTTTCTTTTAAGTCCACTACAATAAGCCCAACGGGCATGTTTTTTAATTTTGTTTTGCTACAATATGTTTTTAAGCCCAAAGGGGCACGTACCTTTCTACGAATGCATGATTTTTATTCAGATTCAACTATGTTTCCCTACATGCTAAAAGTCTTAAGTCCGTAATATAGACGGACAACCCCAAGAAGGTTAAAAAATTTTATCAAGTCCGTAAAGTGGACGGACAAAGTCCACAAAGTGGACGGATCTCCCTAGGAGGGATAAGATCCTAAGTCCGAAATATAGACAGACAACCCCAAGAGGGTTAAAAATTTTTATCAAGTCCATAAAGTGGACGGACAGAGTCCATAAAGTGGACGGACAAAGTCCACAAAGTGGACGGATCTCCCCAGGAGGGATATGATCCTAAGTCCGAAATATAGACGGACAACCCCAAGAGGGTTAAAAAATTTTATCAAGTCCACAAAGTGGACGGATCTCCCCAGGAGGGATATGATCCTAAGTCCGAAATATAGACGGACAACCCCAAGAGGGTTAAAAAATTTTATCAAGTCCACAAAGTGGACGGATCTCCCCAGGAGGGATAAGATCCTAAGTCCGAAATATAGACAGACAACCCTAAGAGGGTTAAAAATTTTATCAAGTCCATAAAGTGGACGGACAAAAGTCCACAAAATTGACGGATCTCCCCAGGAGGGATAAGATCTTAAGTCCGCAAAAGTAGACGGACAACAAAAGAAGGTCTAGAATCGCTCAAATCCACAAAGTGGACGGAGTCCCAGAGATGGTTAAAAACTCTACAAAACCATAATTTGAACGGAATCCACAAAATGGATGGTCTTCTTCCAAGAATGCTAGAAACTACACAAAATCATAAGTCCTATGACGGATCATCCCAAGAGGATGAAAATCCCAAGTCCTATGGAGGACGGATAAAAACTAAAATCCACAATGTGGACAGATAATCTCATGAAGGTTAAAGTCTAAAGTCCACCATGTGGACGGATCTCCTCAAAGAAGATTAAAATAAAACCATAGGGTGGACGGATCCCCCTTGTACGGCTAATATCCAAAATAGACGGTATTTCCTTTAGTCCGACGGACTCAAGGGCGAACGATACAATCCATTAACCAAACCAAGTGAAATCAACAGATAAAGCTACAAAGTATATATTCTAAGTAAATAAGAAAATATTGACGGACAAAGTACCCATGAGAGGGAAATGTTTAATAGTAAAAAGAGGACGGAATCATAAATTGTTCTCCAAATATCTTTACATATCAAAAATTAAAATAAAAAGGAAATTCAAACTAAGACGGGCGCTTGCTTCTCTTCATCACGACGGGATTAGCCTTGATTAGGATCGCTCTCAACGGCTGGCTGATCTTCAAGAGCATTTTTACCGTCCTTAGGATCACTGGCAACAATTTGTTGATCCCCAGGGGCACTGACGGGTGGGTTCTCTCCAAAGAGCTCTTCGGTGTCCTCAGAATAAGCTGGACGGATGGAGGTAAGTTCTTGAGCATTGACATTAACGGACGACAAATCGAAGTCCGGATACAATGCCTTTACTTGACGGATAGCCTCGTCAAAACCATCATTATATGAATCTCCAAGCTCTGACAGTAGGGCGTCGAAATCACGATATTCTTGGACAGCAGTATCCTTTGCCAGACAGAGCTCTTTTTCTTTATCTTCGAGAACTTTTCTCAGCTCCTCCGTCAACTTATAGTGCTCATCCCTGTCCGTCTCAAGCAACTTAAACTTTTTCTCCTAGACGACCCTCCATGCCTTCAGCTCGGCAAGCTCCTCCTCCATCAGCTTGGCTTTCTCCCTTATACGGCCTAGGGTCGTCTCATGATTGAGACACCATCCCATGAGGCCCTTCACCATGACCATAGTCTGAAATGTGGAATAATTCAAAAATCAAAAATAGTAAGACGAATAAAGAATAAACGTATATGACTTGGACGGGTCTTACCTGAGCTATGCTGAATAAACTTATCTCACCCATGGCCTCCGTCGAGTGATTACCTAGGTCTTCGTAGTCCTCGGAGGTGATAATAGAAGACAACTTTTCCAAGGCATAACTGGGGTCGTCCCGAAGAAGGGGAGGTGGCTTCTTAAGGCTGGAGGACGGATCCTTCATCAGCCCTTTGCCAGCCCCATGCTTGGTTGGGGTGGCCGTCTTGGCTCCTTCAGCCATAAGCCCCACGACGGGCTCCAAGGGGACCTTAGGCTTCTTAGGGGGACGGTCTCCCTTAGACGGCTGCTTGCGCTTTGAGACCGTCGCCTCCTTTGGTTCTGTAACATTGGCCGTCCTATTTTTTGCGGCGTTAGTCTGAATAAGTGCCCTTCTCTTGGCAATATCCATCTCTGTAAATATGAACGGATAAAGTTAGCTTCATAAAACAGAAACTATTATTAAAAGAAGAGAATAACGGACATACGCTGACGGATCCTTTTTTCGTATTTGATTGCTTGGGGTGAAGGTACAGGTCCGTCACAGTACTAACAGACTGTATCAAGGTTGACCAATTTCGCCCAAGTCCTTTCCTCCGGCGTGGTCTTGTTGAAAATTCTTTCAAGAAAACTAAACTCCTCGATACTAACTTGTGGGCGCCGTCGGACTGCAAATAAAGAGGATGGTTAGAAAAGTGTTTGAAATAAACTGAACAGTTAGAAAAAAGGTTCCTCACACACTAAGACGGACACATACCATTCTCAGATAGTATGTCCCATGTTGTATCGACGGGCATGTGATCTGTCTCTATTGGACGGCATATCCATCCGTCACCCTCTAAGAAAAAGTAACGACTCTTCCAGTCTCTGTTGGAGTCTGGGGTTTCATATATAACCTTTAGCAGCGAACTCCTAGGTATAAAACTGTATATATCTCTAGATTTGTCGATCTCATCTGGACGGTAGCAGTGTAAAAACTCTCATACCGTCAACCTCCTAGCTCCGTCTGACCAAGCCCCGTACAAAATCTCCATTTCTATGAAGACTCTCCAAGCATTGGGGGATATTTGGTTGACGGACAAACCCAAATACCTTAGCAACTCACGATGAAAGGAGCTCAGTGGGAATCTGAGTCCAGCCTTCAACATTTGCTCATATACTCCGACACTGTCTACCTCCTCATAGTAACACTTCTCCGATTTATAAGGCAGACGGATTGGGATATGATCTGGAATCTGATAGTTATCCCTAAGAGTTTTGAAGTGGCTCTCCTTAATGGTTGATGTAAAATCATTAACCGTCCACTCTGGAAGCATGATGAACTCCCTTGGTCCATCAGCCCCTACGACGGGTCCTAATTGTTCTTCGTTATCATCAAATTCTACTTGTTCAACCAATTCCATATCCTCATTTGTTGAGGACGGAGAAGAGGCAGACGGACTCTTATCGTCGCTGGGACTGTCCAGGTCTTTATGACCTGACGGGTATACCTCCTCATAGTGTCACGGACAAATGATTGACTACTCGACGCACTAGACATTACCTAACTCAAGACTGACGACTCTATAGAAAAGGTGACGGATGTATGGAGAGGTATAAAAAATCTGACGGATGAACGAAATGGTAAAAAGTACTTACTAGTCAGTATAATGTGAACAGAGAAAATTTGATGGTGACGGATGCGAATAACTATTCAATGGAGTCTGACAAGGATGACGGATTGCGCTCTGATCAAAGTATTTCTGAGCAAAAGTGGGAAATGAGAGGTGAAGGGTTGATATTTATAAAGAGATTACACGGGAGACGAGGCGACGCCTCGATCCAAGACAACGCCCAATAGCACAGTGACACGAGTCATAATATCAGGTTGAAATTATGCCTATGTGGAAACCGACGACCCACGAATATCTTACCCGTCATACCTCTTACCCGTCATAATTTTTGACTGTTATGACTTAGCCATCTATTGTCACCCCGTGAACCCTATAAATCTTGACGGACTCACGGTGTGAGGGGGCAACTGAAGAGGGAAAAATCTGCGTGTGTACCTGACGGACTGTTCTCTTGACGGTCCACAATCCTGACGGGCCATCTCTTGTGGGCCGAGTTTGGGTGGGCCAGTCAAGTCGTAAAGCCCATAAGTGGAATTCTAGCACAAATAAAGTTCTTGAAGATACGCTCATTAATGAGTCCTCTCCACAAGGAAAAACCTTGTCCATCAAGTCTAGGATTCTATAAAGAAGAGTCCTATAAGGAAAGGATTCCGCAATCTACGCTCGTAAGGTTTCCTATATGGAAAAGACTTCTACTCCAAGAAAGAGAGATCAACCCTCTACTACTATAAAAACCCCAATACCCTCACAAATCAAGGTACGCATAATTAACCCATCTCTAGTACTCTAAAGTTGAAAGAAGTTCTAACTTGACCTTCGGAGGGTATTTGGCCGGCACCACACCGGTGCTCTCTGTTAGGTCTTCTCCTTTTTTGTTGTGCAGGTGTCGTTTCAAGCGTACAAGCATTGTGCAACTCACTGGTGAGATTTTTCGACATCATCAAAATCAATGCCATTTCCACCGACCTCTAATTTGTCCTCCTTGCTAAGCATGACATCATCAAAAAACCACTAGGCACATTGGCTGGACCCTACCACCTCATGGCTTCTTCAAGCTTAATACCGATGGCTCGGTCCAAAACAATCCCAGTGATGCTTACGCGGGTGGAATCATTCAAGACCTCCACAGACGCTGGATCAGTAGTTGCACCAGGAAGATTGGCCGCACCCACTCCATGGCGGCAGAACTATGGGGCCTTCGTGATGGGCCTACTCTTGCAAGAAATCTTAATATCCATAAACTTTTAGTTGAAGTTGACGCTAGCGTTATGGCAAATTTTTTTTCCACTAAAAATTTAGTGCATGACACCACTCACCCCTTTAGTGCCATCATCATTGATTGCAGGTCCCTCCTCCTACTTTTTGAGGAAGTTCACATCCACCGCAAGGGAAACCACTGCGGGGACCTTTTGGTGAAAGGACACCATTCCCATTTTGATTTTGTTATTCACCCCCATCCCCCGGCATGTATTATGTACCAAGTTATGGCAAAATCTTAGGGTATTGTTTACCCCCGCCTTTGTAATCCTTGTTAGTTTTTAATCCAAATTATAGTTTACCCAAAAAAAAAAAAAAATTGGCTAAATTAATAGTTAAGGAGGTACAATGGCCACTACTTCAAAGTTCAAGGGTCTCTTGGCATTTTTTCCAACTTCTTAAATTAATTCTCCATACAAATAAGAACTATGGCTGAAAAATTCAGCAAAAAAAAGAAAAATGAGGAAGAAAAAAAGGTCATCAAATTGAAGCACGTTCCAAAAATAAAAGTCATTGTTTCAATATCACTAATTGAAGAGGCTCATGCATTACCCGGTTTTGGGCCTAAATAAGATTCTATGATATATAGCCTAATCAAAGTTTGAGTTGGTCAATGGTTCATAAAATTTCAATATTTTTATTCTATTTTTAGTCTTCGAAGTATCTATTTGCTGTGAATGCAATCCTTCTATCCAAGTCCAATATTAGCCTGTTTGGATTGAAGGGGGAAGGATAGGGAGTGGAGAAGAGTAGAGTAAAATTGGCTAAAAATAAGCTAATTTTGGGCCAACTCTACTCTATTTCCCTCTACTCCCCCTCCCTCTCCTTTAATCCAAATAGACCGTAAAAGATGACAACACAATAGCTTTCTTGTGAGAATATACGATTTCCCACCCAAAACACCACAATAGTTTTCTCCCCCATTCTATGGGTACTTGCTCTACGACTCACCCAAATATCTTCCCCAAACTTTCCTTTATTTCTCAGGAGCCAAACAAAACCTCTTTTTTTTTTTTTTTATTAAGTAAACCTAATTAAAGAAATGCCCTTCACATCTTGAACAAATATTTAATACTTGTAAGAGCAATTACCTCTTCTCACAATGGCAAGTGTCACCATGAATTTAAATTATGAAAACTCAATATTGCATATAATTATAATAATAATCTATATCTATATTTATTATTACTAGAAGCAGAAGCGTAGCATTTAATGTTGCTACGCTCAGGTTGAGCCACATCAGCTGTCTTGTCATTACCGTTCTTTTTCCTGAATTTGTCCTACAATTTAAAATTAGTTTTCCTAAATTTAAAAATACTAATAAAAAGAAAATAATTCCCAACCCTTTGTGTTCCAAGGTTACAATCTCAAATGGCAACCATTTAGCTTCCTAACGCTAGACTTTGGCTTTCTAACTCCTTCATCTCTTCCTCTCCTCACACTATATTAATACTGAAAAGCAGGACGATTGAGTTCGGGCATCTCTAAATCCCAGTTGCTCTTGACCTCTATTCTTGTGACTATCCTGCATAATAGTTCAATGTAAGGGTTAGATTAATAGTATTGTTCTTTTTTATTGCTGTTTTTTTTTTTTTTTTTTTTTACTACCTCTTTTGTGTTGTGAGTATTTGTACTGATATATGATTTTTTGTTTCTAAGTTTAAAATTGATTTTTTTTTTTTTTTTATGTTTGAGACGGCGGTAACATTATTGGTTTATATTGTGTTATCCATGTGATAGAGTTTTTGTAGTATCCGTGTGATAAGGTTTTAGTAGTTGGAAAATTGAATTATAGAGTTTTAGTAGTATCCGTGCCTGCAGAAATTCAATTGAATGGTGTAATCCGTGCCTCTAGAAATTCAATTTGCTAAGGTATTTTAGTAGTTAGCAAATTGAATTATAGAGTTTAAACTATACTTAGAACATATACTTCTCCTTTTTTCTTGGTCTCCTCATTTAAGTGAATCCCTCCTTCATCATTGGAATCAATTTAAAATTCCTTATATTAGTTTTGATTGTACTCTTGGCAATATCATAAAAGGCTGTGTTTTTATATAATTTTTTTTATGGTAATTATCGTCATTTTTGTTGTTGTTGAATCAAAATAAAATTATGCTAGATCTGCATAATTAATAGTTGTTGCATCTTCATCATCATCACAAGTTTAAGATAGAGATTACTCTCATCAATAGCTGCTGCGTCTTCTTCATTGCCATACCTGATCATCTTGACAAACCTTTTATTTATCTTATTGTACCACATGTATTTATTTACTTTTAAGATGGATTCTATTTAATTGTAAGATTTTTATATCTTTTGATATAAATTAACTAGCTGGTATGCTAGCCAAACCACTTGCTTCTTCAGTTTTTTTTAATCTTTTACTTTGCCTCCAACACTATCATAATTGGTTGTCTCTTTAATGGCATGTTTTATCTCCATTCCTATATATACATATATATATATATATATATATATATATATTGTTTTGTAGGATCCAAGCAAGAAAGAGTATAAAATGCTTGCTGTGTTATTCTCTCAAATTTTTTACAGCATGAACAACTTGCGGTATTGAAGGAATTACTTAATATTTTATATCAATAATTATTTGTTAATAGGTGTTTGACAACTTTAGAATATGAAAAGTTTTAGGTTAAATGGGTAACAACTTTAATTTTGTTAATTTTTGCTTTCTAAATAGTGATTTATCAATGTTGTGATGTTATTAGTGATTTATCATGTTAAATTGGTAGTTTATTTGTATATTAATCAGCTAAAATGTTGTGATGTTATTTATTTTTTCTTTCTAATTTGTGAGGATTAATTCAAAAAATTTTGAATAAGTCCTCCGAAATCAAATTCAATACAAAAGAAATTTGTTAGGGACTCTATAAGGCTAAGGGAGCTCGAAAATAATATAAGTTTTGGCCTCATATAATATACTTATATTATGAGCTTTAGTTGCTACAAGTAGTATTGTAGTGAGTTAGATATGAAACTCTAGATGTATCACAAACAGCTAAAATAATGACATTCACTAATATTTGTCTTTTAATTTAAATGGTATTTTTGCATAATTGCTTAGTATTCATTAGATTTCATTTTTAGTAATTTTCTCGTGTATCGCACGAGTTAGCGATTAGTAATAATAAAAACTGACTATCATGTGAGGAGGAGTTCTTTCGAAATATTAAATAATTACTCATACATCCCTTTTTTTCCATCATCTATATGATAATTTTCCCCCTAATTTAGTAACCTTCACCATTTTTTCTTTCCAAGCGCCTATCCTTGTAAGAAAAACCCAAAACATAATCAAGAACACTTCCATCGACAAAATCACTACACCAATCCCAACCCCTTAAGTCTTTTCTCCCAAACAAAACACTCCCATCATTGATAAAGCTCCCATTCGCCCCCCGCCCCCATCCCCCCCCCCCCCAATGTCACAGGTCAAGACCACAATATCCCACCTTGACAGCACTCCCTCCACCCCAGAAAGTTCAAATAGGACTAAACCTCACCGTACATTCACCACCTCTGGTTCCACTTCTTATACAGACTTACCTTATGGTCCTCCTCTTAGCCTTCATCCTTTTCTTCTTGGTCAGCAGGACAAAATGAGGGATGAAAACCCACCCTCTAACATTTAACAGGACAGAACAGAACAGATGTCCCCATGCTAGGCCAAAATTGCCATCCTTAATTTTTACTTCATTAAATGTTACATGTGAGCTAAAAATGTAATTATCAATGTCAACAACCCCTTTGAAAAGATTAAACTCTAGGGACTAAATTGATATCCACCCCAAGCTTAGAATAAGACCAAAATATAATGTACCTAAACATTAAAGGTTAGAATAAGATTAAATGGCAATTCTTTTCTAAGTCCAAACGTGGGGTGAAATTGGATCACAGCTTCGATCCCTATCTATCTAAAAATATAAAAAAATATTGTCTCATAGATCATGTTATACACTTGACCAATCAATCAATATATATATATATATATATAAGCAAAGACCTCGTGCAAGAGTGCATAAGCTCTTGCTATGTGGCGGCGGTGGCGCTCTAATATTTTATTTAGCATTTTTAACCTTTTTTCATTAAGTTGTTTACTATTACCCATAAAGTCACATTAACTTCTTTTTACTATTATCTAAAAGATGGGCTGTTGTTGAAAATTAAACCAAACCTTATAAAGAGTCCAGGCCCACTTATTCCCTTACATATTATGACCTAAGCATAATCCTTTCCCATGTGTAGATGAAAGCATAGACCCTAACCCACTTACAAACTCTCTTTCTCCTCCCATATGCGTAGATGAAACTTGAAAGCCAAGACCTTGACTCACTTAGAAGCTCTCTTCCTCCGTACAAGCTTCCTTTCAGACTACACCCACTCTGCAACCTCTTTACAAGCAACGGTTTGTAGTTCAGATTCACTGATCCTATCTTACCAAACCAACATTCCTACTCATTTTTCAAGTCTTAATTCAACCCTTCTGTGTAAACAAATGGAGATGCATTGTCAAGGAAGATGAACAATCACTCTAAAAAAAAAAATAAAAAGGAAATGTAAAGTCTAACCTCAACAATCCCACCACTCTATTTTCTCTTTCTCTTCCAAAACTTCTCTCTCTCTCTCTCTCTTTCTCATTTTGAGTGCTATATTAGGATTCCCCAAATTGAAGATAATATTCAATCTTACCAATGGGCTACACATTGGAAGGATTGTCTACTAAGATAATGAATGGTTCTCTTACTGTGTTATAGGAGTAATTCTTAGGTACTCCCAGAGTACGGTGAACAGTATTCCCTTATCTCAAATTTATGATAGGGTCCACTCATTAAATTCATGGTGGGGTCCATCATGAATGTGAGAAGGAGCACCATTTTACTATACTCCGAGAGTACCTAAAAATTTTTCGTGTTAAAGAAAAAGTCAAATGCTATGTGATATGGCATAATTACCAATAGTCATATTGCATTTAACTATATTCATATTAAAATTTGAGTTGCCTGTGATCCTATGGTACTAGGTATGAAAACCAATTTTTTAACGACTTTTGATATGCTCCTACAACCAAAAGTGGTAGGTCCATCATAAGTTCAGATATTGACAAATAATTGAAATACTGCGGTAATAGATTCTAACAGCAGTTGTCATTTCTGAAAATCTAAACAATTTATAGGATTCTAACCACAAAAATTTGGCATAAAATCTATGATGAAAAAATAATTTTGGTTATCCCATGGTAAAAACTAGAGAAGACTACAGAAACTTTTAGTTAGATGCACACCAATATACACACACACATATATATATATATATATTTATTTATTTATTTATTTATATATATTTAAAGTCTTCTTGTAGTATTTATTGTTTCAATTTGAGACCAATATAATTTAATTATACTTTTTATGCAAAGCTTGAGACCAACATACTTTTAGGCAAAGTTTTCCCGTGCATCACACGGGTTTCCGACTAGTATATATATAAAAGTAGAGATCTCATATGAGATTGCACAAGGTCCTGCCACTTGGCACTTTAATGTTGCATTTAGCATTTTTTACCTCTTTTCATTACATTTTTTTTACTGTTACCCAATAGATCATAGTAACTTATTTTTACTATTATATAAATTTAGCATTTTTCACCCCTTTTTATTAAGGTTTTTTTTTTTTACTATTACCCAATATATCATAATAACTTCTTTTTACTATTATATAAAATATGGGCTATTCTTGACAATTAGACCAACTAGCATTTAACCCGCACAATGCGCGGGAACATTTTACATAGTTAAAATTCAATCAACTTCACATAAAAATATAATAAAATACATTAAAATTCTTTTGGGTAATGTTGCTCATCCATTTGTTTGTCCTCTTGTAATCAATTGATTAAGCTTTTTTTGAATTACCATCATTTTGAGCATCAAACTAAGTCTTAAAAATTTACATCAAGTCAATTTTTATAATAACTCAATACATAATAAACTATTTTAAATTGTATGTGCAAATATTTATGATAGATATTATGAAGAATTTTTTTTTTTTTTTTTTTAGAAAGAATATCATGAAATTTCATTAAAGAAAAATTAACCGTAATCAGTTGAAAGTACAGATTGAAGATGTGAAGGAACATTCTCCTTCTGCACCAAGAAAACTCTAACATGTCTAACATGTTTAGCTAAGTTGTGACTGATAAAATCTGTGATGGCTTTAGTCGAGGCAAGAATATGACCAAAAGGGGAGAAAGAAACATCCTCACTAATGAGGCTCTTGATCACATAGATCATAGATCAATGTAACAACTCTGAAATCATATCAAAAATTGAATAAATATTCAATACATTAGAAATATTGTTAAAAAAAAACCATTTACAATTTATTGAGGCTATAGTGAAGAAGTTGGAGCAATGTCTTTCATTCCTCCTTTTAATTGTTTTTCAACAGCATTTGTCATTAACCTATTTTCAAAATACAGCACATAACCACCAACTCATTAAAACAAACAAAACCTTACATGTAGAAAGAAAATCTATTGAGAAATAGTTGAATCACATTTATTTTTTTTTTTTCATTTTTTGTATAATTATTAATTATTATAATATTATTAATATATTGATTAAGATTAAAAAAAAATTTAAAAATAGTGTTTAAACTTTAAAATAATAAAATATTGATTATGTAGTAATCTAATTAAATGGGATTGGATATATTCACTTACTCTATAAAATTAGATTGCTTGGTTTTCTAGAAATAACATATAGTAGATTTATGAGATACTGAGTTACACTATTAACATATAGGGTCAAAACGTCAAATATACAAATAACCTTGGTCCTACTCAAAAGGAAAAAAGAAGAAGAAGGAGAAGTAGGATTGTTGGGAAGAAGCGAGTGGAATCACAAAAATACTTTAAAAACGATATTGGGAGAATTCAATCAAAATCACCTCAATGTCCAACATAATAACTCCAAACATTTCAAAAGAAAATACCAGCATTCAATCTTAACCAAAGTACATCACCTTCACATCATTCACTAAAGAGAATGAGAGACTTAAGGACTTCATGAAATAAGAATGAATGTTAAAGAAAAATATATATATCAAAAGCACCCTAAACAAAAGGCAAGATTTTGGATTCCATCTTTTTTTTGTTGTTGAGTTTGAGCTGTTTGTCTAAAAAAGCTTTCCTCCTTCTATCCTTGCTCATTTAGCCACATGCATAACACCCCATTTAAAATCCTTCTTTTTCTAAGAGAGAGATTTATAGTTACATATCTTTTAAGTAAATCAAACCCAAAAATAACTCTGCTATAAGCATGTTACTGCTACAAAATGTTGAGATACCAATGTAACAAACAAACATAAGAATAATTGAATTATAATCGATATTCACCTAGTGTGAGTGGCAACTCTTACTCCATCTAGAGCTTTGGTGTTATTATTCCTAATTGACCAAGTCATCTGTTAAATCTAACACTTGTTTAATTAATGTAAATCATGCATGCCAATTTTTGAATAAATTACCAATATGTTGCTATCCTTAAATAATAAATCATCAGTCCTTGGCTTGGATAAATAGAGGTACTCATCTTAAATAACTAAGAATCATTATAATGTAGGCATTGAAGATTGGTATAAAAGTCAAGCATCCATACAAAAGGCACTATCCAAAAGCATAAAAAATTCATAGAATTTAAGCAATAATAGATCTTGCTGATTCTTAAATCAACTAAAATGTATATTAGATATTGATTAACTTCTAAGCAATAATGATCAATATGGCCATTTTTACATAACTCATAATGATTATTACCTAATCTACCTAACCAATTGTATTATACATAAATGCATTAGAAACAACTTTTCAATTATCAATGAAATTTTCCCAAAAAATCCATCCAGGGTGACCATTAACACCATTTCAATAGATTTATTCTTCAGAACTTAAATAAGTATTGCTTTTATTTTGAGAGGATGCAAGGAAAATTGTTCTGATGTTTTTGACAATGATGACATCTCTTTGATAGTGTGCGTGTATACATTTTTTGTAATGCTTATATAATGATAAATTGTAGGTTCTAAATGAGACACTCAATGAGACTCCAAGTTGGTGTGTAGAATCAAATTGCAATTGTGCCTCTGGTAGTTATTCTCTAATCATGAATGGATACCTTTTGTGATTTAAGTTGTGAATTACATAATAGGATTGTAAGTTTGCTAATCTTGCAAATAACCTATCACAAAACTTAATGACATTGACTTGCTAAACAAAATTACTAAAAACCATACAACTGTAATTTTCTTTTGGTATTCAAGATTTTAAGTAATAACTTTGGAATATTTTTTATGATACGTTACAACATAAAAGGCATCGAATGAGGTAAATAACATGATGAAATAGATAAATAGTACCTAAAAGAAGCACTAAAGGGGAACATATTACTTTATAGCACAACCAAAAGTCTGAAATAAACATAGAATATCATGCCCACCATCAAATTGTAGTCCATCAAATTGTAGTACTATCAAACAATAGTAAGACCAAGTATCAACGTTTTCTAAAAACATATAACTTGATATTGTGGCTTCTTCAATGTATGAGCTCTCAATTTATAAGCTTTTGCCACCCATCATTCTCTTCCAAAATAGACCTTAAAAGTATGAGAGGATCAAGAAAAATGTTTGAAATAACTTAGTATATTAAACTATAATTTAGGTAAATCATAAACTTTCATCATTCGCAAATTGAAAATAAATCATCTCAATTGAGTTAAGTACCGCATAAAGCCTTGAATTACTGAATTTTCTCATATGATTGCAAATTAGATTGTCTACTTGTCACCTCAACTTGCTGAAATTTTATGGTATTTAAATATCAAAAGTAATCCACAATTCATAGATTAGCAAAGTAAGCTAACAAATGTAATCTAAAAAAAAAAAAAAAAAGAGATCCTTCAAAACTGGTTGCAATTCCTTAAACAATTGTTTCATTTTTTTTTTCTTACTACCAAACAGATTCTCAATTAATTTTCAAGAATGGAATGCAAGATATGTGTGAATGTAATCATCATCATCATTGATATAAAGTGATACAGCCATCCATTTACACCAATGAGCTCAATGCCTCAATCTCAATTGACATTTTCTTCCCTTATAAGTTATAGCCTTATAGGTGGAGGGATGCGTAACTTACCATTAGAACAGTGGTCCATTTTTTTTTTCTCTAAAATGAGGTGCCCAGTCTCTTAGCTTATCCTCATAATGTGAGTCATCCACAAATTTGTTTTTTTTTCCCAAAAAAAAAAAAAAATTCCCCTAACTTTATGACCAAATACACCAAACTTAGGCTAAGAGTATCAAACATAAGATTCATACCCAATGCATAAGCCACTTTTGCTGGGTTTAGCAGATGTGATTGCAACAACATATCGCTTGGGCGAAAGGCACTCACCATAGCACACCTCTTAAAGGTGGTCCTATATATATATATATATATATATATATATAATTTTGGATAAAGGATTATCTCAGATAATTAAAATTGATAATCCTTAAATTTTTTATAGGGATTTTGGGACTCCAAAAGACTATCACCCTCAGAACCCATGATTATTTCCTAAAATTCTTTCCAGCCATATCCAAATTGAAACCATTACACCAATCTGAGGCATATGCTCCAAACCATATAATAATACTACTTCAATCTTTAACATTTTCTATATTTGTAATCAATTTCAGTAAAAATTAAATAGATGGAAAAAAAATCATAATCTCTGGCATTGTGAACTTAAACCCAAAAAAAAATAAAAGAAGAAAAAACCATGCAAAACCACATGGAATTCAACCTTGGCTTGCATCTCACGCAATGCAACCGCTTCTTCCTCCATTTCCTTCAACCATTTCTTTATGTCATCCACATCCACTCCCTCCTGCAATTTTGTAACCAAAGGCCTATTATTAACACTCAATACTTTACCATCAAATCCAAAGCAAAAATTACAGCAACCAATTACAAATCATGAGTTGGGTAATTTTTGTTCAAAATTTTATAATTGTCTAGAGGCATAAGCAACCTAGCCAGTCAAGTTTTTACATCCCACAAAAAAAAAAGACATTGAGAAAAGAAGGCCAACAAATACATCTTGCCTTGATTAAATCAATAACATAGCATCACATTCCTCACTTATCTTCTTCCTTATCAATCTCCATGTATTATGACTTCTAGAATAACAAAAAAAAAAAAAATCACTTAGGAATTTTATCAAACATCTAGGATATGTGTAAGAGAAACAACAATACTTGGTTTAATGGAGGCAGGTGTCACTTGAACAAAAAAAAATGCATGTATTACAACTATTACTACCAACACAAACCTAAACAACCACATGAACAAAATTTTGATGGTTAACAACAATAATATACCAATCTAAAATTCTGTCTCAGTACCAATATGCCAATACCAACATTAGTGAAATAAGACAGATATCCATTTTTATTCTCTGAAATCATTTTTATGAAAACATACGCCGGTTTGGTTTGGAATGGGTGTCCCAAAATACTGTCTTTTTGTTTGATTGGGAAATTTTGATCAGATTGCATTAGTTAAAACAACAAAAAGCTTGATGTTAAGGGGTATGAATGAATCGAATAAAAGAAAAGGAAAACACATTACTGCTCCATTGGCGTTGTTGGTGTTTTCTATGTTAACCATGTCAAGCTCCTCGTACTCCTCCATCTTTGCCTCCCTCTCTCTCTCAAAAAAAAAAATATATATATATATATATATACACACACATAGAGATAGCTTAAAAGGGGCGACAGCACAGAGAATACTTGCAAGGTTATTATTTAATCTTATACAAATCAGAACCTAATGTAGCCTAAATACCTAAATATAAATCAATCCAACCAAATTACCCAAAACTATGTCATATTTCATTCCCATATCTAAGAAATAAGGGGAAAAAAAAAAAAAAAAAAAAAAAACTTTACCTGTTGTAGTTCCGATGATCTGATATTAATGGTGCACCTTACAGATTGCATCTCTGTGTCCTTGCAATTTCGGTGGTCTGAGTATGGTGAGGAAACGGTTGGAGGCGGGAAAACTAATGGTGCTTGCTAGCCTTGGTGTGGCTTATGAACTCTGTCTCTCCCTCTCTACATCTGAATCTCAAGGCTTTTCATTTTTTAAGTTTTTAACCGGTTGGTTTTTTTTTCTCTGTTCTCTGTTCTCTTTCTCCATACAGCAAGTCTTTTTTTTTTTTTTTTTTTTTTTTGAGAAGAGTAAGCAAGTTTGTCGTTTTGGTGGTCTAAGTCTAGTGGTAGAAAAGTGACAGGGCAGAGAACAAACAAAGCAGTGAAAAAGGGAATGAGAGGGAAGGGAAATTGGTAGGAGAAGTTAGAATGAACATCCAAAACAATGGAGGGAGGGGTTCTGTATTTGTATGCGTGCATTTGGCCGAATGACTACACCGCTTGATGTTTTTAAGTCTTCACACAATCGCACCGGTTGAATGGTGTTTATAAGTTTTCAGCAAGGTTTTCAGACCTGGACCGCTCATTGAACCGTAAAAGAGAGAGGTTCAAGGTTTTTAAGGTCGAACCGAGGTCGAACCGTGATGACCCATAATTAATTTTATAATTATTTAAAATATAAATAAATATATTAAATTAGTAAAAAATTAAAAAAAAAAGACTAAAATAGTTCAAGCAAATATAGAGTTCTATATTTCAAATGTATTTTTTTTTATATCATAACTTTCATAAGATAAATAAAAAATAAGAAATCCTAAGTAAAGATAATAAACAAAACATATAACAATATCATAGTTGATCTACTAATTATCAAAAAGAGAATTATTAATTTACATGGTAATATTTACATAACATTTACATTATAAACTAAATAAATAAATATAATCAATATTGCACGCTTTATGTAAATGTGCAATTAAGTGATTACAATATCAACCAATAATTATTTAGCAAACGAAACATGCTTGATTTACCAAAATTACTATTGAAGTAAACAAATAATAAACCACTGGAATCAAATTTATATCTAACACAAAATATTATTAAAATATTAAAAACAGTGAGTTGATGAAGCCAAAAGCTGCCGTGATACACAAATATCATCAAAACTAATAATTAAATATAACATATATGGGTGAAAATCTGAATTTATGTGGTCTTGATAGAGTGTGGTACACAAAGTGGCAGGCTTCATTTCCTAA
Source organism: Quercus gilva (assembly GCA_023621385.1). NCBI lineage: Eukaryota > Viridiplantae > Streptophyta > Magnoliopsida > Fagales > Fagaceae > Quercus > Quercus gilva. The sequence continues at coordinate 64,485,293 of CM042476.1, read as the reverse complement.
GCTAGAAAGTGGAAACTGCTTTTACCAAATAGATAGATAGACTTCAAGTCTTCAACAACCAAATGACAGAATGAGACGAGAGTTCTCAGCAAAGAAACAAGAACAGTGAGAGACGTTGCTTACTGGTCGTCGACTGGAGGTTGCAGAAGACAAGGATTGAAGCTGTGACTGGCGTCGGACGACTTGTGGAGGCAAACATTTGAGTTATTACAGTGTGGACACTGCGGCTGTGTAAGAGAAAATTTTAGTTTTTTTTTTTTTTTTTATAGTTTTTTTTTTAATCCTATTTGAAGGGATCTTGTAAAAGGAGGTTTTTTTTTTTTTTTTTTAAAAAGAAAGATTATTGATTCATTGAAGATTAAGTAATTCCTATACTGCTATTTCTTTCTGGTTCCGTGTAACAATTGATTCTTCTTTTGCCTTCTCGGATTTTCTTAACAATGGCGAGGTGTTGTAATTTTTTTTTTTTTTTTTTTTTTTGGCCTTTTTAAGCTCTGATCGGAACCGTGAGAACCGTCTACGGTTTTTAAAACCGGGCGGTTTGACCGCGGTTCACACGGTTGACTGACTTATTTGTTTATGCCGGTTTTGAGAGGTAAAAGAACCGTTTTAGTGAACGGTTCACGGTTAATCGGGTCGGACCGTACGGTCCGGTCCGGATTTCAAAACCATGGTTTTCAGGGGTTTTTTTTTTTTTTTGCGCTTTCCTTTTCTGGAAGCATGGCAGGATTTTAAGGGAGCTTTTTTGCTAACGTGGCAACACAAACTTAATTGCAGGAAAAGGCTTCTGCTCTTCCTATCAAAGGCATGCTAATGGAAGCCTAACCCAAAACCAAAACTAACTATAACTAAATCTAAACCAATCCAACCAAGAAATTTAAACCTAAATCATATTCAATCCCCAAATTTGAAAACGAAAAGGAAAAAAAAAAAAAAAAAACAATAACTTTACCGGTTACGGTATACGCTTATCTTTGTATGCCTTACGGACTCTATCTGGTGCGTGCTGTTCCGGCAGGAAAAGCCTAAAATAAGATTGAAGAAGGAAAATAAATGTTAGAAACAGAAATACCCAATGATTTCAATCTTACACTAATTTAATGTCAATGATTTAGTGATTTCTGTAATCTTTAAAAAAACAAAAAAAAAACAAAACAAAACAAAACAAATGCAAATATCTAAAATTGAGGAAACAAACATTTTGATAGAAAACCCAAAAAAAAAAAAAAAAACAAAAACGAATCAAATCTAAATCCATTCAACCAAAAAAAAAAATTAGAGTTTTGAGATGCGTATGAAACAACCTTTCACAATTTAATTGGCAACGTGGATTAAGAATTCTAGAATAAAACAAAAGACCGATCAGTAATTTTATCAAACAAATTGCATATTAAGTTGTTCGCCTAATACATTCAGATTTTAAATAATCCAATGTGAATTTTGACTTTTAATCACAGTAAATCAAGGGCGAAATCCCTAATGTTACCACCAAAAAAAATATAGAGGGATAATTTGAAACCAAAGCATCCAAAGAAAGAGAATCAACCCATCTAATTTTTTTTTTTTTTTTAAAAAAAGGGTAAAAGAAGAACCCTAGAAAATTAAGTAAGGGGAACTGCCGGTTTTGAATTCAAAAACATAGAAATATTGTAGATTTAAGATTCTAATTCGAATAGGAAAAGCAATGGTGAGGAGTTTCAATCTTTCAAACTACAAAATAGTATTTGAAGAGGAAGGGAGTATGCTAACCTTCGGTACAAAAAAACAGAGACCATACCGGTGGAGGGCACGGTGGTCTGATGGTGGCAAAGCCTGACTTTCTTCTCAAATTTTTCTCTCTCCACCATCTATGACAGACCGAAGTTCTTTCTCCATCATTCTCTTTCTCGGTTCTCCTTTTCTCTCTACAGCGTATGTCAATTTTGGGTTTTTAAGTTTTTTTTTTTTTTTATTTTTTTTTTTTTTTTTAGGCATGCTGTGTTTTTAACTTTTTATAAGACTCCCCCTAAAATGGTGCACTGTGTGGGTCACTCAAATGCACCGTGCGATTTTTTAAAGGGAAAATGGTATACATGTCAACATTTTAAGGGACCTTTTTTTTCTAACGTGGCAACACCTCTTTAAAAGCTTCTGCTATTATATATAGTATTAGATTAGATTAGACCAAAAGTTATATTCACTACAAATTGGACTATCTTTTAAAAGTAAACCAAACCTTATGAAAAATTCAAGCTCAATTATTACCTTACATATTATGACCCAAGTTTGACCCTTCTCACGTGTAAATCAAAACAAAAACTCTTACCCTCTTACAAACTTTCTTCTTCTTCCCCCACGTATAGATGATACTTCTAGAAAATCTCATTCTCATGAAATCGTGTCTTCATTTTCCCCAATTTCAATTCAATACGCTTTTGTTTATTAATAATGTCCTATGCAATTTATGAAGACAAATTCTCTGTCATCGACTAGTGGAACAAAAATATATATAAATCTTGAGATTCCTGAGGTTGCTGAAATAATTAACAAGTGCATATTTCTAAAATTTATAATAACAAAAAGTCTAATAAATAGCATGTGCTATCTCACTAAATGTTATTAACTTAATATTTTCTTTAAAAAAATTAAATGATATGAATGGTAAAAAAACATGATCTTATACAAAAAATACCAAAAATACAAGCAAAACAATTTTCATAGGAGGATTTATCTTTAAATAATATGAAGACAATAGTAAAGATAAAATGCATTGCATAAGATCCTATGAAACAGGTTTGTTAATCATTTCAATTTATACTCATCATTTATGTTCATATTATTTACATTAGAAAAATAATACATATTAATTTCAAGGTTCATTGCAAGATGTGAACTGCTAGGGTATTGCAACAATAAGTAACATTGATACAACAATGAGTTGGTATTACATTTTGTGTGTACTTTGTGAAAGGAGTGTCAAACCACAAGCAAGATCATTTTAGTGTGCAAAATGTGAAACAAAAACAAATCTTTTTATCCCAAAATTAGAGGCACTCACATTAACTACATACTCTCCAAATATTTATAATATATTTATCTCACTGTAACTACTATATATATAGAATTGCAAACTATTTCATATACAAGAATCAAATTGAAATTTTTTATGCAACTAACAAAACAAATTTTGTGATATTTGATCGAGATGCCAAGAAAATCCTAAATAAATCTAAAAGAGATCTTGCTGAAAAATAAATTGAGATACAACTTATTTAAATTATTATAAAACTATTGATATTAGAAAATGAATCCCATGTGATTTGAAAAAAAAAATGGATTTTCCTACTTCATTTAAATGAATTTAATCTAATTGATGGTTTTGAAAATTACATAGTTACTAAGATTTTTTATGTACCTTCAAATGACAAAAAGGTATGGAAGAAAAAAATATATACATAATCCAATATGCTATATTAATTCTTTTTGCTGCACTATTCCGAAATTAACAAAAATAAAAAATAAAAACATTTATAAAAAACTGTTACATCATTGAAATTTAACATAAATGCAAATACTTAGGAAAAATTTTAGAAACAAAATCTAAACTTTGTAAGATTCAATCAAGAATCTCCTATTGCCAATTTGTTAGTGATTAACACAAATGATGCAACAAAAGAAAAAAGTGGTGAAAGCTCAAAAATTGAACAAATATGGACAGACTAAACTTCAAACATTGAAGATGGAGAAACTGATGATGATAACAAGCATCACCATACCACAATAACAAAGTATTGAAGAAACAAAACAAAGAAATATTTCGTAATGAAGCTTTTTATTAACATCACATAATAAAAATCAATAATATAGAATTGATTAAAATGTTTTTATCAACTTTTATTATTCAATATTACTCCAAAGTTGTTTTAATTATTGCTCATTACTTAAGCAAAATAATTATAATAGATATATTTGTACAATTTATAATTATTACTTTTTATGATAAACTCATTACGAACAAAGTTTTATAATAAATATGCTATAATATATGTATAATATTTTCCAAAAACAAATTCACATAAAACATTATAATATTATCCGTACATCGCACAGACAGCTTACCAGTTACTTACTAGTTTAAAAATAAAGGAGCATTTAACCTGTTTAAAAATAAAGGAGCATTTAACCTATTCTATACTGAGTATACAATAGTTGACCAAGGCTGAAACCTCAAGTCTGAGTAATTACAACATCCATATACAATTCATATTAGCTGGTGCTAATAATTCGATCAACCAAGCACTACATAAGTCAACTGCCTGTCAACTTAAAGATCATTTTACAGACTAAAGCAGGAAATCAGGTTATTACACTATACATTGACGACATTTCGAAGCTCTAGCTCAATATTTACTTGATCATACCTCGACATAAACCAAAATTTTCAAAGCAGTTTAGTCATGATAAGTTCTCTTTGAGGATGAAGGAAAAGAAATTTCAAAATAAGTTGGTTTGGGGGTTGAGGGACAACCAAGAGTTTGGATCAATTCCTCCACAGCCAGCACACGAAACTTTGAAGGTGAATTGAAAGCGATGTTGTCAACACAGTGCTCGAATATCTTTCCTTTCTTATCAAATTTGTATACTGAGGTGGCATCAAATCGACCACAACTCTCCCACAGGACTCGTGGGATACCATGGACAGTCCATCGAACCATCATAATGTTCTCCTTAGGCTGCCACACACTAATGATGTCAACCCATAAAGCCTTAAAAAACATCCTTCCATGGAATCGTAGTGCCCAGAAGATTGATTTGTAGTTTTCAATGCCACTAAAAGTATTGAGAGGATCTTTAAATACGATGTCATCCCTGTCCAAAGTAGAAAGATAGCAATTAGCAATAATTTAACAAGCACACTTGCCACAGAATGGAAGGATTTCAACAAAATTCCATGTGAGGCGCAAAAACTTTTAAGAGACCTATTGAAAAGCCAAATTCGTACAGCTCTCATCTAGGCTACAGGCATGTCCTAAGGCAACCAAATAACTAATTTCTATGGACATTGATCATTTCACAACTGCAGACATTATAATTATAAATAAAATAAAATAAAATAAGTAACAAACATTATAAAAACTCCAATATAATATAGCCTGAAATCTCCTTCCATTCATTTGCATCCACGGGCTCAACACTACAAACCCATTTCTCAATAATCTGCAACAATTTTTTTTTGTCATAATTTCACAAAATCAACATACAACTAACTGCCCAACCCTTAAAATCTAATATTAAGACATAGAAATGATATTCCAATGTCTTCTTCGGTCACCCTAGGTCAAAAAACTAACAGCATTCACTTATAAATATATTTTAAATGAAACCATATCTACAACAAGAAGAAAAAAGCCTCAATCCCAAAACTTGGGGTCAGCTGTGGATCTTCAAAAGATTAACCAAGGCCAGTTTTCTGTCAATGTCTTATTGAGAGGGGTGGTGGATGATTTTGCTTGGGCTTGTACAGGTGTGTATGGCCCCAATGATGATGGAAAGAGGTCTGCTTTATGGGAGGAGTTGTCAAGGGTGCGTGCTAGGTGGCCATGGCATGTTGTTTGATAGGTGATTTCAACATTATCAGATACCCAAGTGAGAGGCTTCGCTGTGAGTCTTTTAGCCCAGCTATGTTTGCATTCTCAGATTTTATAGAGAGCAATTGTTTGATTGATTTACCGTTAAAGGGGACTTCTTTTACCTTGTTTAGAGATTCTGGTATATCCTCTATGTCAAGAATTGACAGGGTTTTGGTATCTCTAGATTGGGAGGAACATTTGGGAATGTATCCCAAGTCCCAATGGGTGCTTCCTCGTGTTATTTCAGATCATTGTCCGCTTTTGTTGGAGGCTGCTGGTGTTCGCCGAGGTCGATGTGCTTTTAAATTTGAAAATATGTGAGGGCTTTATTTATAGAGTTTAGCAATGGTGAAATGGGTACTGTTTTGTGGGCTCTCCAAATTTATTTTTGCACAAAAATTAAAGGTTTTGAAAACTTATTTAAAAAAGTGGAACAGGGAGGAGTTTGGTGATTTGACTTTTAGAAAGAAAAATTTGCTGACTGAATTAATGGGGTTAGATGCTAGAGAGGAGTTGCTAGGTCTATTGAATGACGATCAAAATCATCGTATTCAAATCAAAGGTGACATAGAACATTTGGCTTCTCTCTACTTATCAAAAAAAAAACATTTGGCTTCTCTGAAGATCTTCTAGAGATAAAAGTCTCGTGCCTTGTATGTAAAAGAGGGAGACAATAATACTCATTTCTTTCATAGGTTAGCAAACTCTCATAGAAGTGCGAATCAAATTAAGAGGATTGAGGTGGATGGTGTTCTTTCCGAGGATGAGTCTGATGTGCATTCTTAGTTCATTTCTATCAGGGGTTGTATGAGGAAACTGAGATGGGGCGCCCTACTATGGATGGGTTAGATTTTGCATGTATTGAGGAGGATGAGAGGTTGTCCTTAGAGAGGGGGTTTACAAAGGAGGAAGTTATCCAGGTCCTAAGGGAGATGGAGGGTGATAAAGCTCCTAGTCCTGACGATTTCACCATGGCTTTTTTTCACAAATGCTAAAGTGTTGTAGAAAAGGATGTCATGGATATTTTTGTACACTTTCATCAGTACTCTGTGTTCAAATAGTCTATGAATGCTTCTTTTCTCACTTTAATTCCAAAGAAGTGTAATGTTGTTAATATTAAAAAATTTCGCCCTATCAGTTTGGTGGGTAGTGTGTTCAAGCTGTTGTTCAAGGTGTTGGGCTAACAGATTGAGGGCAGTGTTAGATAATCTTATCTCTGAGTCTCAAAATTCCTTTGTTGGTGGAAGGCAAATTCTAGATTCAGTGCTCATTGCAAACGAATGCCTAGATAGTGGGTTGAAGAGTCGTTTACCGAGGGTGGTTTGCAAGCTTGACATTAAAAAGCATACGACCATGTGAACTGGGATGCCTTCTTTCATTTGTTGGGTCAAATGGATTTTAGGGAGAAATGGAGGGGGTGGATTAAGGCTTGTGTCACTTCTGTCCGTTTTCAGACCTGTTAATGGATCTCCTGAAGGTTTTTTTGGAAGCTCTCGTGGTTTGAGACAAGGTAATCCATTATCCCCTTTTAGTTTCTTTCGATAATGGAGGTCTTGAGCAAAATTTTGAGGAAGACAGAGTAGAGTAATCTTATTCAAAGTTTTCATGTGGGAGCAGTGAATTCTGTCGGTGTACGTATTTCCCATTTGTTGTTTGCGGATGACACTATCTTATTTTGTGATGCTTCTAGGGAACAACTACTTTCCATAAGGTTGGCTTTATCTTGTTTTCAAGCTTTTACAGGGTTGAATGTTAATGTTGGGAAAAGTGAGATTGTTCCTGTTGGGGAGGTGAATAGTCTAGACGTCTTGGCTAATATTCTTCGTCGTAGAGTGGACAGTTTGCCTATAATATATTTGGGGATGCCGTTGGGAACTTCTTTTAAGATAGCTTCCATTTGGAATCCTATTTTGGAGAAGATGGAGAAGAAATTATCAGGGTCGAAACATCTCTATTTTTTTAAGGGTGGTAGGCTCACATTAATAAAGAGTACTCTTTCAAGCCTCGCAGCATATGTTTTATCTCTTTTTACCATTCCTAAAGTTGTGGCTGCTAAATTGGAAAATATTCAAAGGAACTTTCTATGGGGGTCTTCAGAGTGGTGTTTCAAATACTCGTTGATGGCTTGGGAAAGGTGTGTTTACCCATTGAATTAGGCGAATTGGGGATAACAAATGTGGTGCTTTTTAATCAAGCTTTATTAGGGAAATAGCTGTGCAGGTATGGTCATGAAGTTACCCATCTATGGTAGAGTTATTTCCACAAAATATGGTAAAGGTCAAGGGGGGTGGAGTACTAAAGTATGCAAGAGGGCTCATGGATGTGGTCTTTGGCAAAGTATTCATGAAGGGTGAGAAAGCTTTTCTAAGCATTTGTCTTTCATAGTGGGTGAAGGTACTCATATCCGTTTCTGGCATGATAGGTGGATTGGTGATAATACCCTTAAATTTCTCTATCCTGAACTCTACGTGTGTTCAACTGACAAGGAAGCTTGTATTTCTGAGATTTTGTGGATTCCGAAGGGGATACTGTTAGAGTTTGGGATTTAAGATTTTATTGAGAATTTCAAGACTGGGAGCTAGCAACATCTTATTCTCTCCTTGAGTTTATCCAATCTCGTATTCCTCGAGGTGCAGGAAGTGATTCTCTCTATTGGCATCCCCAAGGAGATGGTAAATTTGACACCCGGTCTTTCTACCATGCGATTAAAATTCTCTATTCCCTTGGAAGGGTGTTTGGAAACCGAAAGTTCCTAAGCAAGTGGCTTTCTTTTTATGGATAGCTGCTCATGGTTGAATTCTTACTTTGGATAATCTCATGCTTAGGGGTTGCTCTTTAGCAAATCCGTGTTGTATGTGTCGATGTGATGGGAGTCGGTGGACCACCTTCTCCTTCATTGTCCTGTTACACACACCTTATGGATTTTTATACTTCAGGCTTTTAGCATTCATTGGTCATGCCAGGCTCGGTGGCAGAATTGTTATTTTGTTGGCGTCAATGGCTTGGGAATTATACTTCAAATATTTGGAACTTGATTCCAGGTTGTTTGATGTGGATTGTTTCGTTGGAATGAAATCGCTGTTCCTTTGAGGACACTGAGAAGACATTGGAAGAGTTAAAGGTTCTATGCCACCGCAGCCTTTTTGATTGGTCTCATTGTTAGGGTTTTATAATGAGTGGGTTCTTTCCAAATGCCCTTCCAATGGAAGATAGAGTTGGGAGTCTCCCTTAACTCATTATAAAACCCCAACAACGAACCCACCCATGATTGGTCTTGTTCTTAATTAACAAAAATCTTTTTTATCTACATGACAAAATAAGAGAACTGGGAAAGAACCCACTCATTACCTGTTCACTTCCCAGCAATTTTCTTTTGGCATGGATAGAAGCGTATGAGAAGCAAGTTGAGTTATGAGTACAAGTGTCTAAAAGGTGGTTTTATGCATTGAACATTTGAACGTATCTGCAACTAAACCATGGCATACAGGTAGATCTAATGCATCTCTATTTTTTTTTTTTTTTTTTTTTTATAAGTAAGAATGATATATATACGAAAGGCTACTCTATACATGAAAAGCATAGAGCAAACCCAAAAATTACAAGAAGAAAAAAAACAGAGAAAATACATAAAAGAAAACCAAGCAATAGATTAATTACAAAAGAGAAAGAGAGCTAAGAAAAAAAGGGAGAGAATCACTAGTCGTAAGTCCCTAAGCTCGAAACCAATCAAAAAGAATTCTACTGAAAAAAGCAAGCATCTGATCAGCGAAACTATCCAAATCCTCAAAAATCCGCCGATTCCGTTCCTTCCAAATACACCATAGTATGCACAATAGAACTAAATTCCAGATCGGAGACGAATGCTTCCCCAACCAATTCCACCAGCCAAAAAGCAAATTTGGAATCGATCTAGGTATGACCCACGACAATCCAAAAGTTATAAAAACAAAGCTCTACAATCAATAAGCCATCACACAATGAAGAAGTGGTCTACCGTCTCCCCACAGTGTCAACACATAATGCACCAGTCCACAAAATCCAAGCCCCTCAATCTTAAGTTATCACCCGTTAGGATCTTTATTTCAAGCTACACACCAAACGAAAAAAGAAACACGCCTAGGGACCTTAACTCTCTATATACCTTTTTAAGGAAAGACAACTGAGGGAGAATCCCGCAACTTGTTATAATATGACCGAATGTCAAAATCCTTATTAGGATTCAACTTCCATCTCATCCGATCTCCAACGTCCATTGAAGGAGTATTGGCTCCCAAGATACGAAGAAAATGCAGCCCTTCATCCATCTCCCAATCATTAAATTCCCGAATAAAACGAACATCCCAAATTTTTCTATCCTTTGCCCCCTACCTTGACAAAGAAGCTTCTACAAAGGCCTCCCTGTCAATAGCAATACCATATAGCCTCGAGAAAGCCAATTGAAAAGATTGATCCCCATACCACCCATCCTGCCAAAATCTCACTCTATTCGCCAACCCAACAACAAACTAAGCATTTTTGCTAGAATCCTCCCAGCCCATACGAATACCTCTCCAAAAACCACACCCACGAACTCCCCTACCTAGCTTAGAAGTTCATCCCCCCCACTCTTCCCCAAACTTTGAAGCTACCACCCTCTTCCACAACCGATTCTCTTCTTTCCCAAACCGCCACAGCCATTTCCCCAGTAAGGCCTTATTGAAAGTAGTAAGTTTCCTTGTACCCAAATCACTATTGGCTATAGGCGCACAAACTTTATCCCATCCTACCAAATGAGTCTTGCTATCACCCCATAAAAAATCCCTTTGCAACTTTTCAATTCTATTAGCCACATAAGTAGGAATGGTGAATAGCAATAGAAAATAGGTAGGAAGGCTAGATAACATACTCTTGAGTAGCATCAATCTACCCCCTTTAGACAAATACAACTTCTTCCACCCAGCCAACTTCCACTCATTTTTTTCCAAGATAGGATTCCAAATTAAAGTAGAGTTATGCGAAGCCCCCAACGGCATGCCAAGATAAGACATAGGCAAAGTTCCAACTCTACAGCCCAAAATTTCAGACAAGGCATGGACATCATCTACCTCGCCTATTGAAACCATTTCACTCTTCTACACATTAACCTTCAAACCTGTTTACAGCCTGAAAACTAAATAACAACAACCGAATATGAAGAATTTGCTCCACATCTGCATCACAAAATAGAATAATATCATCTGCAAACAATAGATGTGAAACACATTCCCCACCAACCCTCCTACCCTCAACTTTAAAACCACGGATTAAGCAAGCTCCCTCCACTCTTCTCAACATCCTACTGAAAACCTCCATCATAATCAAAAACAGTATAAAAGATAGCGGATCCCTTTGTCTTAAACCCCTTGAGAGAGGTCTTTTTAGCTTGATTAATTATGGCTCTACCTCAACAAGGCGTAGAGGTATTATTAGGGATAGGGCTCTGCTTGTTTCTCAGCGAGTGTAAAGCTGTTGTCTTGGAATGTCAGAGGCTTAAATAGGTTGGAAAAGCAGCTTCAGATTCGTAATTTGCTTCGTACTTGGAAGGCTGATATTATGTGTTTGCTTGAGACTGAACTCGAATGGATTACTAGAGGAATTGTTCGAAGCATTTGAAGTTGTCCTTATATTGATTGGCTATACTTGGGTTCTAAAGGTGCTTCTGGAGGTGTTTTATTGATGTGGGATTAAAGAGAAGGTGGAAAAGGACGAGGAAGCCGTGGGATTTTCTTTTCTGTTTCTTGCAAATTTAAAAATGTTGGTGATCATTTTGAGTGGGCTTTTTCAGGAGTATGGGCCAAATTCAAACAAAAAGCGTCGTAAAATGTGGGAGGAATTGATCGGGCTGATTAGTTGGTAGGATTTGCCATGGTGTTTGGGAGGTGATTTTAATATAGTCCGTTTTCCATCAAAGAGATTAGGGGGTGTAAGTTATTCCTGGGCTATGCATGGTTTTTCTAATTTCATCGCTCTTAATGGACTGATGGATATACCTATGGAAAGGGGTCTTTACACTTGGTCTAATACATCCTCAGAATCAAGAATAGACCGGTTTCTCTTCTCTCCAATTCTGGCAGATCCGTACACTCTTTCCTCCCAAAAAAGGTTGTCTAGAGTACTATCAGATCATTTTCCAATTTTATTGGAGGGGGGGAGTCAACGAAGAGGGAGAATTCCTTTTCGTTTCGAAAATATGTGGCTAAAGGCAGAGGAGTTTGTGGATAAAGTGAAGGTTTGGTGGGCATCTCATATGTTCCAAGGTACTCCTAGCTATATATTGGCTAAGAAGTTGACAACTTTGAAATTGGATCTAAAAAAATGGAATGAAACAGAGTTTAGCAATGTCACCTTTAAGAAGCAGCAACTTTTGAGTAAGTTGAATGTGTTGGATGCAAGAGGGGAGACGCACACTCTAATAGTTGAGGAGAAGCTAGAACAAATTAATTAATCTCTGCACAAAGATTGAGAAGTTCACTTTATTAGAAGAGATTAGTTGGAGACAAAAATCTAGGGTTCTCCACTTGAGAGAGGGGGATTCCAATACAAATTTTTTTTCATAAGATGACGAATTCTAACAAAAGAAGTAATGGTATTGAGAGTCTGTTGGTTAATGGCAGTTTGTCCTCTGATCAAGGTATGATTGAGAATTGTATAGCACAATTTTTCATGAATTTATACTTTGAACAGCAGGTGATTTGACCTTTTGCAGATGTGCTGGAATTTCCAATGATATTAGGAGATAATGCGGTTGGGTTAGAGAGACCTTTTGAGGAGGCAGAGGTTTTTGAAGTCATTTAGAATTTCAATGGAGATAAATCTCCAGGGCCTAATGGGTTTCCAATGGCATTTTTTAAAGCTTGCTGGGAGATTCTCAAATCTGATCTTATGGTTGTCTTTCACCATTTTTATGCAAGAGGTTAGTTTGAGAAAAGTCTGAATGCAACCTTCATTATTCTCATTCCAAAAAAATATGCCGCTATTGATGTCAAGGATTTCGTCTGATCAGTCTTGTTTGGGGGGGGGGGGGGGGGGGGGGGTTTACAAAATTATTGCTTAAGTCTTGGCTACTCGACTACGCACGGTCATGACAGATATAATCTCACCTTCACAGAATGCTTTTGTGAAGAATACGCAAATTCTTGACCCTATCCTTATTGCTAATGAATGCCTGGACAGTAGATTGAAAACTGGTCTACCAGGGTTACTCTGCAAACTAGATGATGAGAAGGATTTTGATCATGTAAATTGGGGTTTTCTTATGAAGTTGTTAGAACGCAGTGGGTTCCCTAATAAGTGGAGGCGGTGGATTTTCTTTTGTCTATCTACTGTTCATTTCTCAATTTTGATTAATGGTTCTCCATGTGGGTTTTTCGAGAATTCTAGAGGGTTGAGACAAGGTGATCTTTTGTCTCCTTTGCTGTTTGTCTTAGCCATGGAAGCCCTTGGAAGAATGTCAGACAAAGCTGTCCATGAAGGTCGCCTGTTAGGCTTTCGTATGGGTAATTTAGAGGGAAGATTTTTAGTGGTGTCTCATCTCCTCTTTGTTGATGACATTCTAATTTTCTGTGATGCCGATCTTGATCAACTTATGATTCTCCATATGGTGCTTATTTGGTTTGAGGCGGGCACTAGTCTAAAAATAAACTTGAGCAAGTCAGAATTGGTTCCTTTTGGAGTGGTGCATAATATAGAGTTACTGCTGTCTGTTCTTGGCTGCAAGCAAGGTAGTCTTCCTATGAAATATTTGGGTCTTCCTTTGGGTGCTAAATTCAAGGATAAGACAATATGAAACCCGATTCTAGAGAAGATGGGAAGGAGATTAGTGGGATGGAAACATTTATATTTATCCAAAGAATGTAGAGTAACTTTAATTAAAAAGCACTCTATCAAATTTACCTACTTATTTTCTATCTTTGTTTCCTATCCCTATTGCTGTGGCTAATCGAATTGAAAAAATTAAGTGGAATTTCTTATGGGATGGGATAGGGGACAAATCCAAATTTCACCTAGTTAAATGGGCTGCTGTTTGCACTCCTTTATCTTCAAGTGGCTTAGGGATAAGGAAAGTGAGACTTTTTAATGAAGCTTTGCTTGGGAAGAGGCTTTGGAGATTTGGGCTTGAAAAGTATGCCCTGTGGAGGCAAGTGATAGAGGTGAAATACGGTTGTAGATGGGGTGGTTGGTGTTCTAGTTCTGTTTCTAGTCCTTATGATGTTGGTTTATGGAAAAATATTAGTCAGGGATGGCCTTCCTTTTCTCATTACATTCGGTATAATATTGGTGATGGGTCAAGGGTAAAATTTTGGCTCGACCGTTGGTATGGGAAGACACTTTCTCTCAGTTATCCAGAATTGTTTCGATTTTGTAGAACTAAGGAGGCAAGTGTGGCTAAGCTTATAAAGTTCACTAATCCTTTTTTAGGATGTAAGCTTCTTTAGGGGTTTTCATGTTTGGGATTTGGATGCTGTGTCGAGCTTCATGGTTACCATATATAGTTCATCAATAAGGGGGTTTGAGGAGGATAAGATGTGTTGGAAAACAGTTAGAAGTAAGGGATTTATGGTTAAAGATAATTATAGTCTTCTAGCGGGTTCTATTGATTTTTGTTTTCCATGGAAAAGCATTTGGCAGCAGAAGATTCCTGCTCGAGTAGCTTTCTTTGTCTGGACTACTTCTTTGCGAAAATGCTTGACAATCGACAATTTGAGAAAAAGGAAGATTTGGATATTGGATTGGTGTTATATGTGCAAGTGTAATGGTGAATCGGTTGACCATCTTTTTCTCCATTGTCCGATTGCTATGGACAGTCTATGGTTTTTGGTTTATTTGGAGTAAGTCGGGTTATGCCACAATAAGTTGTCAGGCCTCTAACTTGCTGGCTAGGCCGGTTTGGTCGTCATCGAAATGGAAATATATGGAGAATCATTCCCCATTGCTTAATGAGGTGTCTTTGGAAGGAAAGAAATAGTAGATGTTTTGAAGATATTGAGAGATCCATACCCGACCTTAAGCTTTTTTTCTTTAGAAATTTATTGGATTGGTTGTCTGTCTTGCGAAACCAATCATTCTCTTCTCTTTTTGTTTTTCTTAATTCTTGTAATTTTTATTCTTGATTTTTGACCCTTGTACACTCCCTATGTACTAGGGTGTCCTTTTTTTATATCAATAAAGCGTACTTATCAAAAAAAAAAACAGCTGGAGACTCATTAATCAAAACAGAGAACTGAACTGTAGATATACAAGTGCGAATCCACTTACATATTAAACAAAAGGGCTTGAATTTGAACACTGGAATCCTATTCCAAGACTGTTACTTAGAAGTACTATTTCTGTGATAAACAGTATGAATTTTTTTTAATGGAAGGTCTGCCGTTAATTTATTATGATATTATTGTTGACAGGTAACACTAATAATCTACTTAAATATGACTGAAAAATACAGGCCTAAGAAGAGAATGAACATTTTCCACACTTTTTGTGCATGTACTCTTAATTGAATGAGATGCTCAATCAAAATCACTAAGTTTATTTTCATTTAAACTTCCATGTAGAGATGACTAAGGAAAAAAAAACTGCCTAAAAGGTGTAATAATCATAGTTTAAAAAATCATAGGAGAAAAATGTGTATTTAGTTTATAAAGTCATAGCTAGCTTCAGTACTAGTGTATCATAAGCTTTTTGGTTTGGCCATGCCCAGATCCCTCTCAGAGGAGATCCTAGATTGATTTTTTTTTTTTTTAATGAATAGATGCAAATAGCCTCAGCAGTAAGCGCATAATTTTTTTGAAGTATCAAGGACTATAAATTTAATTGCTGTAATGCTTATGATTATGTGTAACTTACCCATAAATGATTAATAAATTGTACTTGTACCATAAAATTAACCCACCATGTGATTTTTAATTTAAACAACATAAAGAGAAAAAAGAAAAAGCACACCCTCAATATAACCACAAATCAAATTCCATTATGTAATTTACTCCCAAATATTTCAAAAAAATAAAAAATAAAAAATAAAAAAGGTTATGTACACAATTTATTCATTGGTTGCTTTGAGGTAACCAGGGCCTCCAACTTTAATAAAATGGACTACTTCAAGGGGGACAAACCTCCACAACACAAGTTTTCACATAATAAAAGTGCATAAAACTTTATTAATTAGTGTGTGCTACTTATGTATGCTTGACCAACATTAAAAGCTAGAAATTAGGTATCACTATAGCACTGCAACACTTTTAGCCCTAACCAATAGGAACAGATATTGAACAAACAACCAACTACTGCCTAAAGACTAGGACTACCAGATAATCTTTCATATATCCAAAACAATTTTGACACCATCACCAAGCACATGTTTCCAACTAACTCAAACTAACTAACAGACAATCATTGACATTTTTTTCAATATACATATAATCCACATTTCATTACTCCCCCCTTAAAGTCAACCCTTGTCCTCAAAGGCAAAGTTGGAAACTTGTCATTAAATATGCATCAATCTTCCCGAGTTGCTTCTCACAAACTGGACCACTCCTTGGGATTAAAAAGATCTTGCAACCATGCATCTGCAATGGTAAGTTTTTTGGTTCTGCAAAAATGTCTTCAACCCAATCTGAAAGTTGTATGTTCAGGTTGTGTAAGCTCAAATGATTTGATTTTTGTAATGCTCACATGGCCTTCCTATCTTCTGGCTCACATTGCTCACCACCCTCCTTTGTTGGCTTCTCTTTTACTTAACCATGATTAGCCAAACACAAGGATTGCATTTGACTTGCACTCCCTTGATCATTTTCATTTGATCAAATACCAATTAGCATATCTTTCTCAGCTTCTCCAGGCATCCTAACCATTGTTCCTCTATGCCTAAGTCTGATACCAATTGTTACTAACAAAGTTTTTCATTGGTTGCTTTAAGGGAACCAAGGTCTCCAAGTTTGATGAAATATACAATTTTGAGGGAGTCCAAATCTTTACAACAAAAGTGTTTTCAGATAATTATAAAAACTTATCAATTAGCACTTGCTTCTTGTATATGCTTGACCAAGATTCAAAGCTAGAAATTAGGTACTGTTTTTTTTACAAGTTATAAATTTATATAAATTATAAAAAAGAGTCACCCAAGTATACAAGAAGTATAGAAATTAGGTAATGTTATAGCATTACAATCTGAAGTCCTAAGAAAACAAAAACAACTAATGGAACAAACAACCAACTATTGTCTAAAAACTATGACTACCCAATCATCTTAATATTCCCAAAACAATTCTGACACTGTCACCAAGCACATGTTTCCTACAAACTCAAACTAACATAACACTCAACCACTTCTTGGGATTGAAAAGATATTATGACCATGGATCCACAGAGGTGTTAAGTTATTAAGCTATGCAAAAATGTAAATTAGGTATCATTATAGCACAACACCATTTACGTCACAACCTAAAGAAGGTTTAACCACATCTGCAATTGCGACAAGCTCAAAATGACAAGTCAAGTTACAATTAGGGTTCCTCCTAATTACTTATATAGGCCAATTCGACCTAATAAATGCCCAATCTAGGACTCAGCACAAGCCCACACAACACACTCTAAATCCAACCATATAATCTGGGCTATCACAATTTAAGTCCTAAGAAATAGGAACATTATATACAAAAAACAACCAACTAATGCCTAAAGATTAGGGCTACCTGAGAAGCTTAATAATTTTTTTGATAAGTTTGATAGTTACAATGAGGGAGGGGGTATTTGGACTCTAAACATGTCCATTAGAAACATCAAAAGGTGCCAATTTGAGCTACAAGGCTCTTACCCCAGATGCTTAATATTTCCAAAACAATTTTGACACTATCACCAAGCTTGCAATTCCTACAAACTCAAACTAAGTAATCAATAATCTTTGACTTATTTTTTTCAAAAACATTATGCACGTAACAAATTCAGAATTTTAATTTCCAATCACATCATAAAATAAGCACAATTAACTTTTTTGCTAAATTGATTTGAAGTTTTAATTTTAGTATAAACAAAACGATTACGCAACAACAAATTCATGAATTTTCTTTCTCTTTCGTCTTTTCCTATATTTTCTCATCAACCAAACAAATAGATTATAAAAAATCAGATTCAAACCTGTAGATATCAAAACTGAGCTCCTTATAAAAGATCCCGGGAAACTCCTCTCTGAGTGTACGAATCGCATAGCCCATATTCACGTAGTAATTCTGCTTATCTTCCTCTTCTTTGCTGGGCTTCGAACCTCGCTTCACCGGAGCTGAGAATTGTCCGGACAAATTCAGACCCTGGTCCAGCTCCGAAACCCTAACCCTAACCCTATCCCTAGACCCAACCATCCTATTGTTCCTCAATGTAACGAAGCTTATGGGATTCCTTGGGTTAGGGTTACAGAAGAACTTCGGCAAAGTGGAAATTTCAGGCGAATGGACGAGAAGAGCCATCGGAAGATCAAAATTTACGAAGGGAGAAAGTTTAGGTGTTAGGAAAAAGTGAGATTAGAGAAAGTTCAACCGAGAAAACAAAGCCATTTTTTTTTTCCGGGAAAGTGTTTTTTTTCAAATTGGACTTGTTTGGCTGAAGAGAAAATGAGAAATCTGTTTGGATAATTAGAATTATCGAGTAATTAAATTTAAAAGTTAGAAGAAAAATGTGATTGGCGGCTGAAATTCGTTGGTGACAAATAAAAATAATTGACATTAGTGAACTTACTCTGATCTGGGCCGTACGTTCGAGTAAAGGTGAATCAACGGTAAAGATATATTGCCACATACACTTTAAATCCCATTACACCTTTTTTTTTTTTTTTTCAAATGAAGTTTCAAGTTTAGTTTAGATACGGTTGTTAAACCACTCTACCAGAAGCAATGAGTCTGTTAGTTTGGAACCATCGTGGGTTTGGAAACCTACGTACAAAATATCAGTTTACAGAATTGGTGTGGGCAAAAGATCCCTCAGTTATGTTTATAGCCGAAACATGGACAGATAAAGATAGACTAGTTCAAGTTCAAAGACAAATAGATTTCAAGAATATGCTTGAAGTTCCACAAAGAAATAAGACGGGGGGATTGGTAATTTTTTGGAAGGAAGATTTTGACCTGTCAATTGAAACTTTCTCTCCAAGCCATATTGATTCCATGATCAATAAGAATAAAGAGAATGAATGGAGATTTACAACTTTCTATGGGAAACTAAACACGTGGTTTAGGCATGAATCATGGACAAAGCTTTGTAACCTAAAAAATCATAGTAACTCTCCTTGTATTTGGGCAAGTGATTTTAATGAAATTACACACCAATCTGAGAAAACAAGCAGACGAGTTAGACCACATAATCAAATGCAATCCTTTAGAGATGTTCTCAATGAATGTGGATTCATGGATATGGGATTTGTAGGCTCACATTTTACATGGCACAAACATTATGCGGATGATACAGTATAGGAGAGACTTGATAGAGCCGTAGCTACTAATAATTGGTTTTCAATATTCTCGAGGACAAAAATTCACCGCTTGGATGTCACTACATCGGACCATAAAGCTTTGTGGATTGTACCAGAAGGTATGGAGTGTAGTTTTCAAAAACCCTTTTGGTTTGAACAAATGTGGATGACAGATAAAGGTTGCACTGATACAATAGAAACTGTTTCGAGAAAAAATGTGGATGAGTCGTGGGATACTAAAATTATTACCAAGATTGATCACTGTGGTAAAGCACTTACACAATGGAGTAGGCAGGCTTTCGGTAATGTGAAGCGTGAGACTGAGGAAAATTAAACAATTGACCAAGGCAGAGAAGATAGCAATCGGTGGAGGTGACTCAAGGCTTATGAAAGTGTTGAAAGAGGAAATAAACTTGCTGCTAGATAAGGAAGCCACTATGTGGCAGCAAAGATCCAAGATTATGTGGTTAAAAGATGGGGATAAAAATACAAAGTTTTTTCATAGTAAAGCTTTTCAAAGACGACGAAGAAACTACATCACTAAACTCTATGATGCTGCCTGAAATTGGTGTACTCATCAACAAAAAATA
The DNA here is from genome assembly GCA_023621385.1 of Quercus gilva. Taxonomy (NCBI): domain Eukaryota; kingdom Viridiplantae; phylum Streptophyta; class Magnoliopsida; order Fagales; family Fagaceae; genus Quercus; species Quercus gilva. The sequence goes on along the minus strand of CM042476.1, from coordinate 64,465,623 downwards.
AATGACACTATTGTGGATTTCTATACGAACTTGTTCACTACAAGCAGACCTGAGCACTTGGAAGAGGTAGTTGACATTATTCCTAAGGTGGTCACAACCGAGATGAATGCAAATCTAACTGGAGATTTTACTGCCATGGAGGTGGAGGTAGCTTTGAAACAAATGGCCCCTTTAAAGGCCCTCGGAACCGATGGTATACCTCCCTTATTCTATCAAAATGATTGGACTTTACTTGGTAATGATGTTACACAATCTGTTTTGCACTATTTAAATTTGGGTTCTTTACCTGCTACCCTTGGTCACTCTTTTGTTACTTTAATCCCCAAAGTAAAGAACCCAGAGTTTGTGTCGCAATTTAGACCAATCAGTCTGAGTAATGTACTATACAGGGTTTTTTCTAAAGTCTTGGCAAATAGACTGAAGAAAATACTACCTCAACTTATCTTAGAACACTAAAGTGCATTCCTTTCTGATTGTTTAATCTTAAATAATATCATGGTAGCATTTGAAACTTTACACTACATGAGAAACTATTATGTAGGTAAGATAGGGTAAATGGTTCTAAAGCTTGACATGAGTAAGGTCTATGATAGGGTTGAATGGGAATTTATGGAGAAAGTGATGAGGAAGATAGGTTTTGATAATTGTTGGGTGAATCTTATGATGGAGTGTATTATTACTGCCTACTATTCCATTCTAATTAATGGAGAGCCTCATGGAGATATCAATGTAAGCATGGGTCTGTGACAAGGTGATCCACTCTCCCCATACCCATTCCTCATGTGTACAGAGGGACTTGACGGTCTCATAAAAAAGGCAACAAGCAATGGGGATATTAAGGGAGTCTCTATATGCCGGAATGAGCCCAAACTAACACATTTGCTCTTTATAAACGATAGTTTAATTTTTTACAGGGCTAAGGAAGATGAATGCTTAAAGTTGCTAGATGTTTTGGCGACCTATGAGAGACTCTCAAGACAACAAATTAATAGAGCAAAAACAACACTCTTTTTCAGCAAATCAACCACATTAGATATGCAAGAAGTGATCAAAAGGGCTCTTGGGGTGCAGGTGGTTCAGCAGTATGAAAAGTATTTAGGTTTGCCTTCCCTTATGGGTAAAAATAAAAAAGAAATTTTTGCTCATCTAAAGCAAACGATTTGGAAGAAATAGCAGGGGTGGGAAGTTAAGCTCTTATCACAGGTAGGGCGAGAAATTTTGATCAAAGCTATAGTATAAGCACTCCCTACCTATACGATGTCTTGTTTTAAGTTACCAGTCACTCTTTGTCATAAGATTGAAGCACTGATCCGGAAATTTTTTTGGGGATAGCATGGGGATGCTAGGAAGATACATTGGGTGAAGTGGTAGGACCTGTGTAAGCCAAAGTTACATGGTGGTATGGGATTTAAGGACCTCTCCCGGTTCAATGACGCTTTCTTGGCAAAACACACTTGGAGACTCCTTCATAATCATCAATCATTATTTTATCTGGTCTTCAAAGCAAAATTTTTCCCGAATTGTAATGTTATGGAAGCAAGGGAACCAAGAAACATTTCGTATGCATGGAAGAGTATCCTACAAGGTCATGATGTAGTTAAAAGAGGGGTTGCTTGGAGGATTGGGAGTGGAAATTCAGTTCATATATGGGGCGATAAGTGGCTACCAGGGAAGTTCAATAATAAAATCATCTCACCTCTATTGCTAGGGAGAACACTACAATGGTTAGTTCCATAATTGACCAGACAAACTAGGTGTGGAAGGATGAGCTTATTGATTTGTATTTCTTTGATTGGGAAGCTGAAATTATCAAGAACATACCTCTTTGCTAATCTATACAGGATGATGTTTTAATCTGGCCTTTTAGCCCGAATGGAGAATACACAGTTCAAATCGGGTATAAATTTTTGCAAAATCTGTGCCAGGCTAGTGAACCTGGTTCCTTTGATGCCACCATCTTGCAGCCTATGTGAAAGAATATTTAGAGCCTAAAAGTTCCTGGAAAAGTAAAAAATTTGGTCTGGCATGTGTGGACACAAGGGAGGAGTCGCCACCTAGTTTTTGCAATGGTCTAAGAATCATATATATAGCGTCCTTTCTGAAGAAGGACCGTTGATCTTACTACCAGAGTATGGGTTCAAAGTTTAGGTATGCTCTTGGGAATGTGTTAGGCACCTAAGATCGCCCAACCCTAAGGTTGGCTTTCCATCATTGTGTCTTAATCTTAACCTTATTAAAAAAAACGACTTCAACACTTGCATTCTAAACTCACACACACACACACTAACATGCATCTAACATACAACATGACACTTTTATCCCAAAACAACACATGAGAAAGCCAAACATTCATCCAACATGTGAAAACTTTATCATACATCTAAATAAGGCAGCAGCCCCAAACATGATAGCAGGCATATCATTAATCACAAGATCATGTAAACCATATAATTGGTATTGAAAAACACAAAGCAAGGCATTCAATAATACACACCATCAAGTGCATGTTCATACCTATGCATGGCTTACCTTCACTTACCTTTTAGCAACATAGTAGCTAAGGCATCATGAATGGGCATGTGAATGCATGTTCATGGCATCAAACATAAAACCCTAGTCTAAGCATGTTAAAGACAAAAAAGCATACAAGGCAGAAACTTAGATACGCGTGGACATAAGAAAAGGATTTAAAAAAAATGTAAAACCTGTGAAACAAACAAACCAAACAACATGAGAAATCTGGATTTAGGTTACTAGGCAAGTACTTGCGTACGTTGCTAGAGGCCTACGTACGTAGGATTTAACCTGCGTATGCATGCTCATGACATGCATGCGTGGGACTTATTCAATAACCCCAACTCGAAAACACGAAGCAGAAAACAAAGCATGAACAAAAACCTAATTCTAACAACCAAACATTCTCAGAACATAAAAAGAACTATAAAACTAACCTAAGAAAACATGTTAGAACATAAACAAAGCAAGAAACATGATTAAAACTAAAAAGAAAGATAGAAAAGAAAAAGAAAGCAAGAATGAATACCTTAAAGCAAAAACCTCCTAATATTGATTTTTTACCGTTCCCTTCAGTCAAATCTATCACAGTTAATAAACACGTAATTAGTAATCTTAAACTCAAAGGATTAGGGTCAGAAAAAGTCTCAATCAAATAAAAATGACTTGAGGGTGTTTTGTGAAAAACTCCCTTTTTATTCACTATTTTCTAGTGAATCTTAGGTTTTTCTCGTGGGATATCTGTGTATTTTGAAAAGGTACTATGTAAGGCTTTTTATAGTGGAAAAAATGGGATTTGAAGTGGCTCCTAGACGATATGGGATTCATTTCAAATCTCAGTCATTATTGTAGAAAACTTGCATTCTCTATGTTTTTGAAACCCTAGTTGCGTACGTAGGATTGTGCTTGTGTACATATGCTTTGGTCCACATACGTGAGCTAAGGGCCACTTTGGTCATTTATTTCCAAAAATAGATATTTGTGCTTTAAAAAAAATGATATTTTCCATTTTAACACTCTTCAAGTCAATTTGATATCTGATTAGGCTCTAAACTGCCCTTAAGCCTTAAAGTTCGAGTATCATAGGGGAATGGGGGCCTAAGTCATAAGGGATACAAAATGCGGTGTCTACAGATTCCTTTTTTTGATTCGTGAGCTTCACTAATGAAATCAAAAGAATAAAAGACTTGCAAGCAAATGGCGAGTGACTCACTATCCTAAAGTCACTACAAAAAGAAAAAAAGAAAACAAACAAGGGTGCTCTTACGAGCTAACCCAACAAACAACCAAAGGATATAGTCTCTGTGGTGTCCATTCGGGACTGTGGGCACAACGAAAAGTGTCGGAGTCGCCACCTAGTTATATGATCTAGGAACCATGAATATAGCGTTCTTTTGAGGAAGGACCTTTGATCTTACTACCAGAGTTTTGGTTTGGAGTTTAGGCACGCTCTTAGGAAGATGTTAGGCACCCAAGATTACCCAACCCTAAGGTTGGCCTCCCATCGTTGTGTCCTATGTTTTAACTTTATTAAAAATTATCTAAACACTTGTATTCTAGACTCACACACACACTAACATGCATCTAACAAGCAACATGGCATCTTTCATCCCAAACAAAACATACTTATCCGTCTATCCAAACAAAAGAGAGCCAAACACGCAAAAGAAAACCCTAACATCCATCTAACACAAAACCCTAGCATGCATCTAAACAAGGCAGCAGCCCCAAACATGGCAGCAAGCATATCATCATACAAAACATATCAAAATGTGAGAGATCGCGCCCTCGGCTCCTTTTTTTAGGATGTTGGGCAAAACCCACATTAATGGGTGGAGTCGTGTTATTGTCTCTCAAAATGGAGGTTCGACTAGTTATATTTTCCCTTTTAGATTAAGGTTTTTACAATAGAGTTACCACTTATTTAATTATTGGAATAAATAAGAAAACCAAAATTAAAAAATTCCTTATTTTATTGATTTGCAATTGAATTTACATTAATCATAAGAAATTACATGGCTTTGGTCCTAGATACAATCTAAGATAAAATGCATGGCTTTGTTTCCTAGTTACAATCTAGAAATTGAAAATTATAAGGATAAGCATTGGTCTATCAACCATTGATCTATGCTTAGAGGCTATGTTACAAGGTGGGAAGGTGTTAGGCACCCACCTTGCTCGGTGAAATCGATCTTCTAGATTATGATGGCCAACATTCATATCATATCATCTAATATGTCAATCAATTTGCATGTTGAATTTAATGTGTGTGCATGTGATAAACCTTAATTCGATTTATTAAGCATTTCATTTGCATTGAAAAATAAATTCTAGTGAATGTGTGTGGATGGTGATATCCTAGATTCAAGAATTTAAAATAATTATTAAATAAACATTTTTTTTCATGTTTTTTATGTGGATTTAAGATCAAAATTAGTGTTATGGATGAACATGTAATGAACAACCAAGAACATATGAAGAACACATAAGAACATTTAAGAATATTCAAATATATTCAACAGAATTTAAATAATTACTATCATGCTTTAATCCTAAATTTTCATCATGGCAACACAAAAAAACAAGTAAGGGAAAGGGATTATACCTTAATGCAAGATCCATATGATGGAGGAAGAGACTCTTGGTAGAGGTCCTAAGGGTGGAGGAAAAGAAGAGTTAGGAAAGGAAGAGTGAGTCTCACTCAATACCTTAAGTCTCAGGAAAACCAAGATATGACAAGACTATTCAACTTCACTAGAACTCAAGAGTGGAAAAGAGAGGGGTTTTTTTTTGTCTCTTGGAATGGAGGAAAGGGGGGTTTATATAGTAGTAGCGGAGAAAATATGAATGGAATGTCATTTAATGAGAGTTGACAAAGAATCATGAACCTAAACCTTATTTTAGCCTTTGGGGAAATCATGTGCATTAAATGTAGAGATTGATGGGAGTGAGGAGCAAGCAAAATTCGGTTTTTTCGCAGCTACTGTAATAGCCTGTAAAGCCAACAATCATATCTTACTCAATTCTGATCGGAATTGTCTCGTTCTTAAGCTCAAATTGAAGCCCCGATTGTCTAGTTTCTGGAAAAATTAACCTCATTCATAGATTTAAAATATTCTTTGAGATATCAAGGAAATGGTGAGCAGAGGTCATTTGTTAGAAAATAATTTCAGCACAATTAACATTAATAGGTCCCAAATTAGTTCCCAATTAACATTAATAGGCTCCAATCACTCCCATTTTAGACTTAATTAATTCTAAATTTATCCTAATTAAAAGATAATTGCACAAATTACTTATTGAATAATTAATGTTTAAATATCTAATTAATTAGGTGTGTGCAATCTTACCCTAAAATGTAGTCCTAACCAATCAAATTATGACACATCATTAATCTCAAATTGATTATAATTATAACCAATTAGAATTAATTGTTCATAATCACATATAGTCGGACTCAATTTGTGATAGTGCATCTCGGCTATTAAAACTTAATTTGATAATAACTTTCAATCTGATGGTCCGATTAGAACTTATGACCAGTCGATTTGATCATTACAACATCAAAATCATTTTGGTGAAATGAGATTAAGGATCTAGTGACCAGAATCAATATGTATATTTCCGAGGCAAAAGTACTATTTTACCCTCCACATGAGGTTAAATGGGGGTTGCAAAATGAGGTGTTAACACAAAACAAAAAGAAACATTGACATATTAGAAACCCTAATCGAACATCTAAGAAGGCTCAACATAAATTCATGATCATTGTTAATGCATGACTTACCCTTCACTCACCTCTCAGCAACACAACACCTATGGCATCAATGCATGAACATGTGAATGAATGACACGTCATCAAAATAAGGAAAGAAAACTAAACTAACCCTAATTCTAACATGTGATAACAAACAAACATGTTAACAAGGTGAGCAAATACTTTATGAGGCTTAAAACATGTGAAAAGAAGGCTATGTAGACAAACATATGAAGACAGAAACAAAGCAAACAAAAATTAGGGTTTTTTGAGTAACGGTATCACGCATGTTAATACAAGTCTGCGTACGCATGAGTTCAGCTTGCATACGCAGGCTAGATTATGTGTACGCAGATCCTTACCTAGAAAGCCTAATCAACATAAAAACAGAGTAACAACCAAAAAATGTAAAATCTAACAACCTAGCATGCTTAAAAACATAAGGAAAACCTAAAACTAACCTAAACAAACATATATAAACGCAAACTAAACAAAAGAAATAGATTAAAACAAGAATTAAAGACAGAAAAGAAAAAAAAATGTTTAAAGAAGTACCTTAAAGCAAAAGCTCTTAGGCTTGATTTTTTACCGTTCCTCTTAGTCAAATGTATCACAATTCAATGAAAAAGTGATTAATAATCTTAAACTCAAAATATTGGGGCCATAAAAGGTCCCAATCAAATAAAAATGATTTAAGAGTGTTTTGTGAAAAACTCCATTTTGATTCACTATTTTCTAATGAATCTTTGGTTTTTCCCATGGGATTTCTCTATTATTTTGAAAATGTACCATGTAAGGATCTTTATAGTTGAAAAGATAGGGTTTGGAACGACTCCCAGACGATGTGGGGTCCATTCCAAATCTCAGCCATTATTGCAGAAAACTTGCATTTCTTATACTTCTGAAATTCTAGCTGTATGCGTAGGATCGTGCCTACGTACGCATGTAATGGCTCACGTACATAGGCCACGACCCATATACACAGGGCGAGGGTTACTTTGGTCAATTTATTTCCAAAAATAGATCTTTTCTCATTAAAAAAATTATATTTTCTATTTTAACACTCCTCAAGTCAATTTAATATTTGATTAAGCTCTAAACTGGCCTTTGGCCTTAGAGTTCGAGCATCATTGAGGAATAGGGGCCTGAGTCATAAGGGGAACAAAATGTAATGTCTACAGATGCCCCTTTTTGATTCGTGAGCTTCCTTAACGGAATCAAAAGAATAAGAGGCAAAACATTTTGTTTAAACGTACAACTCAAGCTTAACCCATGCACACGACACACATCATGCATACATGGGGCAGGGTGCAACTTCAAAGAGTTACATGGGATTCGTATGTTCAAAGTCCTACCATTGTTTCTTGGGAAACGAGCAATGACAGGTTCACTATCCCAAAATCTGTTTTGCAACTTGTAAGCAAATGGCGAGTGACTCGCTATCCCAGAGTCATTAAAAGAAAAAAAGAAAACAAACAAACAAACAAGGGTGCTCTTGCTAGCTAACCCAATAAACAACAAAAGGATATAGTCTTTATGGTGTCTATTTGGGGCTCTTGCCTCAAAATTCTCCGGGTGACCTGTTCCTCTTGTCTTTTTCACTTCTTTCTCTACCTTGTCAGGTGAGGCTCTTGCCTCGGGTTGGCCTTGGCCTCTTTCTCTATCACTATCTCTACCTTTTTCTACCATGCTTGCATGTTGAATTCTCGGAGGATATGTGCACAAGTAGGATCCACTAAAGATTGTGTAAAATTCGCTGAGGAGTGGATGTGCATGGGGAGGAATCTTCTACCTCTTGCTTAGAGATGAGAAACTCGCTAAGGAGTAGTATAGATGAACTCTCTGATGAGTAATGTAGATGTGTGATCTACTGGGAAGAATCTTCTGCTTCCTTCATGGTTTACTAAGGATTTTAAGGAAGAATCTTCTGCTTCCTTATTGAGGATTTTTTTATACATAAGACTCACTGGGGAAGAATTGTCTGCTTCCTTACTAGGGACTTGCTTTGATGTACTTAGGCCTATTGGGGAGGAATCTTTTGCCTCCTCCATAGGTATGATGCTTGATACGCCTAGATCATTGAGGAAGACTCTTTTGCTTCCTTCATGAGGATGACATTTGAGGAAGAATCTTCTACTTCCTCACTAGGGATTTGCTTTAGATGCTTGGAGTGTTGAGGAGAAGTCTTCTGCTTCCTTACCGAGTATGGTGTTTGACATGCTTAATTCACTTGAGGAAGAATCTTCTGCTTCCTTACTGGAGATGTTTTGCTTAAGACGCTTGAAAGGTTGAGGAAGAGTCTTCTACTTCCTTACCAAGTATGGTATTTGACATGCTTGACCCACTAAGGGAAGGTTCTTGAGGTGCTTGAACCACTGAGGATAGTCCATGATGTGCTTGATCGACTAGGGATTATTCTGATGTACTTGATCCGCTAGAGGTTATTCTGATATGTTTGATCCACTAGGGTTTTTTTTTTTTTGATAATTTGTGTTTAATTGTAGGAACCTTAAGATGCCCTTTCCTTGAAAGAAATTTTTTTATTATTTTTTTATTTTACTGTTCATGACTAAACTACACGTAGTTTAGTATTAAGGCCTAAACTACATGTAGTTTAGCCATCAGGTGTGTTGCAGCCTTTTTATTTTCTCTAATGGTTGCCAACCGTTTCTTCTTTCTTCTTCTTCAATCTCTTCATCTTTCGCACCCCTTCACATTCTTCATAACTCCTCTCTCTTTTCTCTCTACAAAAACCTCTCTTACCCCTTCTTTTCCTCATACCTCCTGACTTCCTCATTCTCTCATACCTCTCATTTCCTTATTTTCTCTTCCCCTTATCATCTCCTCTAATGGCACCTAAGGCCAAGAAATCCTCCCACGTCCTTGCCACTGATGCCTTCCGCCTCACCCGTTAGAGTGGAGCCATGAGGAAAGCGATAACTTGCTATTTAATCAACCAAAAAACCAATCTGTCAACTACTTAAACAAAAACTTGAAGGAAAGCGATAACATAAGCAATATCACAAGTTGCTACTAATGCACTACTGATAGTATCTTCTGAGGTGCTCAGCATTCTAATGATAGTGCAGCCTTTGCCTGTCGAGCATTTTCAAGTAATAGGTGCCCTTCCTATTGCAATCAATGATTATGTATGAACCTTCCCAGTTGGGTCCTAATTTCCCTTGCGTGGGATCTTTGGTGGTCGTGGTCACTTTCCTCAAGACAAGGTCCCCGATGCTGAAGTGTCGAGGCTTCACCTTAGCGTTATAGTGTTTGGCCATAAAGTCTTGGTATCGGATCATTCATTGCTCAGCGGCCACCCTTACCTCATCCAGCAAATCCAAGTGCAGACGGATCCCCTTTTGATTCTTCCATTTGTCATGGTAGGCTATCCTGTAACTTGCTATTCCTAATTCTGCGGGGATGACAACCTCACTCCCAAATGCTAGACGAAACGGTGTTTCTCTTATAGGTGTCCAAGCGATTGTCCTATATGCCCATAAGACGCTTGGTAGCTCGTTTGGCTATATCCTCTTTGCCCCCTCCAACCGAGTCTTGATCAGTTTGAGCAAGGATTAGTTTGTAACCTCAACTTGCCCATTGGCTTATGGGTGGGTAGGTGAAGAGTAATGGTTTTTGATTCCCAATTGATTGCAAAAGTCTCTGAACGCATCGTTGTCGAACTGTTTGCCATTGTCAGAGACGAGAACCCTAGGGATCCCAAATCTGCAGATAATGCTCTTCCAGATAAAGCTACGGACATTCTTCATCGTGATGGTTGCTAGTGGTTCTGCTTCAACCCATTTGATGAAGTAATCGATCCCCACAACTAGGAATTTGAGTTGTCGTATTACCATTAGAAAGGGTCCCATGATGTCTAGTCCCCATTGAACGAAAGGCTATGGGGTGTTTATCGGGGTGAGTGGTTCGGACGGTTGCCTTACGACATTGCTGAAGTATTGGCACTTGTCATATGCCTTCACGTAGGATTGGGCATCCTTCTGCATTGTAAGCTAATAGTACCCTGCTTATATGAACTTGTGGACCAATGATCGCGCCCTTGCGTGGTTTCTGCATACCCCTTCATGGACTTCCCTTATGACGTAGTCCACTTCATCGGGGATCAAACACCTTAGGTATGGTTAGGAGAAACCTCTCTTGTACAGCACATCCGCTATCAGCATGAAGCGTGTTGCCTGAACTTTCAATAGCCGGGATTCATCGCGATCTTCAGGAAGTGTCCCACTCTTAAGGTAAGAGATGATTAGAGTTGTCTAGTTAGCACCCTTTGGGATCATCTGTATCTCCAATTCCTCAATGGCGGGGGACTACTAAACGAATGATAGGACTTATTAATCAACCGTAATGTGTTCTGCAGCTGCAACTTTGGCCAATCGATCAGCGTGTTCATTTTCTTCTCTCGGGACTTGTAAGAATTTTACCACAAAGGTTTGATTCGTCTGTCTTCTAATAAGGTCGAGATACCTTTTCATTCGTTCGCCCTTGGCTTTGTAATCCCCATTAATATGCCCAATGACAACCTGGGAGAAGGACGACTGATGAGTCCCCAGCTGTTTTGGCCAAATCGAGCCCCATGAGAATGGCTTCGTATTCGGCCTCATTATTAGTCGTTGGGAATTGGAGTCGGACGGCACATTCGATGATGTCCCCTTTAAGGGATCGAAGGACCACTTCGATCCTTCCAACATGTTTGTTGAACGACCCGTCCGTTTGAACCTTCCAAGGGGTTGCCCTTCAGTCGTCGGTTTCACCCGTCGCGAATTCTACGATGAAGTCAGCTAAGGCCTGGGCTTTGATCACAGTCCTCAAGTGATACCGTATGTCGAATTCGCTCAGCTTTATTGCCCATAAGACCAACCATCCGGCGACCTCTGGATTATCCATTGTTTTCTGAAGGGGCTTATTCATTTAAACCACTATGGTATGTGTTTGGAAGTATGGCCTGAGCTTGCGGGCTATTGTAATCAAAACAAAGGCTAATTTTTCCATGGGGGGATATCTCTCTTCTGCCCCTTTTAGTGCTCGGCTGGTGTAGTACACGGGCAATTATACGCGATCTTATTCTCGAATCAGGGTTGAATTGACGGCGGTGGGGGATATAACCAGGTATAGGAAGAGCCCTTCATCGGGTTTGGATGGACTTAGGAGCGGTGGGGATGCCAAGTATGCTTTTAACTCCTTGAATGCATTCTAACATTCGTCGATCCATTCAAAAGCTTTCTTCAGAATTCTAAAGAATGGTAAGCATTTATCCATTGCTCGCGAGACGAATCTATTGAGCGTTACGACTCTTTCGTTTAGGCTTTGTACCTCTTTGACGTTCTTCGGGGGGCTCATCTCTAGGATTGCTTGGATCTTATTGGGGTTGGCTTCGACACCTCGTTGGGATACCATAAAACCAAGGAACTTTCCCAATGATACCCCGAACACACATTTACTGGGATTGAGCTTTATTCTGTAAAGGCGAAGTGTTTCAAATGTCTCCCTAAGATCTTTCAGGTGATGGTCCTTTTCTTTGCTTTTTACCAACATGTCATCTACGTATACCTCGACATTTTGTCCGATCTGTTGGACGAACATCTTGTTTACGAGCCTTTGGTACGTTACCCCTACATTCTTCAATCCGAATGGCATGACCTCGTAGCAAAAAAGGTCTTGGCTTGTGACAAACAATGTCTTCTCTTCGTCAAACTCCTCAAGCTTGATCTAGTTGTAACAAAAGAAAACATCCATGAAGCTCAACAACTGGTGTCCAACCGTTGAGTCTACAAGGAGGTCAATTTGCGGGAGGGGGTAGCTCTCCTTTGGACAGGCTTTGTTTAGGTCAGTGAAGTCCATACACTTCCTCCACTTCCCATTTGCCTTCTTAACAATTACTACGTTGGCCAACCATTCAGGGTAATAGACTTCTCTAATGAAGCCTACGTCCAATAGCTTGTGAACTTCTTTAGCTATGGCCTTGTCCCTTTCTTTTGCGAAGACCCTCTTTCTTTGTCGAACGGGTGGAAAGGATAGGGAGACGTTAAGCTGATGACCATGATATTTGGATCAATCCCGAGTATGTCCTCATGGTTCCAGGCAAAGATGTCTAGGTTGTCCCTTAGGAAAATGATCAGCCTATTTCAAACCGAAGGGCTGGCTTGCGTGCCAATGCGAGTGATTCGATTTACATGTTCGTCGTCTAGGGAGATGGTCTCTAATCCCTACATCGGTTCTACATTCACTCATCACTCCTCAATTTTCATGGTGGTCATTTGTTTGTCCATCTCTAGCATGGCTACATAGCACTCCTGGGCCGCCATCTAATCCCTGTGGGCCTTTCCTATCCCATAATCTGTAGGGAACTTTAGTAGTAAGTGATATGTGGATGTGGCTGCCCTCCACGCGTTGAGTGTTGGTGGCCCGATGATGGCGTTGTAGGCTGACGAGCAATCCACTACCAAGAAGGTGACATCCTTAGTGATTTATTGAGGATAGGTGCTGATGGTGACCAGCAGCGTGACAGATCCAATGGGTATGACCTTCATTCCGCCGAAGCCTACTAGAGGGATGTCTGATGGCATGAGTCATTCCCTACCGATCCTCATATGTTGGAAGGCTGTATAATAAAGGATGTCGGCTGAGCTTCCGTTGTCCACCAGGACCCGTCAAGTATTGAAGTCTGCAATGGTCAAATTGATCACCAAGGCATTGTCATGAGGGTGGTGGACTCGTTAGACATCCTCCTCAGTGATGCTAATCACCGGGTCATCCATCTGAGTAAGCTTGGGCAGACGACCGGTGAACTGGACATTTTGCACCATTCGTAGGTAGGTCTTCCTTGCCTTCATCGAGGATTCGATCATTGTGCTCCCTCCGACGATCACTCTTATCTCTCCAAATGGGGCTTTGGGTCATTCCTCGACTCGTCGGTTGGGCTTTTGGTCTCTTAGTAGGTTTTCTCATACTCTTTCTCGCCCTACGAATCATTGCAATTTTCCTTGTCTAATGAAGGATTCTATCTGTTGCTTTAGGTCATAGCAATTTGAGGTGTCGTGCCCATGGTCGCGGTGGAAGTGATAGTACTTATTCCTCGGCCTTTTGTTTGGGTTGCCTTTTAGCTTACCGGGCCACGTTAAGGCGAGGTCGTCCTTAATCTGCATCAGGACTTGATCGAGTTAAGCAGAGTGAAGTTGGTCATTTGTCTTGGCGGGGGTCTTGACCTTCGTTCATCCCTTTTGTCACCCGTTTGGGCTACCTTCCTTCCCTTGTCTGAACGGGGATTGTCATAATTCTCTCGCTTCTTCGGTCTGCCCCCTTTAGCGATCACGGCATCCTTGGCATTCATATACTTCATGGCTTGGTATAGCATGTCAGCCACAGTCTTCACATCATTCTTGTAAATAGAGAATAAGAACTTTTCGAATCGGAGTCCATTGGTAAAGGCTATGACTAGGACTTTATCGTCGGCTTCGTCGATCAGTAGTGCCTCTTTCTTGAATCAAGTAACATATGACCTCAGGCTCTCGTTGTCCCGCTGTTTGACGTTCAGGAGGCTTGCCAAGGATCTCTTATGTCATTGACCCCCAATGAAATGTGTGATGAAGAGCCCACTTAATTCCTTGAAGGTTGAGCCGGAATTGAGGGCTATCTTGCTGAACCATACATGGGCTGGCCTTTTAAGTGTGGTGGGGAAGGTTCTGTACATGATCTCGTCCGGGACCCTTTCCAAGTGCATGAGGGTTTTGAATGACTCTAGGTGGTCGAGGGGGTCCTTTGATCCATCGTATGCCTCTACTTATGGCATTTTGAACTTGGCTGGTCGGGGGAAGGATGTGACCGGTGCAGTGAAGGGAGAATCGGTATGATGGACTAGTTCATCCAAGCTAGTAGACACCTGACCCTTCAGTGCATTCATCATCATATATATCTTCTCTTTCATCATCTACATCTTTTGTGTCATGCGTAACACGTAACACGCTGACTTCCAACTTAGAGGGACGACTGGTATCCTGCTGGTCCCATCTACTGACGACATTGCTTTCCTCTTGGTCGTCCTTCTCTTGGTGATTGTTCGTCGGGGGACGGTTGTTGTCATGTTCGTCTTTTTCCCGTCTGTCATTCTGATCGTTCAGCTCCTGATCATTCCGCTGCTCAAACTGTCGTTCCAACTCATTTTTTCATTGAGTGAACCATTCAACTGCTGCGGCGAGGGTTTACACCTACCTTTCCAATGCATTGGGCAGGTTTCTTCTCTTGGTTGGTGGTGGCCATTGATCGTGTCAGACCATACAACTTTTTGTCTTTGAAACGATGATATGGCTTATCACTCGTCCCCACAGACGATGCCAACTGATGATGCACAAAAATCATGAGTGAGTTGGTCATCCACACACGTGCCAATGGGTGTAACTAAAGAATAGAAGAGAAGAACTAATCAAAGGGTACCAGTAGGGTACCGGCCAAAGACCCTCCGAAAGTTAAGTCAGTGATAGAATAATCTCCAAGAATTCAAGAGTGCAAGAGATAGGGAGAATTCATGCAAGAGATAGGGAGAATTCATGTACCTTAAGAAAGGTAAGGTTTGTGGTTTATATAGTGGTAGAGAGCTGACTCAAATCCCTTGATACGAGGGAGTTTCCTTATAGAGAGAAGGGTCCCAAGATACTCAAGAACACTTTTCCATATATAAGAGATCTGATTGCACGGTAGGGCCTTTGGTCGTGATGTGCAAATAATTTCCATGTAAAGATGTGTGGGTGGGCCCCACGCAAGCCCTATGGAATCCCTAAGGGATGGGTCATCAGGATCGGGGATTGCTTGATCCGTCAGCCCATGGATTGATCATCCCTTTCAGGGGGTGATCTTCCCTTTTGGGGTTGATCATTCCTTTTGAGGGTGGTCTTCCCTTATGGGGTTAGTCATCCCTTTTGAGGGCTAGTCATCCCTTTTGAGGGTTGGTCGAAAAATTATCCTCATCATTTATCAATATGGATTTGATTTTGTTTTGTTTTTCTCATGAACTTTATGTTTGGTGTATGTAAAGGTTATGCTAGATTCTTTAATATGTTTATATATTTGGATTTTTTTTAAAAATACTTTTAAATAAGCAACGGAACTTTATTTTTAAAAAATTTGAGAACTTTTGGTGATAGAAATTTTTAATAAAAGTATTATTATTAATTTTTTTAAGTTGTATGATGTAGAACATTTACGTTGAAGCACATAATGCAAGCGCTGGTGTGACCCAATTAAAAATTACGATAAATAATTTAGTTTAAAAATTTTTGAAAACAAATTTTTTGTTGGGGTAGTATTTGAAATTTTAACGATAGAGATTTACCAAGAACAAAATATCTTTAATAATTTTAGTATACTATAGTGAGTCATACGTGGAAGCAGGCTAGACGATAGTCTACCACACAGGGGTGTGGATTGATGGTAAGAGTCCTCGTTCTGCACCCAGAGATGAGCGATTTGAGCAATAACCCCAATAAGTCCCGTGCGGTACACGAAGTATTACCCATTGTTGTCACGTGAAGCGGGGTCGATGAACCCACATAAAAAATCCCCTTTTTTACTCAGCAAAAAAAAAAAGCCTAGATGACAGTCTTAACGTGTAACACATAAACTCATAAAGGGATACAAGGGTTGTCCATATCCACGTGGTATAAAGATGGGAATCTGTAAAATAAAGGGATATAAGGATTGTCCATATTCACTGTTCACATGGTATAAGGAGGGGCATCCTGGTGTGTAGTGTGTGACTTTTTTGTATGGTATATGATTTGTAATATATATCTTCAGTTTCTGCTCTGCTTTCTTCCTGATTTTCTCTACCAGTCATTTTTAAAAAGTAATTTAAAAAAAAAAAAAAATCATGATATCAGGAAAGACCATTCAGGTTTTTTTTTTGTTTTTTGAGAAAGACTTAAGACTTTAGACCATTCGGGTTAGATGCTAGAAATTTACCATTTGGGCTAAAAAAGAAAAACCCACCCGAATCTTCAACCTCATAAATAATAGGGGCAATTTGGTCTTTTAAAGACATTACAAACTCGGAGAGCGACGATAGCTGCCGTTGGTTTGAGAAATGAATGAGAACCCACCGCACCGTCTGAAGTGGAAGCACCTACTATCTCTACTACCTACCCACCACGCAACGCACAATAATAAATACACACCCACAGTCTGAGACTTGTCATTTCATTTTCGCGTGCAATTAACTCCTTGACACCGCATTTGCCTAAGTTTGCTTCTACCTCACTCACGCTCACACATTCTCTCTCTCTCTCTCTCTGAGTTCTTTTAAAATTTACATTAATAAAACCACTTCCTTTATTATTACTATTACTATTACTCTTAGCTCTCCAACTCCCACCACCACCTAATCCCAAATCTAATCCTTATTTTATTCTTGCTTACACACACATATATATATATATATATATAATGTAATTGAGTCTGGAATTGATGATAGGGTTGGAAATTAGTACTGAAACAGTAATGGAAGTGGAGCAATCGAGGGCGGTTAATCCAGCCATGACCTTCGACGAGGTCTCCATGGAGCGCAGCAAAAACTTCGTCAAAGCTTTGCAGGTTCTTCACTCTCTCTCTCACAGTCAGATCTGAGTTTTTGTTGTCAATTTGATCAATTTTATTGTGTTTGGCATTCTTTATGGTTAGATTTTTTGTGTAATTTATTTATTTACATACATACATACATACATAGAGGGCTTTTTTACTGTATGTTTGGCTATTAAGGAAAAAAAAAAGGGGTTGATAATGTGGAAAATAACTCAACTCAACTGAGAGTCATATAGTTAACAGTTGTTGTTTTGTTTTCTTAGTGTTAGATCGGGAGGGTCCATTTCATGGTCTAGATTTTGTTTTCATGTGTTTAAAGGTTGGGTAAAACTTAGGAACAATACCTTAATTCAAACCCATTACTTTTTAGTCCAATGAAGCAAAAATTGTGTTTTCTTTCTTCTCATTAAAAAAAAAAAAAAAAAAAAAAAAAAAAAAAAACCTGCGGTACCACACCTAAGTTTTGAAATGGACGCACGTTCTTCATTTTTAAAGCAATTGAAGATGTTCCTTTACTTTTTAGAGGGTTCTTGATCCCACTTTGTGCATTGTTTTTGTGTTTGTGTGTGTTGTACAATCAATGCTTGGTGTGAGTTTTTTTGATAGGTAGATAGTTGGGGAATGCTTAGTGTGAGTTGCTGCTGTGATATTTCATTGCTAAGTTTGATTTGTTTTGTTATGAATTAAAATAGTGAGCATGTTGTACTAATATTGGTGGAAATTAAGAAGATTGAATGGTTATTTTGGCACTTAGCATGAGCTATAAAGTTTTCCTTGCATATATGGGACAGATGATTAGCCCTGTAATGCTAGTTTTTGCAAAAATATTGTCTAAATTCAACAAGGGAAATGAAGAGCATAGGTTTGTTATTGAAGAGAAAATGATATAAAGGTGTATGACGCATGCATATCACAGTTTTAAATATGGGGCGCAGCTTTAAAGGGATAAGTTGTAGACTGGGTCCACTGGGAGTAGATTTAAATATATTGTAAGCAATTTCAGTAAGACTTTGGAGGCAGATGAGCTAATATTGGATATTAATGGGTATAATTTCCCAAGGTGGCCATTTTCATTGGTTGGTAATAAGTCATGGATAAGGGGAATTTTGAAAAGGAAGTTACTGATTGTTGCGCTATGTGAAACAAGTGAAGAAAAAAAATGCTTCTAGAGTGTTGTGAACTTGTTGTGATCTTTTGAAAGAAACTTTGAAATTAGACATGCTTTTTGGTGCGTAGCTGCTATATTATCCATAATATTATCATGGTTAAGATAGATGAGTGTCATAAGTGAAGAATGCATCCATGGAGAGCCAGAGATAGCGCACAAACTCAGGAAGAGATGAGGGTGAGTGAACTGCAATTGCAAGACTAATAAACCCAAATCCGATAAATTTTCTCCATAGATTTGGATGAATTTTTCTTGCATTGTAGTATTATTTTATAATTTGAACCTTCAACCTCTTGATGTTATCTAAATATTTCACTAGATAAGGCCTATTTATATATTAACGTATGAAATATTCCTTTCAAGGATCTTAGAAGAATTGTTTTTTTGTCGAAAGTTTTGAATGTACTTGGAAAATTACATGCAAATAATAATTTTCTAGAAAAAGTACATAGAAAGGAGAGATAACACTACGGTTTTCAAAAGGTGATCCCTTGATCTTGCACATTGGTTTCACAAGGAATTGTTTGGTATTACACTTTTAGTAGTTCCTTTTTGTCCAAGAAAGGCTGTTAGATTTGTTGCGATATTAACGTGTGAGTAGTGTGGTTGGTTAAGTAGTGAAATCCCCCATTGGATATTAATGAGAAGAATGAGTGGTTAATGTAACATAGTTGAGTTCATAGCTGTAATGCTTTAAGCCTTTTGGGTCAAGAGGTGTCTCTATATGTTATATTAACTACTGAAGGAGTCTTCCCAAGGTGTTTCTCTCTCTCAACAAGTGGTATCAGAGCCAATGGTTCAAGGAAAAGTGTTCGTTAGTGGGTCCCACCAAGTAGAACGAGTAAGACTCCCATGCTCTCTCTCACCCATGGTTGAGTAAAGGTTCTACTAGGTGTGTGTCGAAGGCAAGTGTTTGTTAGTGGATCCTGCCAAGTAGAACATGGAAGACTCCCTTGTTTTCTCACCCATATGGTTGAATAAAGATTCTACTACATGCGTGTTGGTGACTCCCATAGTTGTGTAAGGATGACTCCCATGTTCACCCCAAGCATGATTGAGTAAAGGGCACACTATTGCTGTTGTTGATGCATGACAATTGGATTGTCAAGAAAAAGGCTTCCGTTCAAGGGGGAGACTAACTGTAGTGCCACAAGAGATTTGGTAGAAGACTCACATGTGAAGGGGGGAGATTTGTTGTGATATTCACATGAGTCGTGTAGTTGGTTAAGTAGTGAAGTCCTGTATTGGATATTAATGTGGTTAATATAACATAGTTGAGCTCATATGGTCATGCCCATAAGGCTTAAACCTTTTGGATTAAGTGGTGTCTCTATATGGTATATTAACTTCTCAATGAGTCTCTCAAAGGTGTTTCTCTACCCAACAGATTTGTTATTACATTTTGATATTTCTATGTGGCACAATTTCCCCAAATTGAGTTTACCAATGCCAAGCATTTTTCAGTCTCTCTATATATGAGTCTTGAGGAAACTCAGTCTTTACAATTCAACTCATGATATATATGTATACTCTTTTTAATATGCTATGTGTTAAGCCCTACCTATTTATATTACAAAGGGCAATGTAATGTTAATGTAATTTTGTCAAAAAACTTTCATCCAATTAATTATTTTCAGCGATTTCTTTGACTTCTGTTGCTAAAAAGTTTTTTTTTTTTTTTTTTGCTTATGTTAGTATTCTAATAAGTTATAATAATTTCTCTTCTGCCAATGTGGCTGTGTTCTTTGAAGCAAGTTGTTGCTTTGATTCTAATTTGTTTCATCTTTCATGTGCTGTTATTTCAGGAACTTAAGAACTTAAGACCTCAACTATATTCTGCTGCAGAATATTGTGAGAAGTCCTATCTTCACAGTGAGCAGAAACAAATGTAAGACTACCATTTCATTGCCATACTTCACTTAATGAACTTATTGTAAAATTTTATTTCATTACTGAGTTATTGTGGGAGCTTATATCATTTCCACACTGCTATAATTTTATTGGAGAAACCAATGACCATTTGATCATAAAGATTTGCACGATAAAGAACCAGTATTATTCCTGGACTGGATTCCTACTTGGAGAATATGACTGGATTCTATGATATTATTCTATAAGTAGTCGGGAAGTCAAATAAGCACTGTGCAGAATCTAATAAAAACTTATATTGTGTATAATGTCTACTCAAGGCTTTTCAAAATATGCATTTGGCGAAAGTTTTTACATACATCAAAGAGTGAGACCCCACAGTGTGTGCTTCTTAAAGAAACAATGCTATAAAAATAAATAAAGGGACATAAATTAAAGCATTTGATTTATTTTGGTGTAACAGACATAAACTTGAGAAATGTTTTGGAAATTTTTGCAAATCAGATAGAATTTTAGGATTTTAGGATAGAGGTTGATGCTTATATAGAACACCCAAGTAGTCTGGACATGGAAGACAAGGCTTCTTAAGTTTTTTGAAAGAAAATAAATAATATATTAATTTATAGAGGTTGCAATAAATGAAAACATGGCATAAATAATGTCTGGAGGGTGGACTATGACTAGTTTTGACTATTTCTGTTTGATGGTATATGTTGTAAGGGTGTGCTTTTTTCAAGTGCTTATTTTAAGTTTTGAGCTAATTACAAAAACATGAACAAGAACTTGTCATAACCGTTAGATGGAGTTTGGATCATGTGCATCCTTTATTTGCTGAGACAAACAAATCATTTTGATAGTTTTGACTATTTGTGTTTGATGGTGTATGTTGTAATGTAAGAGTGTGCTTTTTTCAAGTGTTTATTTTAAATTTTGAGCCAATTACAAAAACATGAACAAGAACTTGTCATAACTGTTAGATGGAGTTTGGATCATGTGCATCCTTTCTTTGCTGAGACAAACATTTTGATAATTGTGCATTAGGGTACTGGATAACCTGAAAGATTATGCCGTTCGAGCCTTGGTCAATGCTGTTGATCACCTTGGCACCGTCGCTTACAAGTTAACAGACCTACTTGAGCAGCAAACATTAGAAGTCTCAACCATGGAGTTGAATGTGTCTTGCCTAAATCAGGTAAATTCCTTGCATTAGTCTGACTGGAACACTATTATTGAGAGAATATTGAATGGTCAGAGCTGAACCAACATGATTTCCTAATATCAGAAACTTCTAATGTGTCAAACATACACGGAGAAAGAAGGAATCAGACAGCAGCAGTTGTTGGCATTCATCCCGAGACATCATAAGCACTACATTTTACCAAGTAACAAACTATGATTAGCTTCTTCTAGAATTTGTAATTAGTGTGATGAGTTTTCTAACTTATCTTTTTCCTAATTTTGGGCCTTTACCTCCATGCTAGATTCTGTCAATAAGAAGGTACATTTCAGTCCGCACATTCAGACTGATGCTAGGCAAAATCATTTTCAGGCTAGAGCTCGTCTTTACCCTTCAGGCATGTACTCCATAGTTTTTCAGTAGGGCCATCTTGCTTTGGAGCTTCCTGTGTTGGTTTTGACATAACTTATTATTTGGCATTTAGTGAATTCCGAATTATTTATCATATTGTGTTTTAAGTAGGTTCTTCTGCATCAAAAACTCTTTCTTGGCATTTAGCCTCAGAAACGAAGTCTACCGTGAAGGGGACCCCGCAATCTTTGAGCAGGTAACATAAAAGAGTTTTTGTATAAAGTTATAGCAGACATGGTATCTCCTTTTCCATTTGTTTACATCTTGCTCTTAATCTTAGAAGCACTGATAATCCAAAATCCCTAGAGTATAAGTGTCTGACACATTGGACATGGGTATGGCTCAGAGAAGGTTGGAAACATGTCTGGAAATTAAATAAATATTTTGAATTTTTGATACAAGAGAGGGATACAGTCGGGACACTAGAAGGGGTATGACCAATGGCTTTATTAAAAAAAATTTCACAAAACCAAGTACTGTCCAACCCCACATCTCAGCCACTGGTGCATCACTGTGACACTAATTGAACCTCTCTCTCTCTCTCTGGTAGCCACACAATCAACATCACGACAATCTCTCTCTCTCTTTCTCATGGTGGTAGCTGATGTACATAGGGGATGAGACTTCATGAAAGGGAGGCTTTATAAATGCAATTAGCCCTTGGCCAGGAAATATATGGCAAGATGTGATACATGTGTGTTTGTTTCTAAGCTAGGGATGAAAATTTATGGCTAGAAATTATGTGTCATGGTTTAGGTAGGATTGCAGAATAGAGTATGATGTTGAAGGGTTTAAGGTAGGATAAGGTGAATAAAAGATTGAATCTTAAGGGAATTTGATGGTTCTTCGATGTTCAAATGGTAAATTGAACGAAAAACTAAGAAAGATAAACTCTAAGCAGTCACATTGGTCCTCAAACAATCACACTTTGGAAAAGAAGGTGAACAAAATATATATGATACTATGCACAACACAATTGGAGTTAAATAAAGTAAACCTAAAATATTTTTTTAATAAACTAATTTTCATATTCTAGTTTTCAAGATTTGTCATTTTTTTTTGTATCCATATAGTATCATACCTGTGGTCCGTATTAGTATCAGTGCTTCCTGATATTCTTAAGAGGGTATAAAAACTCTCCTTTTTATTCTTCTTCCTTTCGTGGTAAGAATGTAACTCTCTCCCTTTTTTCTTTTTTCCCCCTCTTTTAACTTTTGGGGTTTTGACATTTTTCTCTTTGTACAGCACTGAAGACCTAAAGATTTCTGGAAATACTTCTGGGGTTTTCCATCTTGTAGGTAAGTGGAATTAGAGTCATGCCTTGTCATATCTAGTGCAGTTTCTGTTGGGCTGTAGATGGATATACAAATGATAATACTTATGCTTTCATGCTCATATGTTTTTAGATAATGAAGAGACTATCAAGACAAAATCCTCAGCAGCTCATCTTCAGTTACCAAGTGGAGGTCCTGGTTCTAGTGCAGTTATGCAAACATTGAGTGCCACACGAAGGGTAATGTCAAAATCAACAAGAACACAGACCTGCCCAGCATTCTTTTAAGTGCATGCTTGATAATCAAAATTGAGTGATTGGAATTTTTTGGTTTGCTTGTTATTTGCTTGAGTTTCTTTAAAGTGTGTTGATTGTTTGTAATTAATCTGGTCTGGTAAGACTTGTCGGTCGTTGATCATTTAGTAATATTAAATAATATCTTTCTCAAAATCATCTTACAAACTTTGATATGTATTTGTATTTGATAGTGCAATAACCTGCTATCTATCTTACCACCTTTCTCTTTCCCATTAATCAATGTGATTTGGATTAGGTGATAAGTTCCTCATATGTATAGTTGTCATTAATTAGGCATGAGCCTCACCAATTATTACTGGCGTGATCATTGCACATGAGTCTCAAGCAAAGATGACAGGTAAAGTCTAAATGGGAGAATAAGAAAAAGATTTGATATGCACCCTGCTGTGCATTCTAATTTTCAGCTTTTTTCTATTATATACTTATTACAAGCTGATAAGTGGTCTGGGTTGCTAAGCATGGTTATGGTTTATATGCTGGCTCTATAGCAAAACTTTTCTAGCATTTATGGGCTTAGTGCTGGGGCAGATTGTGTACTGAATGGATTTGCTCAGGATTTATGGGTTTTCAGTAGTCTGGGTTGGTAGGCATGGGTATGGGTGGTTTCTTTCCTGGCTTTGATGCAGTAAGCTTTATCTGTACTATCTTAGGATGTTACCAGGGCAGACCAGATGGGATTTTCATGAGTAGCTCAGTTAATAAGTTGTCTGGGTGAATTAGTGTTGAGGTTATGGTTAGTTTCTATCCCAGTTCTGTAGTAGAACTATTTCTATTGTATTTGAGTATAGTTAGAGCAGGTGGTGTTGTGGGTAGGTTTGCATGATAATCTGTATTGCAATGTATTATTAGTAGTATGTGAAATGGCTGTGGTGTTAAATATCTTCAACTGAATTTGATGGCTTAGCAAGAAACTTCATCAACATCGATAGATGGTTGGTATAAAAATATCCAGTCATTTAGAAGAAATAAGCAAAACATGTTTAAATATTTTGCTTTAGACTAGAAAGCACTGAGTTAAGAGTCTGGAATTTTTGGTTTGCATCAGACTGCCTCACATGGAACTGTAAAACGCTTATTGAAAGAGGGGAAAAAAATAGTGTAGTAAACAATATTTGTCAACAGTGTGGAGAATCTATTCCTTTTGTCATACAGATGGGAACAGGATGCTTTCTTACAAGTTTGTTCGATTTCAGCTTGTGATTAATTAGACTCTTGAAATGGACATTGTGCAGACTTAGCACAAGAGATAATGCACATCAAGCAACTTACCCTCAGTGTTTGTGAGAGCAAAATTTGTTTCTGGATACTAGTGTTTATGTATCAATGGGCTGTATACAGTGTGAAAAAGATTATAAGCTGATCAGAATTGTTTGATTTCACCAAAGTTCTTTAGCTAAGTGTTTCTTTTTATGAAATGGTTTTTGGAAACAATTGTATGATGTAATTCTTTTACTGATTTGTATTTATGATTTTCTTTTTCCCAAAAAAGAATATATCTGAATCTGATGGAAAAGTAGGAAGATTCATATTTTCCAATGCTGTTTCTGTGTATTATCTAGAATGGATGCATTTCAAACATCAGCATGGTATTATCAGACTTTTGAGTTGGTGCAGGTGTCTTTAGAACATTAGTATTTGGCTTAAACTACAAATTTGATTGAGAGATGTAATAACTGGGCCTCTTGTTTGTACATCTATACTGTCAAGGATTTTTCTTTTGTCATTGCTTTGCATACTATTGCTTGTTCTTCACTACCCCTTCCCTGATTTGATTGACGGGTGAAATTAGAAAGCTGACAGAGGTTCTCTTTTGTAGGATGCAACTGATAGTTCCAAAGCTTTAACAGCATACAGGTCATTTGAAAACCAAAATCGACGTGAGATTGTACGTGTCCCTGTTCGCAGCAAAAGCGTACTATCAGCTTTCTTTGTCAAACAAAAAACACTGAAGCTGAAGGCTGGCTCTGACTCGTGAATCTTCCAAACAAATCAAAGATGCAGTTCTGCAAACCACCCCCCATTTTGTGGGCAGAATTGCCAGGAAATGTCTTGCATTGCTTGATAATGAGCTGTTTTCTCGGCCATTAGTTCGTCATTTCCCTAAAATCATATTTTACTCCAAGCCTTTCATTTTGTTGCTAATAATGAGCTAATTGTGTCTAATTGCCCGCTAATGAAGATGGGTCAGGATCTGCTTACTTGAGTATTAACCTTGATTGATGATTTCATAAATTTCTGTGCAGAATATGTAAGTTCTATGCAACTGGCTGCGATTTATCACCGTTCATACACTTGTACATGTAAGATGGTTGTAAAGTTACTGTAAAAACCTTTTATGTCAATAAGGCTGGATGATGGTGGCCCTTTTTTTTTTTTTTTTGGAGAAAGATGATGGTGGTTAGGCATTTATAGTGCTGCTTCAACTATATTCAGATCTTGCACTGGAGACTAAGGGTCATTTTGCTAAAGGAGTTTGAGTAATGTTATTAGTAGTATTTTGAAATACTTGTGGGTAAAAAAGTGTGTAAAAATGTGTATAATGTTGTTTAAAAATTGAAAATATGTTGTTTAGATAGTCTACCAAACAAGGCCCAAATTTTTGGATATTTTGAAAACTTATAGTCAATAATATGAAAGCTTGCCAGTTTGTAGGTGTGATTTCTACGGGTTTGCTTCGCCCTTCTTTAGATCAGCTATGCTCCGTGTGGGTTACTCTCAAGTGGATTACCTTACCTTTTGGTGTGTATCACACCGGAAATTGGTATGACCTAGAATGTATTGGATAAAACACAAACATTAAACTGGTGTGAATCCCCCTAGAATGTATTGGATAAAACACAAATGGTATAGTTGGATCTCGGAGGTTTGAAAAATTGTTCATAAACAAATAAATTAAAAAGTTAAACCAAATTCACACTTGTTTTACATAATCTTATTTTTATTGATTTGCTTAGCTTAGCTTTTTAAAAATAAGCAAGTTTATTTGTTCGGGAACAATTTATTTATAAAATTTTAACTTATTTTTAGATCTTTTATTCAACTATCATAAAATTTAACTCAATTGGTATAGCATTGTAAATAGACTTATATTAGGCCCGCAAATAGTAAGAAAAATAAATAAGCTGGCTTATAACTGCATCCTAAACTGGCACTAAATTACATTTCCTATTGATAAGTTTACTTAGATACATTATTTTTTTTCTTTCTCTTATAGCATTATTTGTAGCAGGAATCACCCAAAATAGGAGAGAGGCTCCAAACCAAATCTTCTTCCCCCATGTCCTCTCCTCCTGTTGTTGCCTCATCCCACCATCACAGCATCACACTCCCGTAGAGAGGTTGGTTTATCTCTCTCTCTCACTCTTTTTATAGTTCGAAAAATTGAAGTAGATAAATTGATTCAATTCTTGTGTTAAATTAAAACGAATGCAATAAGGAAAAAATATTTTGTATCAAATAATACAATGTCATCTGTGTCAAAATTCAATAAACGAGAGATTTGTATGTAAAAATAACTACCCACTAACACATGTCTTTTAATTGTTAGTAGATTAGTTATTTTTACTGACATATCTTACACTTAATGGATTTTGATACGAATGACATGGTATCATTTGATATCCAATACTTTGCTAGTATAGTATTTCGCTAAGAGTCATGTTAACGGGTGCCCTTAAGACAATTGTTAATAAACCGTAATTAAAAAATTTTAATACTACTTTTATGAGAAATATAAAAAGCTGTCAACAACATTTATTATTTTATCATTCTCTCAATAAAATGTTAACGAATGCTCTTAGGGTACTAGTTAACATTTCCCTTTTGCTAATTACCATGTTTATTATAACTGGATGGTCGTTGTTGTAAGTTTTTTCATAGTTTATTAGTTGGGGTGAATTTTCTTTTGTAAATAACCAAAAGAAAATTTTTTTAAAAAAGTAAATAAAAATCCAAGCCTTAAATAAACTGTCAAACAAATTAGACATTACATATATTTGGGTTGTTCTACAGTACCCCCTATTTTTTTAGTGGTTACGGTACCCACTAAAATCTTGATAGTCAATTCTAATACTTTTAATCTAAATCGTTTATTTAAGTTTAGTGGAAAACCAATTATTGGTAGAGCATCAATCAAAAGAGAGAGAGAGAGAAAAAAAAAAAATCATCTTTGCTCTCGTGTTCTCTGAGGGTTTGTTTGGTTGGGGAGATGGAAAAGTAGGAGGTAGAAAATAATGAGAGGATTAAAAAGATTTAGTTTTCCCTTGTGTGTGTTTGTTTGGTTGGAAGGATAGAAATGTGGAGAGATGGAAAACTCATTTGTTTGGTTGAGAAGAAAAATAAGAGGATGGAAAATATAGTTTGTACAAATTTACTTTTATGCCCCTATTAGATGATGTGTGAAATCAGTAGGCTAAATGCTCTGAACTTTAACGGTAGTTGGAAGACTTGAAAAGGAAGAAAGAGACTATCGAAAGTGACCAGGGTGAACTGGCCAATGACCCTCCGATGTTTAAGTCAAATTTCTCTCTAGAACTCAAGTATAGTGAGTTGATGAATAGTAGAACATTCCTTAATCTGGTAAGATTGGGTCCTTTTAATAGAGAGTTTGGAGTGGGTCTACTTGTTAGGTGCCACTAACATCATGGGAGATGTGTGGACTTAGTGGAGAGAGTGGAGCGAAATTTTGGAGAATTCACCCCACGCACCAAATTGTAGAGGATCGTGGTCTAACCATTTGTGATCAGTGGAAAACATTTAAAATTTTACTAAGTGTTTATTGATCGTCCATACCTTCTCACAATGTGGACAACTAGAATCTCTTTGGATGACTGGTAACATGCTTGGACATCCTTATTTCATGTTTGTGGTGCACACTTCTCCTTTCTCCTTTTTGAAGATTGTCTAGGATGTCATTGGTCTTGGACGACCCTTATGGATGAAGACTACTTGTTATGGATCAGCATTAGTTGTCCACTTGTCCATAGGTCGTCCATGCCCTTGTTAAATATGCCTTATGTTGTTTTTTACTAGGTGTTTTTTTTTTTTTTTTTTTTTTTTAAATTTTTTACTTGTGGTACTCTTTGATTTGTTGATAACTCAAACATGTGGCACCGTGGATTACATTAGTTTTTCTTGGTAGAGATGGTGCCATGTGGCTTTCTGTGAATGGTTGAGGGGTCGCATCACTTCATTCTTCAGGCAATCTTCACACTTGGTGCCTCATGATTGGTTTATGTCGCTTTAGTGACACATTTGGTTGCCTATAACTAGCCCAATACCTAGCTTGCCCTTCTCACTTTCTCAAATTTTCTATTCTAACACTCTCACCTCAGTTTGTCCTTAGCTTGTCTAGCAGTTTCCTTCCGTCTTTAGTCTTCTTTGTCTAACATCAAGAATCATTTCCTTCTCATCTATAGGTTTTCTCTTTAGAATTTCTTTATAAATGGCTGAAAATTTGGTTTCCTTGTCTAGCGATAGGGATGATAGGGAGATAGATGAGTATTATGATAATAGTAGTGATAGTAGTAGTAGTTCAAGTACTAGTGGTAGGCATAGTGAATCCATGGATGAGCAATCCTTTTTTGGGGTTCTTAGGATTCCTTTGGAGGTCTTCTAGGAAGAGATGAGAAGAAGGACGGCATCTAGATTATCTGCCATCCATCTTTTGCTCCCCTATTTATCCCCTTGTCTATTCCACCCCCTCCTCAACCAACGGATGATGTTATGGTCTATTGTGTTTTGAATGTGTTGTCTGTAATAGATGCGGAAAAATTGCACAAACTTAGGGGCAACTATCAGATCCCCAATGATGTGCACACTCGTTTTCCTGCCGTTGGGGAACGGTGCTATACTCCCAATTCTCTAGGGCTTGGTGTGTACGAGGCTTACTTATTATGCAGCCTTAGATTTCCCTTGAATGCTTTTGCTAGAGAAGTTCTTCATAGGTTATGCATTTCCCCCAACCAACTTAACCCCAATGGTTGGAGAATCATTATGGCAATGCAAGTGTTATGGAGGGAAGTTTTTGAGGGGAATCATCCTCTTACAATGGATGAGTTCCTTTACTGTTATAAATCTTTTGAAATCAACCAATCCCTTGGTTTTATCGATTTTTAGCTAGAGTTTCAATTGTAGGATGATAAGGTCTCTTCTCACATCTGATTAGGAATGGAAGAAAGAGTTCTTTTTTGTTTCTGGGCCATGGGCTAGTTACCTCATCAAGTTTGGTAGGGACACGCTCCTTCCTTTGGTTGGTGCTTGGGTTCATCTTCGTCCAACGGGTATGTAACCTTCTTTTGACTCGCCTACTCCTTATTCTTTTTTTTTTTCTTTTTTTTTCCTTTTTGCAGCTGTAACTCATCTAGTCTTAA
This sequence comes from Quercus gilva, assembly GCA_023621385.1. Classification (NCBI taxonomy): domain Eukaryota; kingdom Viridiplantae; phylum Streptophyta; class Magnoliopsida; order Fagales; family Fagaceae; genus Quercus; species Quercus gilva. Next base: position 64,436,178 of record CM042476.1, on the reverse strand, counting down.
ATAACCTTTAACTAGATTGAGTTCAACGGGCTCGTTCTTTTCATGATAGGAGTTTTCTTTCCTTGGTAACTGTTGATGCCTTACAACTGCTCAACCACCCATCATGGCGACGCTTGCGCGCATATATGTGTATCTCGGTGCGAGAATATGGAGGCGTGTCTTATCTCGAGTGTGTGACTGGAATATGAGTCGATTTTAAGGATATTACCAAAGGTAAATGAAGTCGCCACAAATCATTGGGTTTTTTCTAAAGTGTGATTGGTCACCTGACTCTATTTGATTTTATTATCGATCCTAGGCTGAGAAAAATGTCGTTTTCCTAATCTAATATGAATGGGCAAAAAATCTTGATTCTTGAGTTCGGAAGTTTGGTTACATTTGGGGAAGATGTTAGGCACCCCACAACGCATGTCCAAAGATAGTAATTTGTTTTGGTAAAATCATAATTTTTAGACATTGGCAGTTGAAAACAAACTATTGGCATTAGCTTTCGGGGCTTTAATTGTGTTGGGCTTCGAGGTTTGGTTTCAAAATGAGTGTGGTCCCGATTGATGCTTCGTAAGTGTGTTTGAAGTTGCTACCAAATTTCCATGGTGAAAATTCGGCAGCATTTCGCCTTATTTTCGTAGTGGAAATCCAGTAGCGCTTCACCTTAGATGCGTCATAACACACCAAACGCTATTCTCACCAAGGTTTCGACATGAGAATATGGCAATGGGGATGCCCCCTTTTCACGGTGAAAATCCAGCAGAGTTTCATGCACCGGTAGGAAAAGTGTATGTGTATATGGCGCGTATTGACATTCTTGCATCGTGATGAGCCGAAGCCCTCCAAAGTGTTAGAATATGTTGATAAATGTTGCATACATGGGGAAACTAATGTCACTTGGTGACATGGATCAAGACAATCACATCACAATGGTTGTGCACACAATATAGCATGAATATGCACTTACGACAATTACCTTAAGCACATACCCACTACAAGGTCAAGAGCTCTCGTGACTAGAGAGAGTCGCTCATGTAGCCATGAGAGTCCATCATACAAAGTGCACAACCACCCACACACACGCAGGAAGATATATATATATATATATGTATCATGCATAATGCTATCACACAAAGTGAGAAAATAAACTAGACATTACCAACGTTCTAGTAAGGTACAAGAAATGTAAAATAGACATTGCCATACCTAGGGAACGCGGTCCAAGCAAGGAGCAAGAAAATAAAAGGGGGTTACATGAATGGGGACCCAAATACATGTTTTAGAGAAGAGACTTAAAGAGAGAGAAGGAGAAGACCTCTCTGGAGGGGCTAGGCCCCCTATTCTGCTGATCATTGCCCTTTGTGGGCTTGCATCCTTTTGCTTGCATCCTTGCCCTTTTTGCTCATACTTAGGAAGCCACGCCCTTACTCCAAGCGTCCTCGCTCCATGTGTGTATGTGCAAAGACAAAAAGAAACAAGCCAGTAGACAAGCAAAGAAACAAACAAAAGGGAAAGCATGCTAAAGACAAGCTAGGGAAAGAAGTCAAATGGGGGCAAATAAACATGTGAAGCATATGAAAAAGCAAACAAACATGTTATCAAACAAAAGGGGGTGTCCTAGGAGGACAAATGTAGGTTTGGATCAAATGTCCATAGCTCCATTGGATTAAAGTATGGACAACATATAGACTCATGCATGAACATGTAAGCAAGCATGCAAAGAAGGCATAAAAGTAAAGAAAGCCAAACAGGTGGCACAAAGCAACCAAGGCAAGCATATCAACATCACACGGGGTGAAGAAAGGTGTGAATCAAGCACACCGACACCACGGAAGTGTACCTTACAAGTGGTCACATCCAAACAAACCCTAGGAGGGACAGATGCAACCACACAAGCACAAGCCCATGGAGGGCACCAAGTATGGCAAAGCCTAGATCTAGAAAGGCTAACATGTAGATAAAGCATAGAAGCAAGCAAGCAAACATAGACATGCAAAGGAAATTATCCAAACCCTTTAATATAGGCCTAGGTGTATAGATGTAGGCCTAGACCATGGGATCTAGATCTACACCCTACCGAAAGGGCCAAAAAGCAAGAAAGAGAGATATCAAGGTACAAAAAGGGCTAAAGGAGCACATGGCATAGCAACCAACATAGATCTAAGCACACAAGCATGGCACGAAGCACATAAACACATAGATCTAAGCATAGGGAAAAAGATCTGAGCACTAACATATAAATCTAAGCAAAAACATGGCAAAGAACATATAGGCATGTAGATCTAAGCATAAACATGGAAAGGAGCCTAAAAACATGTGCATCTAAGCATAAACATGAAAAGTAGACATTTCCTAGCCAAAGAAGGCTAGGCCAACAACATCAAAGCGATAAATCATGGCAAAAATCAAGGAAACATGCTATAAAAGCTATAAAGACATGCTAGGAAAAGCAAAAACATGCTAGGAAAAGCAATAAAAGCATATTATTAAGCAAGAAAAAGCTACAAAGAGAAAGGGGTGTGGATTGTAGCTAAAAAGCTACATCCACACCCATAAACCTCAAATCCAAGGTATGGAATCAAGGAGAGGAAGATTAGGTGCAAGCACACTACCTTGAAGATTGTAGAGAAAAGATGAGAATCTAAGGTGTTTGAAGGTGTTTTGATGTGCTTGGATGTGTTTGGGAGAGAAATAAGAGAGAGAAGAGAAAGAGAATCTACCAAAAACTTGCCAGAAAATCTTTTTCTTTTTTTTTTTCTTTTTTTTTGGTGGCAAAATGAGGGGTTTGGGGGTATTTATATTGAAAAAGTGACCCTTCAGCTGCTAGCGCACCTTGTAGGGCCACTGGCCAGCTTGCTGACATCAGCAATTCTGGCCTTATCCTTGTTCAACTTCGAATGCATATTTGAAGGCCTTCCCAGACTCAGATTGAGCTAATCTTGGTGTTCCTAGAAAGCTCTAGATGTCTAGTTTGCAAAAAAAATGGAATTGAAAATCCAACGGTCGGATAAAAAGTTATGGTCTCGAGAAGCGTGCTAACACGCTTTTTATAGTTTTCTAGATATCTCAACCATTTTAACTCCGATTTCGACCCATAAATAGTCATTGGAAAGGGAATTTGATAATCTTCACAATGGCACTGGTCCCAACCAGTTCTAATAGTTGAATCATAGTTAGGGTTTTTGGTGCCCCCGAAAGTCAACATTGGGTCAAAGTTGACGAAAATCACCGAGTAGCTCAGGTTTGATATAGAAGTATGAAAAATGTTGTTTTTGGATGATTTTGACCCAGTTTGACTATCGGTCAACCCAAGGTTGACCAGGGGGTATTTTGCTCAATTTGACTTGAAATGGCACTTCGAGTGCTCCGATGCCTGAACGGGTTGCGCCACGGCAATCTAGACGTTTTCGCGGCCCCATGGTGAATAGATAATATTTTTGGAATTTTTTAGGGGTGGTACGCAAATCGAGGGCGAACAAAATACGGTGTCTACAACTGCCCCTTCTTTATCTAGTATCTCAAGTGCAATGAGAGGTGTCGAATAAAGAACGTGATTGCGCATTTTGTTGCCCCAAAATTGCGTGCAGAAACTGTGTTGTTCATGGGTCGATACTGGTTTTATTGACACGATTGAGCTGCTACAGCTGATTTGGAAAATTTTCTGACTTGGTCTTCAACATTGGGCAAGAAACTCTGGTTTTTTTTTTTGGTCAAAGGTCAACTGGTCAACGTTGACTGGCGGCCCTCGTAGGTGCGCCGGGCAAACCCGACGGCCCTTCAAGTTGCGCCGAGCAGCCTAGTCCTTACAGGGCCCTATAAAGTGGTCCCAAAGCCTCATTTTGAACATTTTGACTTCATTTCTCTGAAATCTCACTTCTAAAATGTTCTCTGGAGCAAGTCGCGGTCTAGTGGATCTAGCTTTCAGCTTCAATCCACAGCTTTAGTCTCCAGTTCTGCATTGAGGTCAGTGTCTGTCTTCTTTTTCTTTTTATTTTCTGCAAGTATATTAGTAGTAAAGCAAGTAGGAAAGCATGCTAGCACTTATTTTATTTTTGGTATTTTTACAAATATATATATATATATATATATATATATATTTTTATCATTTATGCCATGATGCTGTTGGAAAACTTGCATATGTTTGATGCTATGAAAACACATGGGACACTAACAAGATTAAATGAAAAGCTAGGTAAATATGAGAGACTATGCATGATAAGGATGGAAAATTTTGAGAGGATTGAAAATGTGAAAACAGTGCAATTTTGAGTGAGGGTAGTTTTGGAAAACATAGGATTAAATGGTCATGGCCAAATTTGAATCCTGGTGAGACTAAACAATCGTGGCCGAATATGAATCTCGATGAGAGGCTGCTAGGATTAAATGGTTGTGGCCAAATCTGAATCTTGGCAAGACTAAACGATTGTGGCCGAATCTGAATCTCAAGATAGGCTACTAGGATTAAACAGTCATGGCCGATCTGAATCTTGCTGAGTCTAAACGATCGTGGCCAAATCTGAATCTCGAAGAAAGGCTGCTAGGATTAAACTGTTGTGGCCGAATCTGAATCTTGCTAAGACTAGTTGGTCGTGGTCGAATCTGAATCTCAAGATAGGCTACTAGGATTAAACAATAGTGGCCAAATCTGAATCTCGAAGAGAGGCTTCTAGGATTAAATGGTTGTGGCCGAATTTGAATCTCGGAGAGAGGATGTTAGTATTAAATGGTCGTGGCCGAATTTGAATCCTGGTGAGATTAAACGATCATGGCTGAATTTGAATCTCAAAGAGAGGCTGTTAGGATTAATGGGTCGTGGCCAAATCTGAATCCTGGTGAGACTAAACGGTCGTGGCAAATTCTAAATTTCAAAGAGAAGATGTTAGGATTAAACGGTCGTGGCCAAATTTGAATCCCAAGATAGAGGTATTTTGAAAGATATGATATTTTTTAGGCAAAAGAGATAGGATTAAACGGTCCGGCCGAATCTGAATCCCAAGAGTGAGGTATTTTCAAATTTTTGATGTTTTTGAGGCAAAAGAGATAGGATTAAAGGGTCGTGGCTGAATTTGAATCCCAAGAGAGAGGTAATTTGAAAATTTTGGTATTTTTGATGCAAAAGAGATAGGATTAAATCCTAAGAGAGAGAGGTATTTTGAAAATTTTGGTATTTTTGATGCAAAAGAGATAGGATTAAACGGTCGTGACCGAATCTGAATCCCAAGAGAGAGGTATTTTGAAAATTTTGATATTTTTTATGCAAAAGAGATAGGATTAAATGGTCACAGCCGAATCTAAATCCCAAGAGAGAGGTATTTTGAAATTTTTAATATTTTTGAGGCAAAAGAGATAGGATTAAACACCAATGGCCGAATTTTAATCCCAAGAGAGACGTATTTTGAAAATTTTGATATTTTTGAGGCAAAAGAGATAGGATTAACTGGTCGTGGCCGAATTTGAATCCTAAGAGAGAAGAATTTTGAAAAATATGATATTTTTTAGGCAAAAGAGATAGGATTAAACGTTCGTGACCGAATTTGAATCCCAAGAGAGAGGTATTTTGAAAATTTTGATATTTTTGAAAAAACATGACATATTGGTATGAACATGCTTGACATGTGTTAGGTAGTAGGGTTAGACACACTTACCTGTTTACTTACATCGGCAACTGCTTTTGGGCTTACTAACCAATCTTGGATTTGCTTCCACGGTATGTCTCAACGAACTAGATCCAACGGTGCTCACAGAAAGGCTCCCGCCATTGTTTTGTCTCGAGTTGATTCGTCTAGCAGTGGCGACGATACTATCTCGATTAGTCTTCAGGTTACACGGAATCTTCAGAGGTGCTTTGATCGAAGCGGTGATGACCCTACGCCTTCTGGAGGCATTCATATAACACACTGCACTAGGAGTCGGTGTTCTGTGGAGAAGGCCAGTGCCTCGTCTCAGTCCCGCACTGATTTAAGAGGCGGCTCTTCACAGTTCCCTTGGACTGAGGAGGGAAGAGGCCTAGGGGACGAGGAGCTAGAGGAGGAGCTCATGTTTGATATTAATGCTGACTTGGTGGCCCTTGACGGGGCCAGGCCAAGTCCAAGTGCTCAGAGGTGTCGAGGCCGTAGGCCGAGGTTTCCACCTGGTTTGTTTGAGGTTGAGGCTTATACAGGAGAGATCGATCACGGTATAGTCGACACTCGTCTTCAGCATAGTCTAAAGAGGCATCCTTCTGCTTAGACTCGGAAGGCTCAAGTATGTTCCCTTTTCTCTTTCAATTGTCAAATCTAAATGTGTAGATATACATGCTAACTGGTAGTTTTTTCTGATATCGAGCACAGGCCCTTGACAAGATTTGCGGCCGGGGAGCTTGGTCTTCATTCCTTTTACGCATATTTGACCATAGGACGAATGTGCGCTATCGCGGCTTCTTGACCTCAACTGGACGACTATTCTAGGCCTTAGATTCGAGGGGTATCCTATCCCGTCCGATCTTATAGATTTTGCTACTGCGAGCACGTTCTTGGGCATTCATTATCCCCTAACTTTGGCAAGGCAACAGTATTTTGGGCCTATCGAGAAGCCTTAGATCCGTATGGAGAGGTTGAAGGAGAGCATACTTTGGGCAGCGGAGCCTAACGACATTGTTCTCAGGTGGTTCTTTTTCTATTTCATCGGTAGTTGCCTGTTTGGCAACAATCAGTCGGTGCTAACTTGTAAGCTGCTAGGAGCCATGAGAGTAATGCCGGACATTGGGGCCTACGATAGGAGGGGCCTTTCTTATGGATTCTTTATTGCTTTCCTGAGGCAGGCTTCACGATGGGGCTTTAGGATCCTTGAGGATTGCTAGCAGGTTTTGACATACTGGGCATACGAGTACACCCCAACTATGTGCCCATAGTATACCGGCCTATCTTCAGAGATTTATCTTAAGGCATATGCTTGGTCCCTTTGTGAGATCACCAGAGTTGTTTTAACACAGCTATCCACCGTCGGCACTACATTAGATTATGTCACTTGGGATGAGATACTCAACCATCCCTACGATGGGCAATTGTTAGCTAGGCGTGAGGTTACCCAGGCTATGGCTGAGTTGCGGGTGCGGTGCTAGTTTTGGGCTTTGTCGAGTTGGAAGTTCTTCTTGGCTAAAAGGGCCTATCATCAGGTTATGCCAATCTTTGAAGTACCCAAGGACCCTCCTCAAGAGCTTACGCATTTTAAGATGATCTTGGATGATCTTGACTATATGACAGGCTCTTTCGACAGTTTTGTCACTGAAGACACCGTCTACTTCACTTGGTTCTTGCAGTCCTCGGTCGGACCCATTATGGATGATTGCCCTGTAAGTGGGGGTAAAGTGCTTGGTGGCATACCACGTGCTCGTTAGGCTTTAAAGGCCCACTTGAGGTTATAGGTAGTTACCCTTCAAGCTAGGGTGAGAGATCTTGAGGGCACTGCTGCCACCAAAGAAGGGTACATACAGGAGGAGATTGCCAAATCACTTGCTTAAGAGAAGGACCTATGGTATAGGGAGAGGGAGGCCCACGCCGTTACCACAGAGAGAGAGAGAGAGGGGTCAGCTACAGGTTGAGATAAGCCTACTTTGTGGGAACATTAGTGTTCTGATTAGCAATATGAGGGGATATAGGATGCTTGTACCTCCTGCACCTCATATTCCTGGTAGAGATCCTCCCATTTGCCATCAGAGTACATGCTTGCTCCTTCCAAACCAGCCGATAGTTGGGGATATGCCCCCTTAGGTGATTGAGCTCGAGGCCCTGTTCCGGGATATGTCCCATGTTCTCCGGCGGATCGGGCTGGTCCTTTTACGAGCCTCGCTGCAGGCAACATTGCTGATGACGGTAGCACTAGACACTTTGCTGATGATGCCATTAGAGATGATGACTCCCCTTAGGCCAGCCATTGTTGTTGTATCATGATGATGTAGCCCCTGCGTGGGCATGTTTTTCTCATTTTTTTTGTATTTTGTAGACATTTCTCCTTGGTGGGCCAGATATGTATATATATTAGACTGCCCTCAATAGGTAGGCTTGGACTGTATGTATTATATTTTCCCTTAATAGGCTCTGATGTATGATATTGCCTCTTGGTAAGCTCTTGATGTATGTATGGACATTGCCTCTTGGTAGGCCTTACGTGTATATTTCTAGATATCACTTGTTGGTAGGCTCCTGATGTATGATGAACATTGCCTCTTGGTAGGTCTTCTATGTATGTTTTTGGATATCGCCTGTTGGTAGGCTCAAATGTGTGATGAACATTGCCTCTCAGTAGGTCTTACATGTATGTTTTTGGATATCGCTTGTTGGTAGGCTTTTGATGTATGATTGAACAATGCCTCTCGATAGGTCTTACATGTATGATTTTGGATTTCGCCTATTGGTAGGCCCTTGATGTATGATTGAACAATGCCTCTCGGTAGGTCTTACATGTATGATTTTGGATATCGCCTGTTGGTAGGCTTAAATTTATGATTTGACATTGCCTTTCGGTAAGTCTTACATGTATGTTTCTAGATTTTAACATTTTAGAGTCGGTTGCACCACTGTGGTCACTTTGCACTGCACCGTACTTTCACGGATTTACTGATAGAATCTGATGTTAATTGATCTGCTAAGGGACATAAAGAAAGGAAGGATAGTGTAAAATAAACTTCCCTAGTGTAGGTTTTATGCGGTTCTTATCATGAAAGGAAAGGTTCCTGGCAGGATGGACCCATTTCTTGAGCATATCGACTAACAGATTGAACCGTGCAAAATAAATTGCCCGTGTAGGATTTTGCATGGTTCTAAAATGATCGATCGACTTAAAGCGGGATTAGAATTGTATTGGCGATACGAGTTCCATGACAACCCTAATAATGATTATGAATCTTCCCAATGGGATTTTTGACTCACTGTGCGGCGGAATGTACTGATTGTATCGATTATCAACTAAATTGACCGATGCTTTGAGAAGAGTTCCCTTGGGGAAATGATTGTTGTGATCTTCATACCATGCTAAATGGACTGCTAGTAGTGATTAGGAATGGCATTGGCACTATCCCATTACATGTCTTTGATGACGGGGGCTAAACCGACCCCTAAAATGGGTGAACTGAGCTTTGAAAATGAGGTTTAAGATATTCCGAGATGCCGAATGAGACGCGCAAAGATAAACTACCTCAATGTAGGCTTTGTGCGGTCTCAGTTATGCAAAAAAATCTTTTGAAATGCAAGTTTACTGTTGAACTTGCTGGGCACTACTTGGGGCCAGCGGTCCTATAAGGTGCACCGGCCTCGAGAAGCATGCATAAAGCAGGACGCCCCCCCTTCAGACCTTTCACATTCTGGTTTGCGACTCCTAAGGTCTTCTTCAACCCTTTTTCTTCACTGAAAACTCTAAGAAACACCATTTTTCTTCACTTTTCTACACAGGTCTGCATCAAAACACCGAATTCTTTCAAATCTGAGCATGGACTTTCTTGGGCTTAAGACTTATGGTACTGTGGTGGAGCTTGAGCGGGAGACTTTTCATGAGAGGGAACTCAAGAGTTGGTGGACTTCATTCTCTTCCAAGGATCGGGCTTACATCAAGCAATTCCTTGGAGAAGCCACTTCACTTTTTTGTACTTCTTTGGATTGGCATTTACTGGAGGCCATAGTTATTTGTTGGGATCTTGCTTTGAGGTGTATCACTATTAGGGATGTGGACTTGGTCCCTACTTTGGAGGAGTATGATCGCTTTCTCTCTCTTCCCACCCCTATGAGTCGGGTTTATCGACCACAGACTTGATCTCGCTTCTGCAAGCAGTTGGCGGAGCTTTTAGGCTTAAAGACGCCTGTTATGGATGTTTTGACTCGATATGGGAGCGGCTTAGGAGGTAGTATCCCTTTTGACTTTCTGCTTTGTCGGTTTGGTGAAGATGAGTGCCCTGCTGCTTACTAAGGAGATTTTGTGGACTTGGAGGAGCATTGGACCTTCTACAAGCGCTAGGCCTTCATGGTGGCCTTCTTTGGCTCAGTGCTATTCCCTTCTCAGTTAAGTTCCTCAGCTTTGCAGTCCTACCCCTAGTAAGTACTCTGCCTCATGGCACTTTTTTTATTCCTTCTCTAAGAGTCAAAAACCATTAGGTCTCTTTCTCTGTGTTGTGAGATTGGTAGTGGTAGGCTTGGTTATTGTGTGCATTTGCTACAGTTGTGGTTTTGTAGTCATTTGAGTGTGATATCTAGGGCACAACCTACTAGGTTCTTGAGGAAGAACGGGGTTAAGATCACTGTGGCTCTTGATCTTCCTTTTACTAAGGACACTACTGGTTGGTTACGGTATTTGTTTGGCTTGAGTCCCACTGATTGGACTTGGAAAGTTAAGTAGGGAGTTGCTAGCAGTTGCGGCACCACGTTCAGCCCAGGGTGTTCCCAAGAACACTTTGACTTGAAAAAAAAAATTATATATAATAATTAATTTTTTTTTATTTGTTTACCCTTAAAACAAAAATAAGGAACACCCTCAACCAAAATTAGGAACACCCTCAAATAAAAAAAAATATTAAAAAAAAAAGCTCAAACCTCACGATTCTCAGAACCGTGAACGGTTCTCACGATTCCTCCCACAGAAATATTCACTGAAAATGGCCGGTGGCAGGGCTCGTTCATCTTCACCAAAAGCTCAAACCTTAGATAGATGTTAGATCTACCATTGATAGATCAGTTTGCTTAGGAAGAAAGGTTATAAAGGAGGAGATGTGTGCTCTAATCTACTTGTTTTATGAGAGACTAAGAGGTGAGATTCTCAAAAAAAGAGAAAAGAAACAGAGACAGAGAGGACGGGAGAAAAACAAGTTGAGAAGAGATCAACGTGTTTGTGTTTCTTATTGTGTAGGGATGAGATAGAGATGAGATCTTTTATATTTTTTAGACAAAAAAATTCCACAACCACACACCTGTTTTCATGTTACTTTGACATGTATTTTAGACTAGTTGAATACTTGCTACTTTCTCAAAAAAAGAAAGTTGAATACCTGCTACAATTTCAAACTTTTATATATATAGTTTTTTTTTTTTTTTTTTAATGAAATTAACTTTACTTTTTGAAGGCCTTTGAATGTATATAAATATAATACGTGTAATGTTATTAATAGTTTCAACTCTGTGCTACAGATGAATAGAATATCTTATATATTAGAAGTTTGGTTAATATATTAATAGTTTGGCTAATTATATTAGTAAATTACAAATTTAACAAAATATCTTAAATAATTAGAGGATATTTATTAATCTTTGTAGTAAATTATGAGAAATATCTTCTAATCTTTAATCAAGATATATTTTTAACATCTTTAAATACTATTTTTGTTAAGATTGTTAAAATTTACGTAATTATTTTATTTATTTTCATATTAATTATGACATCATTACGGTTAGACCACTGTGAGGAACAAATTTTTCTTTTTATTAGATTGTGTAATTTATGCTTGTTGAGGAACACCTAGAAAAAAATTCCTGGATCCGCCACTGGTTGCTAGGTGGCAAGGTTGGATCCATTGTGTTGGTTTGCTTAGCATCCCTTTGTTGGGCATCTGGGGTTATACAGGGTACTTTCCAGGCATGGCCTTGAGGCAGGTCAAGGGTGATTAGCATGTCCCTCGATTTAGTGATCTTTTTGTCATCACTTGTGATTATGGGCTTCAGGATATCAACATAGTCCTCATAGATTGCGCTTTTCGTTTTTGGCAAGAGCATAGGTCAACTATCGACTATCTCACTTGTCTTGGGGATGATTATGAGGGTTTACTACGGAGTTTAGAGAGGGGAGGGCCAGTAGGGACCCACGTTTCATTGTTGATCTATCGGTTCTAGATCCTTTTGATTCCCGCCTTCTGGCTAACATATTGAGGGATTATGCATTGGAGTTTAAGGTTAGAGTTGAGAGTACTTTTAGAGACCTGAAAGAGTGCTTGATATAGGCTATCAAGGACAGGGATTGCTGTAGAGAGCTTCTTAATGCCACAGTGGAGGACTTTGATGAGATGGGGAGAGCCTATGAGGCAGAGCTCATTACCCTTAAAGCAGAGCTTGAGCAGAGGAGTCCAGCTCCTTTAGCCACGAAGGCGGAGTGTATTCAATTGAGATCTCGAGTCACTAGTTTGGAGAGTGAGTTGGCAAATCTTACTCAGAGATTCATTGTCTTAGGCCAGATGAGTGAGGAGGAAAGGGCCATAGTGGAGGCCAGTCGCGATGAGGTGAGCAACAGGGCTGCTAATTTAGCACTGATGCTATTGGAGGCTAGATCCTTCATTCATTCCACTTTGAGCTTGAAGTATGGGCCGGCTGATGAGCCTAGTGAGCCACAGTTGGATTTTCGTCACCTTTAGGTTGAGGTAGCTAAGAAGGAGAAGGCATTGAAAGTTACTATTGCAGAGGTTGGCACCTTGTAGGCTTTGCTTGATACAAAGAGGCAAGACTACACCTTGAGTCCCAGTATGGAGAGGGAGCTAGTTCGGCTTTGACATTCATATGGCCGACTTAGAGAGATTGCTAGAGATCTGGGCTTTGATGCAGTAAGGTTGCTTCGTACTTATTCCTCAGATGATTTGATTCTTCTCACCAGCTTCAAGGTGCTATGCAAGACTGTGGTAGACCGTTTGGGCCACGTTGAAGTTGTTAGATTCTTCTCTGTTTCTTTTCATTTCTGCACATGGGCTATGTGGTTAGTATTCCACCATGTATGGAAAGGTTTGTTGTAAATTGCTAGGCAATTGCGTACGGCCTTCCACTTTTTATTTTTATTTTTAAAGCATAGTCTAGTTTGTAAGGCATGCTTAAAAACAGAAAACGATGGAAACATAGATGTTTTTGCATATATTGATTATCAAGAGATATTTATATCTATGAGACTTGTGTTTTGGATGCATAATGATGAATGCATGAAAGGATTAGAAAGGCACAAAATAGACATGTTTAATGAATATGTGTGCAAATGCTTTGAAAATGCAAGATCATACAAATAGGATGATGTAAGTCTATGCATATCAATATCTCAAGTTTCAAAGGATACATCTGTTCTAGACAGATCTTTTCCTTTCCATTGGGGTATGTCTTCCATTGGCATGGGCCATAAAATCTTTGAATAAAACCATTGTGGGCCACGTGCTTTGCAAACATAGAATAACCCAAAAGGGTGTACGCTTTCTTCCATTGATCTTGATCCCAAACCCAAGCGGATCGAACCGACTGATTTTTCTTTTAAAATGTGATCGGGCCAAGGTGGGCTACCTATGTACCTCCACTGCAAAGGACCAGGTCATCACGTAGTTCAACTAACATTTTTGGTTGCCTTAATTTTTGCCTAGACCGCCCTTTTGGGTTTTCAATCTAACAGGCTCTCTCACGCTCTTTCTTTTGCTCTTCTTTTGCGTAGACCGCCCTTTCAGGTTTTCAATCTACCTTTTTATATTATTATTATTATTTTTTTTTTGCTCCCTTTTTTTTTTAATTTTTTTTTTTTTTTTTTTTTTACATAGGAATGTAGAAAAAAAGGTTGCACTTGGAAGCTCCCTCATGTAAAGTTCTATATGACAGCATCAGAATTGGTGGGCATATTGAAGTCGTGCCCATCCATGTCAGCTAGAATCAAGGCTCCTCAGAAGAAGGCCTTCTTCACCACATATGGGCCCTCGTAGGTCAGGGCAAACTTTCCTTTGTGATCAGGCATGACCTAGTTGCGTTTCTTCAAGACTAGGTTGCCTTCTTCAAAGAATCTGGGTCTTTCTTGTTGAATGCTCGCTCGACGCGGCATTGGTACAACTGTCCATGGCACATTGCAGTCATGCACTTCTCGTTTATCATGTTCAGTTATTCATATCGAGAACGGGCACATTCAGCTTCTGACAGCTCTGTCTGTGATAAGATTCTAAGAGATGGGATCTCTACCTCTGTAGGGAGGATGGCTTCCATGCCGTAGACCAAGGAATACTAGGTTGCACCTGTGGAAGTATGAATAGAAATGTGATAGGCGCACAAGGCAAATGGCAAGAACTCGTGCCAATCCTTATAGGCGTCAGTCATCTTCACTAAGATCTTATTTATTTTATTGTTGGTGGCTTCTACTACACCATTCATCTAAGGACGGTAAGGAATTGAATTTCGGTGTTTGTTCTTGAACTATTGGCAAAGTTTCTCGATCATTTTTCCATTCAGATTCTTTTCATTATCTATAATGAGCTCTCCTGGTACACTGTAATGGCAAATGATGTTTTGTTTCAAAATCAAGCCACCACAGCTTAGGTGACGCTTTTGTAGGAAGCGGCTTCCACTCACTTGGTGAAGTAATCAATGGCCACCAAGATATACTCATGCCCATTCGAGGCTTTCAGAATCACAAGTTCGATGATGTCCATTCCTCAGGTTGAAAAAGGGCCATGGTGCTACTAGAGAGTGCAGGGGTTGAGGAGGAACGTTCTTTCTATTCTGATAAACTTGGCAATGGTGGCACATCCTGACATGCTTGATTTAGTCACTTTCCATGGTGAGCCAATAGTTGCCGGCTCTCATGATTTTTCGGGCCAATATGGGTTCACTAGCATGGGCTTTAAGCAAGCCTTCATACATCTCTTCCATCAAACGGTTAGCCTCAGGGGCATCTATACATCAAAACAAAGTTGTATCGTGGTTCCTCTTATACAAGACTTCCCCACTCAAGAAGAATTGGCACGCCATGCACTTGATGAATTTCTTCTCATTGTTTGTGGCCCTAGGCGAGGGTATTCATTATCTTTGATATAGGCCTTGATATCATGGTGCCATGGCTTCCCGTCAACTTCAGCTTCGACGTTCATGCATTCTTCGATATTCATGCAATAGGCCGGCACACCGCGGAACTCTATGTGCAATTGTTGCATATCATCTCCTTCTGCCAACTTAACCATGCTAGCCAAGGTGGTTAAAGCATTTGCGAACTAGTTGTGTGCTCGGGGCAAATAAGCAAAGGTGATGTTTTGGAACTTCAGGATTAGGTAGTTGATGCATTTCTAATGAGGAATCAACTTGGGTTCTCAAGCTTGCCACTTCCTTTCTGATGATTAACAGGGAATCTCTAAAGATACTTAGATCATACGCACAAACTCTAAGGCAACTTGTAGGCCTACTATGCACGCCTTGTACTCTATGATGTTGTTGGTGCAATCAAAATTTTGCTTGACTGAAACAAGGATTTGCTGGCCCTTTGGGGATACTAGAATTGCTTTCACTCCATTTCCAGTGCTATTGGTAGCTCCATCGAAATAAAGCTTTCAACGTTATGGTTCTACATTGCTTGGTTCAAGCTCCATTGCCAAAACATCCTCATCAGGGAATAGGGATTTTGAAAATTCTGTATCATTCAATGGCTAGTCTACTAGGTAATCGGCTATGGCTTGGCCTTTGATGGCCTTTCTCGTAACAAACATGATATCAAACTCAGATAGCAACATTTGCCAATAGGAGATCTTCCCTGTGAGGGCAGGCTTTTCAAAGATGTACTTGATAGGGTCTAGGCATGAAATCAACCACGTGGTGAAGTAGACCATGTAGTATCGCAACTTGTGCAAGGCCCATGCTAGGGCGCAACACATCTTCTCAATGGCGATGTAATTGATCTCACAACTGGTGAACTTCTTACTTAGGTAGTAAATCGCCTTCTCTTTTTGATTAGGTTCATTTAGCTAGCCTAACATGCAACCCATGGATGCCTCTTGCACCGCTAGATATAAAATCAATGGATGTCCCAACGTCGAGGGAACCAGAATAAGAGGGTTCAACAAATACTACTTAATCTTGTCAAAGGCTGCTTGACATTCATCTATCCATTCTATGTTTGTATCCTTCTTCAAGAGCTTGAACAAGGGATCGCACGTGGCAGTCAACTGCGCTATGAAGCGAGCTATGTAATTGATCCTTCCTAAGAAGCTTCAAACTTGTTTCTCGGTTTCAACGCAAACATCTCCCTAATGGCTTGGACTATTGCTGGGTCCATTTTAATCCCTATTTGGCTGATTATGAAGCCGAGCAATTTCCCTAAACTGGCTCTGAAGACACACTTGTTAAGGTTAAGCCTTAACCTATAGTTGATAAGGCACTTGAAAAGCTTTCTCAAATCTATCAAATGATCTCTAGGAGTGTGTGACTTGGCGATCATATCATCCATGTAGACTTCGATCTCCTTGTGCATTATATCATAGAACCAGGGTTACCATGGCTCGCTGGTAGGTTGCCCTAGCATTTTTCAAGCTGAACGGCATGACATCGTAGGCGTAAGTTCCCTAATGAGTAGTGAACGCTGTTTTGGCTTTGTCTTCTTTAGCCATCTTGATTTGATTATAACTCGAAAACCTGTCCATAAAGGAAAAGAACATGTTGGTCACAGTGTTATCAATTAAGGTATCGATATATGGCAAGAGAAAATTATCCTTTGGGTTGGCCCAATTTAGATCTCTATAATTGATGCACATGCGTACTTTCCCATCTTTCTTTGGCACGTGGACAATGTTTGCAGCCCAATTAGAGTAGGCTATGGCGATAAGAAAACTGGCTTTAAATTGCTTTTCTAACATCTCAAGTGTAAGGAAGTCAATTTTGTTGTGCTAAATCGAGCATTATAGACTTGAGTTCTATGCGTGGAAATCGAGCATTACAAACTCGAGTTCCACAAAGAGATCAAACGAAGCCACAATGAAGAAACCCAAACTACACGAAGAAGAACCAGAAGGAAGAAACCCAGAATTCTAGACCAAACGAAGAAGAAAACAAATAAGAAACACGAGGAAGAAACCCAAACAAGAAACACGAAGAAACAACAAACCACGAAGAAGGAACAAATTGGAGAGATCAAACCCAAACAGAAACCATAAAGAAGGCAAACCCCAGGAACCCAGATCTCCTTAACCCAAACTGTTCAGCTCAGATTGAACCTAGGCAACGATGGCGATGGTTCCAGGAGGAGGAGGCGGTGGCGACGAAGCTCCAAGTGAAGGTTTTCCTCTATTTCCTTCATTTTCTTCTCTAGGTCTTTGGGTTTGATATGTTTCATTGAGTCTGGGTTTTTGGTTTGAAGATGTTCCGTCGGATATCCCAGGGAAATCAAGCCTTGAAGACTCGAGTTCCATGGAACTCGAGTTCATCACACTCGATTTACCACAACAAAATCGAGTCCCTTATGCTCAAGATGTTATTTTGCTAAATTGTTTTGGAAACGTGTTGACTAACGAAATTGTTTGAGATTTAGCGTTTTTTTTTTTTTTTTTAAATCCTTCTTAGTAACTTTGGTGTTTAGTAGCCTACATTAATATTTTTTTTAGTAGCCTATATTATTTTAAAGACACAATGTTCTGATTCATTGGATACAACGTTTTACTTCTCAAAAAAAAAAAAAAAAAAAAACCATTCTTCTTCTACAAAAAAATACAACGTTTTAACTTTTGGGTAGAGGCAAAATTTGCTGAACAGCATCTTTTTAGAAAAATATTAGATAAATAGCATGCGTTTGAACTTATTTAGTTAGTTGGACTATTTTTAGAACTCGAGTTTGTTAAACAAGAGTGCCAACTGTAAAGTTATTATTTACAACTTTGTATTTTGTTGGCTTTTATTCCGTGTCAAATTTGATTGTAATTGCTTTCAATCTTTATACCCTGTATTTATTGTGGGATTTGATTGTAAGGGTTGTGTGATAAAGAGAGAGTGTGAAGACTCAAGCATTTGAAGATTGAAGATTTCTCGCGGGTATGTCGCGACTTAGCTTCCCGCGAAGTGACACATGTGTCTTGCACATGCTGGAGTGCGAAGAGTCAGGACAGATAGAGACAGCTGTGTTTCGCGACTATCTCGCCGGTAAGCCGGTAAGGCCTTCCCGCGAGATACTCGCGAAATGCTCTGTTTGGCTGAACTGTCATTTTTGATACACTCTATCCTTGCCCACTCTATATATACCCTTATTACCCACATATGATGGTGTGGCTATTCAGAGAGAAAAACCCTAGAGAGGTTTTCTAAAAGATACACACCCATCTTTTGAGAGAAAGCTACTCATCCTTAGTGAGAAATCATTGAAGTTTCTTCTCCATCCCTCTCCCATTATCATACCTTCAGAGGAGATTTGTACCCAAACATAACTCACACCTATTCAGGGTGTAGAAAGTGTTTTGGAGCTGTTGGGAAGCATTGGAAGAAGCCAAGGATGGCAAATGCAACATGGAGCTTGTTGCGGGATCCGGAGAGCTAGACAAGACACGGTTCTGAGAAGCCTTGTTGGAGTAGGAGCTTAGAGGGCTTAGGTACATCAGGTAGATTAGGCTTGGAGGGTCTCTTGCTAGCCCATGTATCCCAACTGATTGTCTAGTGGATCGATTTCCGCTTGGAGGGCGGTGGAGAGGTTTTTCGCCGAGTTCTTCGGTTTCCTCTTCGATAACACATCGGCGTGTTATCTTGTGTTTGCATCCTTCTTCCCTACTCTTTTACATTATGTTATACTGTTGTGTTGCTTAGATTATGTATTAAAGTAGTTTGTTTGGTTGTTCGCTCGCTTTTACCCTATTCCGCACTTAGTATTAAGTAGGTGTAAAATCTATCGAGCCGTAATTTTAATTTGGGGGTCTAAACAGCTCTTGTGTTTTCAACACATTTTCGAGCTTTCACCAACTCAAAATCAAGTTTTCGAAACTCGATTTACTCTTGGATTCATCTGACGTGGATTGAAAAAAAAAAAAAAACACTTGAAACTTGAGTTTGGACTTGGAGATTTTTTTTTCCTCGCTTGGAGCTCGAGTCTCGCAAACTCGAGTTCCTTGCAGAAATTTTTTTTTTTAAATGGAACTCGAGTTTACTACACTCGAGTTCCACGTGGTTTTTTTTTTCAATACAGGTCAAATGAATCCAAGAGTAAATCGAGTTTGGAAAACTCGATTTTAGGTTGGAACTTGATTTTGACAAACTCGAGTTCCAAAAATAGTCCAATTAACTAAATAAGTTCAAATGCGTACTAGCCACCGAATTGTTTATGAAAAATGTACTTTTTACCAAATTTTGCGATTGGGTAGGAGTTACAAACCCATTTCATGTTCCTACCCATAAAAAACTACATTAAAAATAAAAAAATAAAAAATAAATAAAAATCTAACACTTTTCTCTCTCTCTCTCTCTCTCTCTCTCTCTCTCTCTCTCTATGCTACTCCTCTCTCCCTTTCTCTCTCTCTCTTCTGAAATTTATTTTTCTGTGCACAACTTTGAAACAATTTCTTTCTATTTGGTGGAAAATCTCATAAAAATGACTTCTCTTTTCAATCCTGCTCTTTGTACTTTATTTCTTGCAACAACTTTGTGACAATTTCTCGATACAAGTTTTTACCTATTTTCAAGCAAAGCCTCAAAGCAAGAAAAACATCTTTAAGGCAAATCGAGAAGAAATAAAGACCTAGAGAGAGAAGTTTGAGGGCTACCAACATTGTCAAGCTAGCACTCACCTTCAGTCTGTAGCCCACCACCGTAATACCGCCGACACCACATCAATTAAAGGTATTTTCTTATGTTCAAAAAATTTGATATGAACTATTTAGCTTTGATTTTGGTATGTAGCCGAGAATTGGTTTTGATTAAGGTTTAAAATTTAGAATTTGTTTGAGAGAGTTAGAAAGATGAGAAAAAGAAGGGCACGATTGGGGGATTTTGAAAAGGGTTGCCTGCCATGTGTTTGATGAAATTTCTCTTAGACAGGTGGTATATAATTCTTTGATTCAATTCTTTCTTTTTCCCATATTGATATAAATTTTGGCCTTCTGTTGGATTCTCAAAATCCTTTTGAGCTATCATCGATTTCTTGGCTTGGTTTGTTTGTAGCAGTTTTGCTGCTTTTGGGATTTTGTATATATATGTTGATTTTATTGGTTCATTTGTTGTACAATTCTAAGATTCCAACATAATTAAATAAAGAAATATGTGGCACTGGTATGAAACTATGAAATATTGGCAATTCTTTAGGGTTTGTAAGTTGGAACACCGGATTACAAATCATGCTGTAGAATGCAATTTTGGGTGTAGGTCCATTTCTTGAAGACAATGCATGGAGTTGTCTTTATCTATAACTCATTGTGAAGGTTAGAACCTTAAGTTCTTGAATTACACTTCATAGTTTGCCAAAAACAAAATCTATTTTTAACATTGCCCTGGAACTCATTCATGACTAATTATAATTTAAAATGCAGTTTTCTTCATACTGATGATCCATTATCAATCACATGACCATATATAAATGGCTATGGAACTTGATGAATTGATAATGAATGCATCTTTCTAATTGTTTTTATGATAAGCATTTGATACCATTTTTCGATATTTGGCTGTGTTAGGATTGGACAAATCGTTCTAATAGTTGGTGCATGTTAACAATTAATTGGTTGGCTTTCTACAACATGTGAGAGCTAGTCATGGTATTATTAGAAGGGAAAAAGGAAATTTAAAAGGTAGAACATATAAAGTATGATTGACAGATTTTCTTGAAAACATTAATTATTTGTAGTTGTAGTTCTTTTATTGACAAGATTTGATTCAAATTAAAAATCAAGTTTTGAATAAATTAAGGTAAAAGGGAATATGTCGTTTTTAATAGTAGGCCAGTTACCATGAATTCTAGACAAGCATTGTTTAAAACATATACCTTTCTAAAAACAGATACCTGGAACTATCAAACAACAAAAAATAAATTGCAAAACTTTTGTACTTTTATTTTCCTTGGGGTTGAATAAGGTGAATTAGATTTGGTCACGTGTATTTGGAAGTACACTAAAAATATGCTAAATGTTTTAAATTCTTATATCATTCATTCATTCTTGCATTACAATAATTTTAATTCTTATTTATTTATTGCTGACTTTAAGGGTCCAAAATTAAGGTAGATTTCATGTATAGGTTTTCTATTTTGGTTTAAGGCTCACTTTATGGGTATATTTACTACATACTGAGGTTTTTGGGGTTTCAATTCATTTCATGACTATAAAATATTGATGAGAAAATCATATATGTATTCTAGATTGGGCAATGAAGACCTTTTCCACTTTTGATGTTACAAAGATTGCATCTTAATTTGATTGGGCAGTGAAGACCCTTCCCGCATTTAACGTTACAAAGAGCCATGACACTTCTATCTTTTCATAACAATATGATAGTTTCTACTTTCTTAATGGAATTCAATAGTTTGACAAGTGAAAGTTTCTTCACATGACATATGTCCTAATTGATGCCGTTCTTCAAACAGTTCTTGGCTTTCTCAAAAGTGGGTTTGTATTTGGTTTTGTGGCTTTTTTGTCATTTTTTTAAAAATACAACAATTCTTATTTAGTTTTTTTATTATTGCATGGGTTTGAACATGAGAAATAATATTATTTTTAATTGCTTATTATTTAAATATGTATCATAATATTATTATATCTTTTGAAAAAGTTATCTATATCTATATAATAACTAATAGTCGAAACGTTTGACTTTTTGTTGACCACTCCTCATTACGCCACATGGCTACTTAAATTAATGCCACATCTATGTTTAAAAACACACAAAAAATGTGTCTGTTCAAGCAAACCGTTTCAAAACTATTTTTGCAACTGTTGGTGTTCAATTGCACTGTTCCACTTGGTAGTTATTAATTTTGCACAATTACTAATACATTTCATGTTATACTTCTTTAAAAAAAAAAAAAAACAACAACAACAACAACAACAACTTCAGTTCATTTTTCACCCCCTCTCTCTATATGACAAACTTTCTCTCTATACGGGGAAAGTTTTGGGTTTTAACGCCATTTTTCATCTTAGTGTTTCAATTCAAGTTATTATTGACTCATATTTTAATCTTTGAAGCAAATTTTGATTCTCTCTAATTCACTCTTACTGGACTAACTTTTTTAAGATCATTGAGTGAAGCCGAGGGGTGCAAGCGTAGAAAGAGGTTTTGTCCTTTGCAATTATTATTATTTCTTAATTTATGAAGAGAACTTTGCAATGGGTCTATCAAGTTGTAATCCGAGAGATTTTATGTTTTTGCATTTTGTGATTGCATTTTGCAATTACATTGTATTTGTGTTTGCGTTTAATGAACGTGTTTTGATCATTTTTTTTAAGAGTCTGGGTTTCAATCTATTTTGTAATTACCAGATATTGTCAACGTATTGTGGGTTGCGTTAATTGTGCATATTTGGGTTTTTACGATTGTGATAGTTTTACTGGTTTTGATTTGTTTGCCCATGTGGTTATTGTTTCAATGAATCAACATTGTTATTCATGGCGTTTGTATTATTGTGCAGACATTGTGGGTCTGTTTCCAAGTCAAGTAATATGCCGATTTTTTATTCTATTTTCATTTGATTGTGTTTATATAATATGCATTTGATTGTTTATGATTTTGCTTCATCAAATGCAGTTTTAGTTTTGCTCAGAATTTAAGATGGCTACAAAATTGTCAATGTTATATGATTTAGTGGAATGGGTGTTGGATTTGGTGTAGGGGTTGGTTCAAATTGACTGAGCCGCTAAAGCCTAAATGTTATGGTTTATGCCATTTTAACTTGCATCTTTATTATTGTTGGTTATTATTTACTTATTGTAATATATTACTTCATTATAAATAATGTAAACCAGTAGGCTTTGATAGTTCTTCATACATGAGAAGAGAAGAATGGCCAACCCTTCACTCTCAAAGTTTTTGAAAAACTGCCTAAGCCAAACTGAAAAAATGGGGCTTTTGTAATGTTCTATAAGCACAATTGTATATATATATATATATTCTATTTACTGATTCTTTTGTAATACTCATTAAACCAAATTTAAGAACACGTTATGATTATTGTAATATATTACTTCATAATATTTGTATGTATCTCATTTTTAATGATCTTGTATGTAAAATTTTGACAATTTCATCATAAGAAATGTTCAAACTACATTTTTCATCCTATATTAGAGACGATTTAGCTTTCAATAGTTGAAATTAGAGAAACTTTTAAATTTTAACATGTAAATATTTGATCTAAAACAATCCCGTGCATCGCATGGGTTAGATATATAGATAAGCTATTAATATATTGTCTCTTTTTCTACCCCAAAAAAAAATATATATATATATATATATATATTGTCTCTTTTTTCTCTTTTTTTAATATTAAGGTGGAAATTGCAATACTGCATAAACGATCAAAATCCAAACATACTCTCATAGTCATCTCATGATCTGCCACCTGGGCTGGGAAGCACCCAGATCCGATCTTCAAAGATCTCTCAGTAAATCCCTTCCCAAAATTAAGAAATTCCTCTCCTAGAAATCTTACAAAAAATGTCAGCATTTTTTTTGCACCAAAGACCAATTCACAACCCGTTTTCAGGTCCAAACCCATTATTATCCCGACGCTCCTCCTCCTCAAGACCCTTCATCATCATGTCTTCAATCTTCACCCCAACTGCTCTTCTTCTTCTCTTATCTCTTCTCATCA
This sequence comes from Quercus gilva, assembly GCA_023621385.1. Taxonomy (NCBI): domain Eukaryota; kingdom Viridiplantae; phylum Streptophyta; class Magnoliopsida; order Fagales; family Fagaceae; genus Quercus; species Quercus gilva. Next base: position 64,412,697 of record CM042476.1, on the reverse strand, counting down.
TTCTCGGTGTCTTCTTGCCCTGGGCTGGCATGCCCGACTTCCTCTTCTCCAGTAACTCTAACACTTTTTCCCAATCCAAATGGCGTGATTACACGCTGGCCCAAGCAGCCTCATTTGTGGCCAAGAACGGTACAGTGATCGTCTGCGCTGTGAGTCACCCTTACTTGCCTTTTCTTAACAACTGGTTGATTAGCATTGCCAGGCAAAAGCATCAGGACAAAGTGCTTGTCATTGCCGAGGACTATGCCACGCTTTTTAAGGTTAATCAGCGTTGGCCTGGCCACGCCGTGCTCGTCCCGCCTGCCCCTGATTCTCAAACTGCCCATAAGTTTGGTTCTCAGGTATGTATTTTTTAACATCTGGGTTTCATTTATATTTTATTTTTGCCCAAACTGTACGTTCCTAAACTTTAACAAACTTAAAGTGATCGATTTTATTTCCTTACAAACTTATATTGGTTGATTTTAGTTTGGCCACGTCTAAAAGTGATCACTTTAAACATCATAGACTAAAATCGCTAATGGGCTAAATTTTCAGGAACAACAATGTATTTAAGCATTTATTATTTTATATGTGAGTTCAAATGCTGTGTTTTTAAGTTAAAAAGTTGGCAATCTAAAGTCATTGTAAATTGGAATTGCAAGTTGTGCTAAACTGCTTATATATTGTTGCAAGTTGTGCTACATGTGTAGTTATGTAATATGTGTATTGATCCTAACCTAAGTTATTTTATAGTTTAGTTTGCAACTTAAGCCCATGAGCAATTTAGTTCTTTTAATGTGATTGCTTTATTTAGTTTCTTAAAAATTACCATGTCATCACTCTGTTAGACACGTTGGACAAAAACCAATTAATTTAAGTTTGTTAGAGACTAAAATTGATCACCTTAAGCTTTTTAGGGACTAAAAGCAATCAGGTTAAGTTTGTTAGGGATTAACAATGATCAAACTTTGAACTTTAGGGATTATATCGCTCATCAGTTAAAAGTTTAGGGACTAACAATGTATTTTGGCTTTATATTTTCTTATTTTATGTGAGTTTAAAGGTGGTATTTTTATGTTAAAAGTTGTCAATCTGAAGTCTTTGTGATTGTAAGCAGCATTTGTTGTGCTTAACTGGGGGTACTCGAAGTTACATTTGGTGGGATGGGACAAGGTGTGTGCTCCTTTGAAAAATGGATGGTGGGTTAGGAGGAAGGAAATTAACTACTTTTAATAAAGCCTTACTAGGGAAGTGGTTATGGAGGTTTGGGGTTGAGGAGACAAGGCTTTGAAGAAGGGTTGTAGCTCTTAAGTTTGGGGAAGAATGGGGGGATGGACTTTCAAGCTAGATAGAGGGGTGCATGGGTGTGGCTTGTGGAGAATTATCCGCATGGGATGAGAGGATTTTAGCAAGAATATTCGCTTTGAGGTAGGGATGGGGGATAGAGTGAAGCTTTGGACAGATCAATGGTGTGGGGATTCTCCACTTCAATTGACTTTTCTGAGTGTGTATGGGATTGCATCCAATAAAGAGGCATCAGTGGCCTCTTCTCTTGAACGGTTGGGGATAGAGGAGCGGAGAAGCTGGGATGTTCATTTTACTCAGAGACCAAATGATTGGGAAATGGGTGGTGTGGATGATTTTCTTCGTACCTTGGGCTCAAATCTACCTCCTACTGAGAACGGAGATCGTATGCGATGGAAGTTGACAGAGAATGAGGATTTTGATATTCGATCGTTTTACAATAAGTTGAGAAGCCCTTTGCCCATTATTTTTCTTTGAAAGGTGTTTGGAAGGTTAAGGCTCCTCAGCGTGTTTCCTTCTTTGTGTGGACTGCTGTATGGGATAGGATCCTTACAGGTGATAATTTGAGGGGTAGAGGATTGGATTTTGTCGACTGGTGTATCATGTGCCGTAGTAATGGAGAGATAATGGATCATTTTTTACTACATTGTGGAAAGGCTTATCGACTGTGGAGTTTGGTGTTTAGTGTTTAGATCCTTTGGGTTTTCTTGGGTCTTGCCAAGATCGGTGCGGATACTCTATTCAATTGGTGGAATTGGCCTAGAAAGCATTTGTCTAACATTTGGAATTTAGCTCCATTATGCTTGATATGGTGTCTTTGGAGGGAGCGAAATAGGAGAACGTTTGAGGACATGGAAAGTTCAGATGACCAGCTATTAGCCTCTTTCAGTGGCACTCTGTTTGACTGGTCTAGGACTTAGGGACTCACCTCTAGTGATTCTCTCCCTATGTTCCTTAGCTCTCTCCTGTGTACTTAGTATCTTTTCCTTTCTTTATTTTTATACTCTTTCTTTTCCTTTTGTATTTTTCTCTCTGCCTTATGTTTTTAAGGATAAGGTAGTGTTCTCGAATATATATATCTTTATTATCTATCAAAAAAAAAAAAAAAAAAACTGTTTATACATAGCTTTTTTGTTAGTTCTTCTAGAACTTAGGCTTTTGTGCTACATTTATAGTTATGTAACGTGTATTGATCCTAACCGCTTTTTGTGAAAATTGAATTGATTTGTTGAATTGAAAACTACTTTTCTTGCTATGACCAAGTTGTTATGCCAATGTCGTTGCCTAAATCATTGAAAAAAAAAAAAAAACCACTTATAAATCCTTTTTATCACATCAATCATGTTGTATTTTTTGTTTGCATCAGTGCAACAAGGAGTTTGGAATTTAGATGTTTGCTTTACTAATTTGTTGTCCTTTTGATGTTCCTTGGTAGTATAAACTACAGGGTCATTTCACTTGAATATTTCCTTGTTTTCCTGCCAGTTAGTATACAATGCTTGGAAATGTTTATCTCCATTTTTCTGTTGACTTCATTGCAATTTGGAAGCAATCCTAATTGGTTTCATATGTACAGGGATTCTTCAATTTTACATCCCGAAGGCCACGTCACCTACTCCATATTTTGGAACTTGGATATAATGTAATGTACAATGATGTTGATATGGTCTGGTTGGCTGATCCATTTCCTTATTTGCAAGGGAGTCATGATGTGTACTTCACAGATGATATGGCAGCAGTAAGTGTTAGTTTGGATACAGCGTTTTTTCCTCAATGTTTGCGTTTGTGCTCCTGTGCGTTTTTTAGTGGGTCCCGTTCACTGTTCATGGGACCCGCAAGTACTTTTTTCAACAAAAACAACTTTAAAACTGGGTCCCACGGCACTATTCACACATTTAAAAATTATTTTACTACAGTGTTTTCAGTTTTCAGCAATAAGCGGTATCCAAACAGACCCTAAGTACACCAACTTTGCTTCTTGCCTTTGCTGTGTGCCATTTATGGAAAATAGTGCCAAGTGTTGCATATAAGCTACCAAAAACATTTTATTCTATACAAACTCAATTTGTAACAAAATCTAAATATGCTGGTTGTTTGTTTCCTCATAACCATTTATATTTGTCTATCATTTGATGGCCGTAAATTGGGAAATAGAGGGACAAATCATGATCTTCTCAGTTACTAGTTGAAATGTTTTTTCAATTTTATTTATTCTGTTTTTGTCTTGCAACATAAGAACAGCACATCAGCGAACACACCCAAGTTCCATTCTACTGGAGCTTGCCTCAGAATTTTGATTTCTTGAGATGTTTTGGATGCCTTCCAATTGCAACTGAACTGCTGCTTTTGTGTCTCTTTGTCAAAATTTTCTATCTTGGCTCAGAAAAGAGCAGAAAGAAAAACTGAAAAACAAATGACATGTCAGCCTTGAATTTCAAAATCAATCTAGATCACTGCCCCAAAGAGGGGGGGGGGGGAGGCGTTGAGTGGAGGAGTGCTAGTGAAAGTTATTTGTTTTTTTTTTTTTTTGATAAGTAAAAAGATGTATATTAAAAGAGCTACCTCAAGAAAACAAAAGGTAGAGCAAGGAGTACAGAGAAGGAAACAAACAACAAGAAAAAACAACAAAACAAACATAAGCCAACATAAGAACTAAGTACAGAGCAGAGAATTAAGGAACAAAGGGAGAGAGTCACTAGAGGTGATTCCCCAAGCCCTAGTCCAATCAAAAAGAGAACCACTAAAGAAAGCAAGCAACTGATTATCGGATTTGTCCGTATCTTCAAAGGTTCGCCAGTTCCGCTCCCTCTAGATACACCACATCAGACACAAAGGAGCTAAATTCCAAATGCTAGGAGAGTGCTTTCCAAACCAATTCCACTAACCAAAAAGCATATCTGCAACCGATCTTGGCAGAACCCAAGAGATCCCAAAAGTTCTAAAAACCAAGCTCCACAGCAAATAAGCTTTTTCACAATGAAGAAGCAGATGATTCACCGTCTCCCCATTGCTACGACACATAATGTACCGGTCAACAAAAACCACTCCTCTACGCCTCAGAATGTCTCCTGTAAGAATCTTCTCCCAAGCTGCAGTCCAAACAAAGAAAGAGACGCGCGGAGGAGCCTTAACCTTCCAAATACATTTTCAAGGAAAGATAATAGGCAAAGGACAACGAAACTTGTTGTAGAAAGAGCGGATGTCAAAATCCCCTTTCTTTGTCAACATCCACCTCATACGGTCTCCAAGCTCAGAACGAGGCAAATTAGAGCTCAAGGTACTGAGGAATTCATCCACCTCACCCATCTCCCAATCATTTGGATCCCTTAACAGGCGAACATTCCAGCTTCTCTGAGCCTCCATCCCCAACCTTTCAAGAGACAAGGCCACCGATGCCTCTCTATTAGCAGTAATCCCATACACCAATGGGAAGGATCGATGGAGTGAAAAGTCCCCACACCACCTGTCTGTCCAAAACTTCACTCTATCCCCCACCCCTACTTCAAACTGAATGCATTTACTAAACACCTTCCAACCTTTACGAATACTTCTCCATAAGCTGAGTCAATATGATGATGTTCTCAGAATTCAGTTATTCAATGCCTCTAGCATTGCCATGGATCTAACAAGTAAACTAGATCTAATTGAGCTTTGAGGCTTCTTGAATGTAAATTTATCTTGAACTTGCATCATTATCTTAAACAAGATGTAAATGTAATTTTTTTTTCGTTGTAACTATCATCAATAATTTCTACTTTTTGACTGACCAGGTTAAACCACTGTATCACTCTCATGATTTGCCACCTCCAGGGAAAAAAGGGCGCCCTTACATATGTAGCTGCATGATTTTCCTTCGCCCTACTAGTGGAGCAAAACTGGTTATGAAGAAGTGGATTGAGGAACTTCAATCACAACCATGGTCCAAAGCAAAGAAAGCAAATGACCAACCTGGTTTTAACTGGGCATTGAATAAAACTGCTGGAGAGGTTTTTTTTCTATTTGCCTTCCAAGTTTATTTCATAGCCCAGAATTCCCTACTAAATTTTTATTTCTAGGAAAGCTTAGTCATCTTAATAGTCCCTTTAGAGCAAAGTCTCAAAAGGCCTGTGGGGATTTTATGCTTCTGCTGAAAGTATTGCAATTTGGTGTAGGAAATAAATAATCTGGAAATCTTGATATATTGGAGTTGTCTGCATAATCTGGTTGATTTAGGTTGCATCTGGTAACTCTACTTTAGGAGCAGAATGGATTCTTCTTCAGTATTCTGACAAAAAAAAATTTCTTTTTTCTTTTTTTCCTGAAAATTTGTGTTTGGCATTATGCTGAAACTCTTACTAAAAATTAATTATACTAAATGAAATTGCGTTTGGTTTTAAGAAGTGCAGAGTGCATTTTTGTTCCCATTTAAACCAAATTTTAATAGGATGGCAATAGTAATATCTTTTTAAGAATCATAAATTTTACACATAAAAGATTACATGCATTTATATTGACATCCATTACATAAAATCCCAACATTAAAAATGTAAAATTCATAAAATTGGAAATATCTACTTAAATACAGTCACCATAAGTAATAGAAATAATAATAACAACGTAATGCCAGTGAAATTCTAATGGCACAACAACAACATATAATCCACCCCTGCTGTCCCTTACAGGTTTCTGAATATGATGTACTTGCATCATGTGTGCATGTGTGTCCAATGTTGCTATACATGTCCCAAAATGGCTGGTAGTTGTTTTAAAAACATATCATGACGTGCACATATAAATTATGAACTATTCATGATAGTTGTTTTAAAAACGTATCATGCTATACGCAGTATCTTTAAATTGATAAAACAATACCAGAAAGAATTAGCAGATAATGTTGTGTTAACATGCTGTACCTGTCAAATCAAGAACCCAAAGAATCACAATCCTTTTGAATTTAGATCAAACTCAAGGACTGTCAAATAATCAATGGATGGTATGTTAACAAGATCTTCAAAATAACAAAAGAATGTGATAATTAGCCCAAAATAAGAAGACTGGAAACCAATTAAGGAGAAAAGAATGGAGGACAAAAACAACAATTGTGTCATGGAATAAAAACAAGAAACAAACAAAAAAACCTAATTCCAAGACGCATGTCAAAATTTCAGTAATTCCTTTTTTCCCTTAAATTTGTCATGCTAGATACTTCAAGCTTGTGACAAGGACAACTTATCAGCCTCTCTCTACTGGTACTCTTCATAGAAGACAATCACAGGGCACTGTCACAATCAATCCTCCCCGAGACACACTTATTGTATTGATATTGGCCTGTAACACGCAAATAATTTTTTCTTGCCTTGTTATGAATCCTTTAAGCTGACCCCAAAAAATTTGTGACTAAGGCTTTGCTGTTATTATTGTTATGAATCCTTTAATATTGAGGAAGTTTAATGACAATGAGTAGATACTAGGAAAGCCCAGGGAGGGAATGCTTTGAGGATGAAATGCAAATGAGAATTTGAGGATTCTTCTTTTGCTTCATAAAATGAGAAATGGAAAATGCATTCTCAATAAAGTGCATTCCTCGGAACCCGAAATTGCATACCAAAAAAGGCTTCTTTTTTTTTTTTTTGCTTAGAGAGCTGTGAAATGTATCCTCACTAGAGATGCCAAACTCAGCCTGAGTTGTACAGAGTATGTTCTAGGTGGATTTTTATGTGTTTCAGCTATTCCTTATGAAGGTCTTCCTTCAACTCTCCTGTAAGATATACTTCAATAGTATGAGAACAAATCTATGCAGCCTACAGTGAGAACTAGTGGATTTTTGAGCTTCTGAAATCTCTAACATTGTCTTCATAATTTGTATTGGTTGGAATCTTGAGATATTTAGATGTTGAAGTTTTTTGTGTAGGTGGATCTCTACTTGCTTCCCCAAGCTGCATTCCCAACAGGAGGATTATACTTCAAGAACAAGACATGGGTGCAAGAGACCAAGGGAATGCATGTCATAATCCATAATAATTATATCACAGGTTTTGAGAAAAAGATAAAGCGCTTCCATGACTTTGGCCTTTGGTTGGTTGATGATCACGCCCTTGAGTCCCCTCTAGGCAGATTATGATAAACCAAAAGACCATATAGCTCCCTGTAGGGACCAAGCAGACTTGTTGGAGACTGTTGGAAATGCTTCCAGCCTACTTGGGACTTCTTGCAAAATGACTACTCTTAAGAAGTCTGTGAAGAACATGTCATTGCAGCTAAACATTATTGTGCACTGATGGATTCTTCAAGAATTGAAAAAGAATATCAGAGATTTTACGGGGCAGATATTTCCAATTCTTTGGTGAGGTCCAGTTAGCATAAAGAAGATGTCAACCAGTGGTAACAGTTGGGATAATGCATTATTGCCCATCGTTCTCTTTTTCAACCAAGTTTATTTTTTCTGTTGAAGTTCAATTTTGTTGACAAGTTTTCCTCAATATTTCTATTCTTTTTGAGTAATGCTAACCAAATAAGTCATTTTCTTCAACCGTTAAAAACATTGAAGCGATCTTATTTTATGTTTTTTTTTTTTTTGAGATGATTATCTTATGTTTTTAGATACTTGCATTAACCATCAACAAAATGAAAAGTGGCCCGTTTATATCTCTCTGTTTCGTTCAGTTTAAAAGTTGGGGTGTTTGTGGTTAGATTTGACTGGTAAATACCATGTGAATTAAAGCTCCGGTCAAATTTGAGTTACCTAAAATTGCACCAACCTAGTTTAGAAAATATATCCAAAAGATATCCGATTTAGAGCATTTACATCAGTTTGACTAAATATTTTTTTGTTTATTCTAGTATAACAACCTACTTTTTCTATTTTATCCAACTAATTTTACAAAACATTCACGTCAAATTATCTATTATACACCTCATTTTATTTAAATAATTATTTTTATTATTATTTTTACCTATATTTCTTCTCACATTCTCTCTCTTCTCTCTTCTCTCGTGACCATCACGCCCTCTCTCATCTCTCCTCTCCTAACCACCACAAAACCTTCATGGCTGGACCTCCATGGTCATGGCCGAAGCTCACATGACCACCACAAAGGCATACCTCCATGGCTGGACCTCTGTTTCCTTCTTCAGCTATTGCTGCTGCATCTTCATCTGTTGCTGCTCCTGCCATTGCTTCTTCTCCTTCTTCTTTGCAATTTTTCATATGGGTTTGTTCTTCTTCTTTGCAATTTGGATTTGATGATTAATATGGGTATGTTCTATTTCTTCTTTGCAATTTGGGTTTGTGATTCATATGGGTTTGATGAGTTTGAATCTAGATTTAGGATGGCTTTGACAAAAGAATAAAGTCAATGTAGAGAATAGAGGAAGAAAGAGAAAATCTGATGGGAATTGAGAGAGAAAAAAATATTTAAAAAATAAAAAGCTACAATAAACTTGTATATTTACATGTTATTGTAGCAGTTGTGTATATGAATAGTGTAATAGATAGAATGATGTTGATAGTTTTTGTGCAAAAATGTTTAAAATTGATAACTTTTTTCTATTTTGTATTGACTGATGCGAGTGCTCTTAAGATGGTAGTTTCTTCGCATTTTATTTGTTGCATTCAATGTCTTAAAGACTAAAATATAAATAAATTGAAAAATCTATAGAAATCAGCAAACTTGATTTTAAATAAATAAATAATCTACACAAATTTAAATAATTTTCTAACATATTTACACAACTTATATAAGAAAATATCAAAAATAGTAAAGCATACGCAAACAAAAAAAGAATTAAGATATAATTAATCCTTCAATTATATAAAATAATTGTATAAAAAAATAAATAATTTTGTAGTTTCACATTCAATCATGTCAAGTACATAAAAATCTGAATTTATATGATTTTTGATGAAGAATAAAAATGTACCATCGTTCAAGATGATCGTTTAATGAGGAAGAGAGAAACTCGTCTAAGTGGATAGTCTAAGTAAGGTCATCTTCCACAATATCAAAAGCTTGACACTTAGTAATTTTTAGCCACTTTCACCAGGTTTATGGTTTATCACACAAATTCACTACTTCAAAACATGGGATTGAATTCCCTAAAATTCGCTCCCACTTACTCCATTAAGCCCACATATCTCTCATGAGAGTAGTGGAACCAAGCAAGTAACCCATTCAAGATCCCCTACATAAATGGCAGACTTCACCAAATCAAAGGTACAAAAAAGCCATTTGCTAACTCTTACACTTTTTGAGAGTTATGGAGATCTTGGGAGAATTTTTGACTTAACCATTAGAGGGCTTTTGGCCAGCACCACATCGGTGCACTCTGATAGTATTTTCTTTCTTCTTCAGGTCATCAAAGCATACACAAAGTTCAGAGTATACAACCCATTGATTTCATACTTCATCAGTTGGCGCTGTCTATAGGAATTCATGTGAAAAGTCATTTTAATGTTCTTAAGACAAAAGGGGCTATATGGTCCAAACTCAATCAATGGCTACCAACCTAGAAAATCTCGAGGTAAGAGATGTGTCTAGCCCATAACCTAATCCAATCCAAAAAGGTCCTCACCATAGGGATCCCATCCAAAGGCAGTGCAGTCGATGGCAATTGCAGTTGAAGAATTGACATGGCAAAATTGGGATTTAGCACAGCAGATCCATTGGCAAAGGAAACATGATCAAAACCATCACCAGAAGGGAAGCGCTTGGACGTGTCCAGGGAGAAGAAGGTACAGAGAGTAATGCCAATAGGGAGGACTCAAACCAGTCAAAGGCCCCAGTGGCCAAGGGTGCACTACACTTAGAAGCAAAAGTAAATCAAATGATGACAACTATGTAAGAAATAATGGATGCCATGAAAGGGAAGATAAACTTGGACAACCTAGTCCATCGTATAGACTTCCCATTCATTGCATCAATCACTTCTCGTGCTTTACCACTTAAATTCAGAATGCCTTATATGGACTCGTATGATGGGTCAAGAGATCCTTGTGATCACATTGCCTTGTTCAAAACTTTGATGCATCTCTAAGGGATACTTGATGAGATTATGTGTAGAGGTTTCCTGCCATGCTAAAGGGCTCAACAAGATTTTGGTTTAGCAAGTTACCTACTAACAATATATTGTCCTTCCAAGAGTTGAGCAAGTCCTTTGTTAACAATTTCATTGGAGGCTAAAGACATAAGCGTCCAACGTCTAGTTTGTTGCAGATAGAGCAGGGAGAAAATGAAAGTTTGTAGTCCTTCATCAACTATTTTAATAAGGAGGCTTTGTTGGTAGACAAATCTAATGATAAAATGCTCCTAACCGCTTTCCAAAATGGAGTCTTCTTAGAGTCATTCATCTTCAGTATGTTTGACAGAGACCCTCAGACAACGGCAAATTTGTTGCATAGCACAGAGTTTCATGAATGCGAAGGACACTATTATTGTAAAGAAAGTGAAAAAGAAGTTTGAGTGAATGGAATTAGGTTCTCGTCCATTCTATATTTTGCATCCAGACTACATGCCACATCTATACTTGAGGCCTTGTCAGTAAAAGGCCAAAACGTCTAACAAGAAATATAGCAAAAAGGCAAGATTGTCCACATGACGATACTCAAGCTACACCCCCCCCCCCCCTGAATACTTCATTCAATCAAGTGTTCATGTAGATTAAGGACGATCCATCTTTAAGATGGCTAGAAAAGTTAAAGGGAGACCTTAGCAAGCAATCAAAGAATAAATATTGTCAATTATATCATGACCATGGACATGAGATCGACGAGTGTTATGACTTAAAGTAACAGATTGAGGCCCTGTTCAAGCAAGGGGAGTTGAAGAACTTTGTTGGATGAGATCAAAGGGACAAAAGACAGCCGCTGAAGAGTAAAGTAAAAGAACCATCAAGACCTCCTCTCGGAGAGATAAGGGAGAGATAAGGGTGATAGTAGGAGGAACATCAATAAGAGGGTTGTCTAAATCAAAGAAGACTTATCTTTGTGCAGTGCAGTTGTCCACTGAAGGATGGATGAGCTAACGGTATCTTTTACAGAAGAGGACGCAAAAAGTTTACATCATCCTTACGACGATGCTATAATCATCACTTTGACGATAGCTGAGTTCATCACAAAGGAAGTGTTAGTATACAATGGGAGTTTAGTGAACATTCTTTATTATCCAGCCTTTAAACAAATGAGGATTAACAAGGAACGACTTTGTCTAGAAAGTGCCCCCCGATAGGCTTTGGAGGAACAAAATTTTATCCCGTGGGAACAATTTCCCTGCCAGTTGTTGTTGGGTCTTATCCACGACAAATCACAAAGGAAGTGAATTTCCTTGTTGTGGACTATTTGTCCTTTTACAATACCATCATAGGACAACCTACTTTGAATACATGGAGAGCAACAACGTCCACTTACCATCTAGCAGTCAAGTTTCCAATGGAGTATGGGATAGAAGAAGCTTAGGGAGATCAACTAACAGCCAGGGAGTGATATCTGGCTATGTTAGAGATAGTTGAACGATTATCAACCATGAACATTGAAGAAAGGAGGGTAACCTTTGAGTCGATAAAAGAATTAGAAGATGTCCCCCTGAACGAATCTAATCCGGAGAAGATCACACGCATTGGCTCAAGCTTAGATGAAAAGCCTAAGCAAGACCTTGTCATCAACTAAGCTTTCACCAAGTCCTATAGCTCAGAGTCACATTTGTCTTTAATTAGGAAACCAAGAACTTCTATACACATAATGAATAAGTATGAGGATAGGGGGTCACCTTGCCTAATGTTCTGAGAAGGTTGGGACTCCTCTAAAGCTCCTCCATTAAAAAGCACAGCAACACTATACGAGGAAACACAACTCATGATCACATTCACAAGTTATTTTGGAATGTTGAACAATAACAATCAATAAGGCTTCATTTAATTTGTCATACGCCTTCTCAAGATCAATTTTAAGAGCCATGTACCCCACATTGCCTTTCTTAGAGCTCATGGTGTGTAGAAGTTCTTGGACAATGACAAAATTTTCAATGCCTTTTCTACCTAGGACAAAGGTGGTTTGCATAGAAGCTATGAAATTTGACACAAGAGGGCACAATCTTGCAACAATTATCTTCATGTTAACCTTATACATAGTGTTGCATAAATTGATTGGCTGAAAGCTGCAAAGACAATCTACTCCAGGGTGCTTTGGGATAAGCGTAATAAGAGTCTTATGATGAAGTGGGGAACTCTTCACTCTAAAAAAACTCCTTGAATTATTTCTATTATCGAAGTTTCAACTAGCGGCTAGAAACAATGAAAAAAAACCTAGCATGAAGCCCATATGGACTAAGAGCTTTAAAGGGTTTCAAGGACTAAAGCACTTCCTTAATTTCTTGGGTTAAAATGGAACGAGAGATATGAGATGATTTTCACAACAATTTCAAATTTGTCTATCATCTCACACATGAACCATTAAAATAGAATTAAATTGTAGATTGTGGTGTGTTCGTGAATGAGTTAGTAGACAAATTAGGGATGTGAAATTTTTTTGTGATTTTAGTTTTATTGAAAATGAAATCATATTTCTTGGATTTTTGTCTATTTGGGAACACCTTATTTAGCTTTTTATTGAAAGTGTGTTAAAGCATACTTTTTTTTTTTTGGTGAACTGGATAATATATAAAAAAGCTAAGTGGTATTCACCACAATATTACAAACACGGTTCTGGGTCAAGCCCAACTTATCCGAATGCAACAGATTAACAATAAAAGGAGGAGGAGACTCAAAAACAGTAAAGTCATCCTCCATATTTGTTCCAAACTTCGCGAGGGCGTCCGCACAACGATTTGCCTCTCTAAAGCAGTGAAGCAGCCGGACCTGAGAGATGTTCATCATGAGATTCCTGCAGTCATCAACAAGGGAAGAAAACTCCCCATTAGTATGGTTTGTTTGCGATAATAGCGAGATCACAACTGAGGCATCAACCTCCACTTGCACCGCCTCAAGTGAAAGAGCACAGCACCGCTGTAAGCCATCACGTACGGCCCACAGTTCTGCAGCAAGGCTCGAAGTAAAACCAATTGCCCTTGCAAATCCCGAAATCCAATTACCATGCCAATCACGTATCAGCCCACCACACCCGGCCAAACCCAAGTTCCCCTGTACCGAACCATCAGTGTTCAGTTTAGCCCAACTCACAGGGGGTTTCACCCAACCAACAGCAATAGTAGATTTTGACCGGGGACTACCATGATCCAGAACACAAAACCAAAATTCATATACCTGAGCTTCCACTGTTTTAAACAAGTTCCGAGGGGCTAAAGTTGGTTGAAAGAGTCTTTTGTTCCTAGTGAGCCACAGATGCCAAATGCTGAACAGAAAGAAGTGCGCCCAGGGATAATTTTTACCTTTAGCAAGCACATTACATCGGGCATTCTCTCTAATCCAGTCCATTACTTCCATCCCTGCTGTGTGTAGCATTTCATCAGGCCAATTTGATTCAGCCTAGAACTCCTGAGCTACCGTGCAGTCCCTTAGAACGTGACCAATGGTTTCAGACTTGTCCTGGCACTTGTCACAATACGGTGGTACCGGAATGCCCCTCTGGGCTAGAACACTCTTTACTGGTATGCTATTGTGATAACATTTCCAAAGAAACATTTGGATTTTAGGCAAGGTTTGTAGTTTCCAAATCCAGGCACCCCGAAACCCATCATCTCTGATATTTGCACCACAAGCGATGAGATAGGCACTTTTGGGATCAAACTCCCCTTTCGGGCTAGCAATCCAGATTAGATTGTCCTGGCTGGATGAGGCTGTCCTAATAGGTGTGGCCTTGATGGACTGACTAAGAGTGAAAGGAAAAACAAAAGATAGCTTATGCAACTCCCACATACCGTTAGAAAGGATATTGCAAATTCGGAAATCAGCCTCACCCTTCTGAAGTGGGCCCTCAATGCATTCCCTGACTGTTCCCAAGTCCAACCACTTATCTTCCCAAAAGGACAACTGGCAGTTGTTACCAATGGTCCATTTTGAGCCCTGTTCACAGATAGATGCACCCTGAAGAATGGCTTTCCAGGATCGAGATTTAGGAGCCTTGCTCCCAATTGACCTTCTTTTGTATTTGAATTTCAGCACTCTAGACCAGAGCTCATCACTTTCCTCCTTCATTCTCCAGCAAAGTTTGGCTGCCAAAGTAGTATTTCTCTCCTTTGCAGCATGTAGACCCAGCCCCCCTCTGTTTTTTGGCTTAGTAACTTTATTCCACCCTACCATATTGAGTTTTTTCTTCTCAATAGTAGTCCCCCATAAGAAATTTCTGCAAACCTTATCCAAGTTTGTATGAATTCTACTTGGTAAAATGCACCCTTGCATGGTGTAGGAAGGAATGGCAGACAACACGGCTTTAGTAAGAGTTAATCTACCAGCCATGGACAGAAGATTCGCTTTCCACCCCTGAAGTTTGTTATGGACTCTTTCCAGAACAAAGTCAAAATCCCGAGAGGAGGATCCCTTGTGCTGGATGGGGAATCCAAGATACTTTCCCAAGTTGGGAGTAGAACTAAATTCGAGGGTATTGCAAAGAGAGTCACGGATCTCCTGTCCAACATTTGGAGAAAAGAACACCTTCGATTTAGACATATTGATTTTTTGACCCGATAACTCACAAAAGGTATCAAGGGTATCACGAATGCTCTGACAGTTTTTCAAATCTGCTTTGGCAAACAAGACCAGATCATCCGCAAAAAAGAGGTGCGAGAAGGATGGCCCACTTTGGGAGGATTTGAGTGGGTCCCAAAGGTGAGAGGCACACTGGTCAGCAATCAAAAACCCCAGCACTTCCATGCATAAGATAAAAAGATACGGAGATAGCGGGTCGCCCTGTCTGATTCCTCTTGAGGGGGGAAAAGGATCCAGTTTCCCACCATTAAATAGGACTGAAATAGAGGAGCCCGAAATGCAACTCATAATAAGCTTTATCGTGTCCTGAGGGAGGTTATAGAGGTTGAGTACATCTCTGATGAAATGCCACTCGAGTCTATCATACGCTTTCTCAAGATCTATTTTAATTGCCATATACCCTTGGCTGCCCTTCTTTGTGCTCATAGTGTGAATGAGTTCTTGCACAATGATCATATTATCAAGCCCTTTCCTACCCGGTACAAAGGCTGCCTGTAATGGAGAGACCAACTTATCCAGGAGGGGTCTAATTCTCTGGACTATAATTTTTGTCACAATCTTGTAAATAGTGTTACAAAGGCTGATTGGCCTGAAAAGGCTGAGGCAATCAGCACCAGTACACTTAGGTATAAGAGTGATCAAGGTCTGGTTAAGATTGCTCGGCATGATCCCAGAGTTGAAGATTGAGCAAACTTCCCTCACCACCACCTCCTTCACAGTATCCCAATTCCTCTGATAGAAACCTGCATGCATTCCATCATGACCAGGAGCCTTGAAAGGCTTCATGCTCCAAAGCCCATCTTTTACCTCCTTTGCTGTGACAGGGCAACTAAGCAACACACCATCCGCACTTGACAAACTAATAGACCAGCTTGTGACATTCCAAATAGAGATGGGAGCAGCATCCTTACTTGTAGTGAACAAGGAGATGTAGCCCTCTCTAATAGTAGATGCAATGGCCTCCTCATTATGAATCAAGTTCCCCAAGCTATCCTTGAAGCAGAAAATCCTATTCCGTTTTCTTCTGATCAGAGCTGAGGTATGGAAGAAATTAGTATTTCTATCTCCTTGAATCAGCCAGTTATACCTGGATTTAACCGACCAGAACTCTTCTTCTTGTTGACTTATAACCCAAAATTCCTCCCCCAACTCTCTCTCCAACGCTAAGAGGTGAGCATTAGGCCCATTGGCCAGTGCTTTTTGAATACCCGCAAGCCGAGCCTCCACCCTCCTCTTCCTATGGAAAATATTCCCAAAAATCTCCTTATTCCACAGTTTGACTGCCTCGGTAAAATTTGAGAGGTTTGTGCTGAGACTGAGATTACTTGCCCAATTGTGGTTTAGCACATTTGCAAAGAGGGGGTGAGACATCCAGACTGGCTGGAATCTGAAAGGTCTGGTCAGCCTGAGTGAAGGGGGCTTATCAAGGCTGAGGAGAATGGGGCAGTGATCAGAATGCACCCTTGTGAGATGCGTAACTGATGCTTCTGGATAAAATTCAGCCCACTTCTGGTTTGCAAACGCCCTGTCCAGACGTTCTTGGATGAAAAAACCAATATCCTGTTTATTTACCCAAGTGTATTTCGGTCCCTGGAACCCCAAATCAATTAAGTTGCACACATCTAAACAATCCTTAAAAATCTGGGCTCTTCTCATGTTAATTGGGTTACCACCACACTTATCAGCGCTAGATAACATCTCATTAAAATCACCTAGCATAGTCCAAGCTAAATTATGCATCCCCGCAACTTTTTCTAAATTTTCCCAAAGTAAACTCCGTTCAGCAAATCTAGGGCTAGCATATATACAGGAAAGAACCCAAGAAAAGTTAGAGGAAAGTACCTTGACAATGACGTGAATTTCCTGCTCTGTCTTTGCCAACTGCGTGACTTCCACAACTTCTGAGTTCCAAAGAAGCCAGAGGCCTCCGGCATACCCAATCGTATCCGTGTGAATGGCCCCGTCAAAAGGGAGCCTATCAGTGATATCTTTTGCTCTCTGACCACCCACGCGGGTCTCCGTCACAATGACAATTGAGGGATTAAACTTACTCATCAGACTATCCAAGGATTTTTGAAAACGGGGGTTTAGAGCCCCTCTCAATTAAGTTGCACACATCTAAACAATCCTTAAAAATCTGGGCTCTTCTCATGTTAATTGGGTTACCACCACACTTATCAGCGCTAGATAACATCTCATTAAAATCACCTAGCATAGTCCAAGCTAAATTATGCATCCCCGCAACTTTTTCTAAATTTTCCCAAAGTAAACTCCGTTCAGCAAATCTAGGGCTAGCATATATACAGGAAAGAACCCAAGAAAAGTTAGAGGAAAGTACCTTGACAATGACGTGAATTTCCTGCTCTGTCTTTGCCAACTGCGTGACTTCCACAACTTCTGAGTTCCAAAGAAGCCAGAGGCCTCCGGCATACCCAATCGTATCCGTGTGAATGGCCCCGTCAAAAGGGAGCCTATCAGTGATATCTTTTGCTCTCTGACCACCCACGCGGGTCTCCGTCACAATGACAATTGAGGGATTAAACTTACTCATCAGACTATCCAAGGATTTTTGAAAACGGGGGTTTAGAGCCCCTCTACAATTCCAGCAAATGATATTCATGATCATTGGATGGGAAAAGGGTGGATCCCTACTGACCTGGAACTGATTCTTTGCTTGGTTCAGCAAAAGCCAACCCAGCTCCCTTAGCTTGGATTTCGTCACCTCCAAATCCTTCGTAATGCATATCGCATGCTCCAGAATCCCCAAAAGCTGCTCCCTCGAGTTGATCAGAAGATTTATCTGTGGGCAGCTCCCGCAAATCTGAATCAACTCGATTGCTTCCAAAGACCCCATTAAACTTAGTACTGATGTGTCGTCCACCACGATTTTCCTTGTTTGAACTTCCTCCAATGGGTTTGATTCGGGCAAGAGACAATCCAGCAAAATTGGAGATAGTGCTCTCCACCCCATAATCTTCCCCTCTGCTGGTGTTGGCACATCCGTTGGAAATCTCCACCAGGGGTTTTCCCATTCTAGCCACGCCGGGTCGGTCAGCGGAAGAAAGCCCAGAAGTTGACTCTCTGGAGTTAGAGGAAAAATGCAGCTCCAATCTTTCATTTGCTCCTGGTCGAACCACCCCCAGATCATGGTTAAGGATGCTTGAATTTGCTGGATTAGTGAGCTGGACAGTGGCATGATTTTTCCCCGGAGGCTTATTGCCCACTGCCTTTTCATTTTGTCTCCTATGGCTTGCCTTTGAAACACCAGGCTTAGACTTAGACTTACTAAAAGGTGTTTGGGTAGACGTGGGAGCTTCCGCCTTTTTCAAAATTGAAATTGGCGAAATGACGTTACCCGTGGAGTTAGTAATCTTCTGGGAAGGAAGCCCGTGATCTGTCTTGGGCAGTGCACTACTGCTTGCCTTTGAGACCGTTGGATCTTGGCTGAGTGGACAAGTGAGGTCCATATGGTCAACACTGTCAAATTTCCTATTTTTACGTTTCCCCTCTGGTGAAGCATTAGGAGGACAACATGGAGGATTGGCAGCAGAGGTCAGCTTTCTTAGCCGGCCCAAATCTTTAACATTTAATGCATGGATTTGCTCCGGATTTGGCTTGGAAAGGTGAGAACGTGCTGCCCGTGATTTTGCCGCGTGCTTCCTACTCTCCACTAACATCCAAGGGCCATAATCTCCCCTCTCTGTTCCCGCTTCGGACTCCTCGGGATTGGAGATGGTATCAGCCTTACCCATCTTGCCATCTTGGTCACTCATACCGGCACTACCCACATCCGCCACCTGCTCCTTAACAGTATAAGGACATTGGCTTTTCCGGTGTCCCAATCTACCACAAGAGAAACAGAGCGTACCTATACCCTCATAAAGAATGTTCTGTTTAAATCTTCCAATGAGAACACTTCTAGGCAACGGCGTATCCAAATCGACCTGCACACACAGTCGAGCGTAGCGACCTCTCGTGCCTGCTGCCGTGGTGGCATCAATCCGAAGCACCGGACCTATAGCCCGACCGATATCCTTCAAAACCTCCAATTCATATAGTTCGATTGGCAGTCCCGGAAGTCTCGCCCAAACAGCAACCTTGGAGCACGCCTCCACTGTGGGTCTAAAATATGGCTCCCATGCACGTATGGTGAGATAATGCTCCCCCACAAACCACGGTCCCCCCTTGAGGACTTTCTCAAAATCCTCCACCAACCCAAATTTAATTAAGTAAAAATCATTTTCCAAGTCGATGCAGTCAAGTCTCCCTGCAGGTTTCCAGAGTTGCATGATCCTGGAATGTAGGAAGTGGTAGCCTACTGTTCTTCCGAAGACTTTCACAATGAGGGAGTGATTCCATTTAGCACGGATGTTCATCTTTGTCTTTTTGGATAGTTTAATGGCAACGGAGCCCTCAGGTGGGTCGTCCATCTCTTCATCGGAGAGAGGCTCTTCTTCATCATCCCCATGGACCTTAAAAGCCTGGGCATAAGCCCCAGGTATGTCACCAACCAGCTTGGCCATATAGGACGAGGTCCCACAAACATCGCCACTCCCCTGTATGGAGCCGATAGTCTGATCTTCCTTAACTTTTTTTGTACTCCGCTGTAGCTCTGCATCTTCTTCACCCGTCCGCTCACGAGACTCAAACTCACACTCCATCTCTTTCAATTTAGAGCTTCTGTTGGCTATAATTAAAACAGCATAATATGCATGTATGATTCATGAGCATGCAATGAAGCAAGAGCCTCCGCTAGTTTTTTTGTTAAAGCATACTTGTACTTTGCAAAGTGAAAAAACATAAGAAATCTCAAATGAAGTTTTAAAAAGCTGTACATAAATACTAAAAAGTAAAAAGCTGGCTTATTAGTCAATGCCAAAAACACACCTATTCTCATTTTTGTAGAAACCTAAAATTGCATTTAGATCAAGTGAAGGAGGGAAAGGAAAGTATAGAAAGAGAGACTGCAATTTCTACTATAGGGTTGCTATGAAAGCAAAGAAAATAAGTAAAAAGGGAAGGAAAAAAAAAAAAAAAAAATACCAGTCCCATTTCTTGTTATAAATTGTGCAGAATTGGAGAGAAATTTTGTACTATAATGTGCAAACCTCTGAGCTTTGACCCTCTCCTAAGAGACAAAAGAAATTTTCCTCAAACACGTGCGTTTGCCGGGAGTTAAACGCGGGTCTATTGCTTGGAAGGCAATTATCCTAACCGTTGGACTACAAACGCTGAACTGTTATTCGACTGAAGCAATTAATTACATCTAGTTAGCAATGAAGAGACTCAAGGAATTGTCGGCAATGGCAAGCTTTTAATATAAGGTTTAAATTAAGCTATGAACAAGCACTCCCAGATTGAAATAGTGGATACAAAACTACAGCTCAATCTGGGTTAAGGATTTGGACATAAATAATAAGTTGTTTATCCTCTGATATTTATAGAGAAATCTGACTGGAATATGGGGGAAAAAAAAAATTGTGTAAATATTTTATGTTAAATGGGGTTGGGAAAGTTGGAAATATTCAACTATTAAATATTAATAAAAATCTGGATCTGGGGAAGATGAGATTTGCAAAATTTAGATATCTCTAAACTCCACAAGAGGAAAGTAGCACTGTAGAAGTCTTAAGCCAAAAAAGAAAAAAAGAAAAAGCAAGCACTCGCAAAAGCCCATCTCTGTGCTTGACAGTTAATCATTGCAACTACTCCAGTTGTCAAACTGTTATAATAGTTTATTTTTATTAATTGATTTCTTTTTTGTTCTTTTTTGAAAATATTTTTTTATGAGTTTGTTCTTTTATGATTTCCCTGCTTCTAAATTAAATAAAAGGAACAAAACTTTGTTGTTATCCAATTTAAAGCAGTTTTTACTGTATATTTAAAGATTAAAATCTTGTCATTTTTATTATTTTTTTTTTCTTTTCTGGGTGTATAGTTAAAATTGAGTCTGCCAAGTGCCAACCACATATTTATTCCATTTTTTTATTATAAAAAAAGTTTTCAATTCCATAAAAACAAAGGATATCGCTAATATTTTTTTATGTTTACTGAACATCATCTTTGGTTATCAAAAAAAAAAAAAAAAAATCATCTTTGTTACCCAAAAATACCATATGGTCTGGAACTATCTCTATCCAGAATCTTAGCGATGAAGGAACCTAATCAAGCAGGTAGAGAACCATACATTTATTCTCTATTTTTTTTTTAATTGTAAACTCTTTTTTTTTTTTTTTTAATTGTAAAAATAGGGATTTTTTTTTTGAGAAATTAAAATTAGGGAATCATTGAATATTATAAGTACACGCATTTGAGTTTGTGATATTTATTGCAAAATGAATAGTAGTAAAGATATTGACATTGACATTTATTTGTACAACTTATATAACTTTGTAGAGACCTATGGTTAATGGTTATATAAAATTATATTAAGCAAAAAAAAAATGGTTATATAAAATTATAAAGGGTAAACTACATATTTGATCCATAATTTTTATATTATATTTCAATTTAGTTCATAATATTTCAATGGTGTGAATTTGGTTCTTAACCTTTCAATATCATGTCAATTTTGTTATTACCGTTATATCTTAGATGAAAATTACTGATATGACAAATGATCAAAATAAAATTTAAGTTTATTGGCACATAAACGGAAGCTAATTTTTTATTTTGGCTATTAAACATGTTATCAATTTCATGAAAAAGATAACAGTAGAGACTAAATTGACATAATACTAAAAGCTTAAGGATCAAATTGACACAATTGCAAGGTTAGGGATCAAATTGAAATATAGTGTATAGGATAGGTACCAAATACTTACTTTACCGAATTATACATATACCACAATCACTCTTATAATGATTTAAAGCCACATTTTTTTTCAAAGAAAAAAAAAATTGAATATAAAAACGTTCATTAAAAATAATAAGAACATAAGAATATGTCTATTTTTAAAAAAAATAAAAATAAGCATAAGAAGATGTCATCTAACTTAAAAGGTTATTGACAAATTATCATGCTAATGTATAGTATTGATTTTAAGCAACTTAGTTCACATTTTATCAAATCAAGAAATCATATTTGGGAGTTGGACTAATAATTCTTTTACTTTTTTTTTTATTTAAATTTTTTAAATTTCCAAGAATTTGACAATTTATAAGGACAAAGGACAGGGGATTGGCTCTTGGCATATTTTGTTTTTCTAAAGAACTAAATAATTAGAATTAATTTAAAAATATAAAATATAAGCCAATCAAAATTTCAGAGTGCCAGTATCGATTGGCTATAAGTATAGATAAGTTAAAAACAGTGAATAGTTAAATTAATACTTAAACAGATGGGATTAGGCTATCCTTGTGAACAAACTTGTAGTTTGAGACACCACACGCTACAAATAAGGTTCTATTAGATTTTAGATTGTCCCTTCCCGAATTTGTAGCTCTTTCAGTGTTTGCTTTTTCTACTACTTCTTTCTTTCTACTACTTCTATTCTAACAACACCACATTTGATTTCACCAAAAAAAAGAAAAGAAAAACCAGTTTCTCCAATCTTTTACACAAGTCTCTGATCAGAAACTAAAAGTACTGTAAAAACCTCTGGTTGACAAAAAAAAAAAAAAACAGTCTATGTCTATGACTATGACTATGACCAAATACACGTCGTCATCATCATCATCATCATCATCATCCTTATTATTATGAATATGATAACCCCAAGGAATCCTTCTCTTTTCTCTGACCTTTCACCTCAAGCTTGTTTATTAACATCACAACACAAACCTCCCCCTCCCGTGTAATCTTTCTTTGTCTTCTTTTTGTTTTGTACTGAGAAGAAGAACACTATAAGAAGAGCTGATTTTGATGTGTTCTTGTCAATTTTGAAGCTCTGTTTTCCTTTATTTTGATGGGACTCTAAATGGGTTCTTTGGAAACTGGGATTCCATTGAAAAGAGACAACCTTTTCAGGTCTTTCTCTTCTGTTAGAACTGAGAGGCACCCATTTTCACAGAGACCCAGATCAAGGTTCTCAAGGTTCTTGCTTTTCAAGAAGCTAGATTACCTGCAATGGATTTGTACTGTGGCTGTGTTCCTCTTCTTTGTGGTGCTCTTCCAGATGTTTCTGCCTGGTTCTGTGGAAAAGTCTGGGAATTCTTCATTGCAAGATAATGTGGAAGTCAGTTCTGGGAATTTCAAGTTTTTGAAGGAGAAGGGTGTGTTGGATTTTGGGGAGGATATTAGATTTGAGCCTTCAAAGCTTTTGGACAAATTTCAAAGAGAAGCTAGAGAGGCTATTCTCTATTCTCCTGCATTCAACAGGACAAAACAGCGTTTTTCCTACAGAAAACCCCAGCTTGCAATGGTCAGTATTCAATTATTGTCAGAACTATTTGTGGGTTCTTACATTTTTGTTTGTTTGATCAATGGTATTGTGTGGTTTGATGTTTACTTTTTCTATAGTGAGATTAATTACTTTGGAGGATCCTTTGCTTCTTTGGGGTGCGTGACTGTTTTTATTTTATTTTATTTTATTTTTATTTCATTTTCTACTTGAAGGTTTTTGCAGATCTGTTGGTTGATTCACAAAAATTACTGATGGTGACAGTTGCAGCTGCTTTGCAGGAGATTGGCTATGAATTTCAGGTAGTTTCATTTGTATGTGTTCTTGTACTTTTACATTTGGAGTATGGTTGTGAAGAGAGTAAACAATGTTTCTAGGACTATGGTATTTTTACTTGAGCGATGACTGCAACATCACTAGCTGGGTAGTGCAGAGGCATGGGATAAATTTTAACCAAGTGTTACAAATGGCATTTAGGCTTGAATCCTAATTCTCAAATTATCACTTGATTCTTGCTTAGGCGACTGTAATCCACTCTTTAGTGTTCTGATAATCTGGTTCTTAGTCATTGGCAATTGTAGGAATTAGAAGTGAAGTGGACCAATTTTTTTTGATAAGTAAATTAGACCTATGTTATTGCTGTTAACCTTGGACCTATCGAATTCATAATGGTTACTCACTTTTATGCTAGGGAAATCAAGGTTTTTTTCTTTTTGTTCATTTTCTCTTGATGGAAAATGAGATTAGAAGGGGGATATAGCAATTTTACTTGAATTGAATAGCAAAATTAACTTACTGGAATATTTGCAGCCATCTTATTAAATGCTTTTCCTGCTACCTCTTCATTAAAATTTAAAATCAAACCATCTTAATGGTCTGCTGGAATCACCGTCAAAATTTATAGAGAATTTATTGCAAGTTTCAAATTGTTTTGTAGTTGGTCTCTTGTCCTTGTCTTTCCCTAACTCTTAATGTTCTACACGTCCTTACCTGTGAAAGTTATGTATGTCGTGAAAGAAAATTTTGCCATAAAATTTTCAGGACATACAGAATGGTATAAAAGCTCTAGTACATGGTAGGGTTTGAAGGAAATGACCATGAAGAGATGGAGTGATGAAAATCAATAATTTGACCACAATTTGAATTTGATGGAAATATTATTGAATCAAATGACTGCCAGGCTATGAAAATTTGAAAGATTGGCCTAATATGGGACAGTAATTGTGAGCATGAGGACTAGATATATGTTTCTGGGATCTTTAAATATTGATTCATTTACCTGTTGTAAGTATTTAACATATGAGATTCAGATTTTATACCCCAACTTCCTCACTTCTGTGAAAATATAAAAGAAATTCAAATTGGCAGTAGTCATTTAGTGGTTGTAACTTGTAACTCATTCCATTTTGTATACTCTTATAGAATTTCCTTTTTGTCCAAAGAATTATATGCCCTTAGCAATGTGGGCAAATGAATATAAGATGTTTCTTTGGTTGTTGACTTGTCATGAGAGACTTGCCCATCTCAGGTCTTGGAAAAGTTGTATGGTGACTAAAAGCATTTACCTTGAGTTCACTGTGAACCATAAAATTATAAATGGAATTTTTATAAATTTTATATCAGATGATGACATCAGATTTCTATTAATTTTGCAGGTTTATTCACTTGAAGATGGTCCTGTGCATGATGTTTGGAGAACAATAGGAATTCCGGTCACCATTATTCAAGCATTTGATAATACAGGGATTGTTGTTGATTGGTTAAAGTATGTGTCTCATAGTACTTTTCCAATGTACATTGAACTTAGGAAAAAATAATTTATCTAGGGGATTTTGTTTAGATTGAAGCAAAATTAAGAATTGTTTTGCTCCGGTTCCCAGAAAGAGCAGTCTGTTCATTTAATAAAAATAATTTATAACAAAATAGAAAAAGAAAAAGGAAGGAAAACTAGCATTCTGTTCTAACTTAATCTTACCAAGGAATGTTGAAATGATGTTAAAGATGTTTCAATACATTTGGCATTTGATGGGCTGTGTTCAGTGTGTTGTGAAAAAATCTATGTTAACATCATGATTTGATTTTTCTGAATTGGTGATCAATTAATTACGAATAGATTTTTTGGTCTTTTGTCATGATTCTCATGCAAATGAAATTGATGTTATCCATTATCATTTGGTTTTGTGTAATATTAAATTAAATGCTTATTGAAATTTGATCAAGGTGACTTTGCAATTATTACTAAATATATAAAATGTAATTATTGAGTTGTTGGTCAGAGTATATGAATGTGGTTCAGTTTATTGGATCTGGTAACTTTTGGACAGATAACAAGAATGTATGTATTTTGCAGCTATGATGGCATACTTGTGAACTCTTTTGAAGCCAGAGGTGTCTTTTCATGGTAAGATTAGTTATTTTATGATTTTATCTATGTTTTTGAAACAATAAACTTCAAGTTATTGTGGTCACATGTACTCTCTGCACTCTCCCTTCTAAAATTTCTTCAGTATAGAAACTGGTTTGGAAAACTATTAGAGCTGATGATACTGTTTCACTATAATAGCATCAGATTTTTTAAAACATAAAGGAACAAAGAGAGAAGTACATATAGATGATTGGAAACAACTTCCAGTAGTTTTTTTAATAAAAACATTTATCATTTGAGTGTTCAATAATTACAAATATACTGATTGATGATAAAAAAAAAATACAAATATACTTATGCCTTCTTTTAAATATTGGTTTAAAAGTTGGGTGGGAACTGGGAAGTTGTCTATCTAGCACATTGTTGTGGTCTTGGTAATGAGGTATAGTGATGTGGGATGCACAAGGAGAATTTTATTATAATTTATTAATATTTGTTTTTGAAAATCAAGTGTATTTTTATTTCAGGCCCTAGTATTTAATTAGGTTAATTTGTATTTTTATTTAAAAGTGAAGAGTATTTCTGTGTCATTCAATAAGTAGGGTTTCCTACGCGTTAGGTTTAGTTTTTCCTATATAAGTTAGTTATTAAAAAAAAGTTTTTCCAATATAAGCAAACTGTTGTACTCGATTTTAGATATGATTTTTTGGATGAATTAAAAGTTTCCTTTTGGTTGTGGTCTAGTGCTGACTCCAACCAACCCTAAGTGTTGACTCTTAGTAGTTTTCCTCACTTGTTGCCCACTCCAAGCAAGCCAAGACGTTGACTCCTAGGTTCCTATCTTTTATTTTCCTATTGTTTAGTTTTGTTCTACTTGTCTTGCGTCACATAGACTATAATGATTTGGTAGATATCTGTGATGGACCAGAGGCTTTAACATAGACCAGAATTGACCTTATATTATGTAGCTTAAGGTCTCTTGGTTGTCTGCACAAGTGTGGATGACAACAGATGGCTTGACAATGTGGTGCCAAGGGGGACCCATGTTGGCTGAGGCCTGAGGTAATTTTTATTTAGGAGTCTTGAAAAACATTGTTTGACATTTTGGGCATGGAAGATTATGCTGTGTTTGCGTAGTCAATAATATCTGTCATTTTATCTTGTATATGTGCATTGTTGGTTCAGACACAGAATCATCTCTGGCACTAATGTCGCCAGCGTAAAAATTTCTTCCACTCTTTTATAGGGAGAACAAAATCTTGGTTATATAGTTTTCTTGAGGAGACAAACATAGCAAGAATGTGATTGCTTGAGATAGTGAGCTCTCAACCATCCTTTTGCATTATTAATAATGAGAACTTCTTCACCGATAAAAATAAAAATAAAAATAAAAATGAGAGAGCTTCTTCATTAGGTTGTTACGAATTAAGTGTGGAAGCTTCTGTTATCGTAAAAGGTTAATAAGGAAAACTCACTGACTCTTTTGCTAGTTATTGTAATCACTCTGATTTTGTTCCATTTTTGTTTCATTTGTTTCTTATTTGTGTGTTTTAATTTTCCTTAGTTTTATTGAAATATTTCTAAGTATGTTGCCAATGATGCTTAAGATTTCTTCTCATCAGCATTGTGCTTATCCAATTAATAGAATGATTTTACTTGTTACAGTTTTGTGCAGGAACCTTTCAAGTCATTACCTCTGATATGGACCATCCATGAAAGATCGCTTGCTACTCGTTCAAGAAAATATATTTCAAGTGGTCATATCGATCTTTTAAATGATTGGAAAAGAATCTTCAACCGCTCTAGTGTTGTTGTCTTTCCAAACTATATCCTTCCGGTAATATTTAACAGGAAATTCTTGTAGACGCTCATTCTTGTTGATAATCTGTTTACATTTAGTATACATGGAATGGGTGATTTCCAGTATCCAGTGATAAAACTCCTTTGGGTTGCGTTTGGATTTTAGGATTTAAAATCAAGGGATTTGAAAAATAATTGTTAATATAAATTGCTTGATATAAATTTAACACCTTATTATGATGTGAGTTTTAGAGATTTGTTCAAACAAAAACACTTGTAATATTATGGATTTGAAATGACCTCTAACACTTAGTCGTATCAAATCCATGTATTAATAAATCCAAACCTCAATAAATTTAATCAATAGGATTTTATTTTATTTTATTTATTTATTTCATTTCATACTCCATTCATGTTATTTAAACTAAAGAATGAAACCTAAATCCTCTTTAAATTCCTTGATCGAAATGATCCATACGTTTCAAATCCATATATTAATAAATCTTAACCTCCTCCATAAATTTTTTAATCAATAGGATTTTTATTTTTATTTTTTCATACTCCATTCAACTTATTAAAACTAAAGAAAGAAATCTAAATCCTCTTTAAATTCCTTGTTCCACACCATTCTTGGTTTTTCAATTTCCGATCTTTTTTAATTAGGATAGAGTATAAATGACTCATGAGATCTAAGTGTGCAGACTGGAAACCATATGCTAATAAAACTTGTGACATTGAGAAAGCATCCTAGTTTATGAATAAAGTGAGCCGATGATAACTTGTTCATTGTCTAATTAACAAAGCATTGAAATTGGTTCTGAAATTAGCACTCTTTTTTTGGATAAGTGAGTTTTTGACCCCAATAAAAGTTGATACTTATTTCTAGTGGTCTTATATCATTCTGGTCTTTCAACAGATGATTTACTCCACATTTGATGTTGGAAACTTTTTTGTTATTCCGGGTACTCCTGCTGAAGCATGGGAAGCAGACACTGTAATGGCCTTACACAAAGATAATCTGCGTGTCAAGATGGGTTATGAGCTTGAAGATGCTGTTATAGCCATTGTGGGAAGCCAATTTATGTATAGGGGTTTGTGGTTGGAGCATGCCATCATTTTACAGGCTTTATTACCAGTTCTTTCAGACTTCCCTTTAGATAATAATTCCAATTCTAATCTCAAAATTGTGGTTCTAAGTGGGGACTCAACAAGTAACTACGGCGTGTTATTTGAGGTAAATATCTGCTGAAGTGTGGTTCTAATATTTTTGGATAGATTTAGTCATCATCTTATTGGCTATCTTGTTGTCCTTAGGAAATTGCTATTAACTTGACATATCCAAGTGGCATTGTAAAGCACAAAGCTATTGATGTGGATGCAGACAATGTTTTAAGCACGGCTGATCTTGTGATATATGGATCCTTCCTTGAAGAGCAATCTTTTCCGGAAATTTTAATGAAAGCCATGTGCTTCGAGAAGCCAACCATTGCCCCAGACCTCTCCATGATAAGGAAATATGTATGTTTCTAAATGCTGTTCTCATCTCTTCACACACCAACTCTGATCAACATGCACGTATATGTTCCAAAGCAACTAAGTGTATACAGTAAATAACAAAAGTTTCATGGGAGGATAATGCATTCATAATCTCAATTCAGCTTTGCAAATACGTGTCCCCAATACTTTAGGTTGTTGTCTTTAAAATTATTATTTTCCCGTCTACCAAAGACTTGAACCTGGTTCTTTTCTGTCTTCTTGTTCCTTGTTAGGCCTTTGACTTAGAGGACACTCGTATTTACCAGCGTGGTAGCTCCTGATTTGTTCATTTCTTATGTTATTTTTAATTTTTTTTCCCCTGCCTCTCATCCACCAACATCCTCATTTGAAGTCTAGTGATTTCATGAACAAATATTCTTTTAAATGCCCATGGCTGGCCTTACAGTATATGAAACTTTATTCCCTATATTATGAAGAGTACTATAAGAAGTGTTTGTTAGAATTGTTTGTTTAAATAATTAAATTTACCATATCCCAACAGTTTAAACTGGGACAATCGATAATTTAACACGGTATTAGAGCAAGGGATCCTAAGTTCTATCATTGCCTCCTCCATTCTACCTCTCATTTAAATTCCCATGCGGGCCAAACGTGAGGGGAAGTGTTAGAATTCTATAGTTGAATGATTAAATTTACCTTATTTCAATAGTTTAAGCTTTTGGGACAATCGATAATTTAATAGTATTGACAGTCCATTTTTTTAACACACAAAATTAAATTTTGTACCTTAAGCATTCTTCTAACTAGTTGGCTTGGAGACCCTAGTGGAAAGGTTTTGTTAGATATTAAGCTTATTTTAGTATGAAAAATCACCCTGAGGCTTCCCCAAAAAAAAGAAAAAAGTTACCTTGAGTTGTTTATCTTAAATTCACGTAGCTAAAGCCTATCTACCAGCCATAGAATTTTTGAAATAAGGACCTATAAAAAAAAATAATTTTTGACTTAAGGAATCTCAAGGCAGGACCTAACTAAAATGTGGGTATTCATTTCTAATATGTTGCCATGCTAGACAGCTAGAGTAATTGCTTATAAGGCATCTCAAACATCATGCTTTCCAATAGTTTTCTCATTTTGAATAATCAGTTTGTTTCAACTGTTTTTCTAATCAAACTACTAACTGCATTGGCAATAACAACTAGGTTGATGACAGGGTGAATGGCTATCTTTTCCCTAAGGAGAATCCTAAGTTTTTGACACAAGTTATAAGGCAAGTGTTTTCAAATGGAAAACTATCATCGCTAGCTCGCAATATTGCCTCTATAGGAAGAAGTACTGCAAGAAACCTGATGGTTTCAGAAACTGTTGAGGGATATGCGTCTCTCCTTGTAAATGTTCTCAAGCTCCCATCAGAAGTTGCTCCTCCTAAGGATGTTGCAGAAATGCCTCTCAAATTTAAGGAAAAATGGAAATGGCATTTATTTGAAGCACTATCAAATTCAACACATATTAACTGCACTTTGAGAAGTTACACATTTTTAGACAAGTTTGAGCAGCAGTGGAACAATGCTCCAAAATATAGACCACTTAGTGCTGATGATGGACCTTTTTTATATAGCATATGGGAGGAAGAGAAAAACATTGAGATTGCTAATGCCAGAAAAAGAAAAGAAGAAGAAGAGGTAAGTGATGTCCTGTGAAATTATGTATTTTTTGTGTAATATATTGGTAAATAATTTTGATGACCTTTTTCCAATTTTATTTTATTTTATTTTTTATTTATTTTTTTCTTTGTGTGTGTGTGTGTTTGAAAACTCACATTATTTGGTATTTGATGAAGTTGAAGGATAGATCCGATCAGTCTCATGGAACCTGGGAGGAAGTATATCGAAATGCCAAAAAGGCTGATAGATCTAAGCAGGATTTGCATGAAAGGGATGAGGGGGAGCTTGAAAGGACTGGTCAGCCACTGAGCATTTATGAACCGTACTTTGGGGAGGGTACCTGGCCTTTCCTACACCTTTCTTCTCTATATCGCGGGATTGGGCTGGTGAGTTACCAAGCACATTCTTTCACTTTTTTCCTTATAACAGACATAGTTGTAGACTTGTAGGTTCATACATTTATATTAATATGGAATTACAAATTAATTTTTTTCCAACAAAAAATATCAATCTTAAGCTGCGTTTGTTTCACCTGAGATTGATTTCCGGAAAATATTTTCAGTATTTGCGGATGTTTGGGGTGACTGAAATTTTACTGGGTTGACTGTAAAATATGGGTTGTTTTGGCGTAAAACATTTTTTGCCCTTATTTCAGTCATAAAATTTTACACCCCAAGAGTCCTTCACATTCAGCAGACCCACTCCACCCAGCCACACCCACCACTAGACCCAGCCGACCTCCGTGACCCACCCAACCCCATCCCTAGATTTTGCGCCTCATCCTCATTGCCGCTGTGCCTTGTCCTTGTCACTGCCACCTTGTCCCGTCACCCCTCTATGTTGCTGTCATTCACCCAGGGGATGCCAGTTTGGTGTTCTGTCTACCTGCATATTTGCTTGTGGATTTTTGTTGGTTTTGGTTGTAAATTTTAATTTCTGAATTTGTTTATTATGTGATGCCTGTTTGGGAGCTGAGAAATTGTGGGAAAGTAGTAGAAAATCTGTTTTTTGGAGCATTTTTAGGAATGCAAACACTCTTAAAATATTCTCCGAAGAATTTTTAGGAATGCAACCAATCACTTGAAAATATTTTATTTTCTGGAAAGTTTTTTCACTTGAAAATATTTTATGGTTGAAAAATATTTTCAGGTGAAACAAATGCAGCCTTCGAACTATGCAATTTGGCATTGGTTTTTATTTTTTATTTTTTTGGTAATAGTCTCATTTCATGTCAATATTATATATACCTTGTTTAGCAATATAAGATTCAGAGTTCAATATTATGCTTTCTCTTGAGCATGGGGGTTGGTAGGTTCAATAGTTGCTCTTCTTCTTTTATATGTTTTTGCAATTCTTTCCAGACAACCATTTGTAGTATGCAAATTTGCTTTCTAGATGTGTTCCTTGGGGATGTGTGTGTGTATGTGTGTGTGGGTTTTTTTTTTTCCTGGCCACCTTTGTACTCTACTTGAGCAGGCCTTAATACTTATCTAATAGTTATTGTACTTGTTTCTCTTAAGTTGAAGTTGGATGAGATGAGCTATTACATTCAATCTCATATGTATACATGGACTGGGTACTTGCAGTCCACTAAAGGCCGAAGACCTGGGGCAGAAGATATTGATGCATCTGCTCGTCTTCCACTTCTTGATAACCCTTACTATCGAGATATACTTGGTGAATATGGAGCCTTTTTTGCAATTGCAAATCGGATCGACCGTGTTCATAAGAATGCTTGGATTGGGTTTCAGTCTTGGAGAGCAACAGCACGGAAGGTTTGTTAATGCTCTTTATATTGCTTTATCCCTATTGTTTTTTACATGGATCTGGTCGAGTACCTTTTTCTTTTTTAAGTCTTTACTCTCTCTCAAGTGAAAAAAAACACTTGATTTCAACATATTTTTAAACATCTAACTAGCGGCCATTTTTGCATTTTCTATGACCCATCAATCTTGTAAGTTAAAACAGTGGGCTGTGTCATGTGATGATATTATAAGACATGTCAGAAGATGACTGGTCTATCTCAACTGTTCTTGTCATCATTGAACTTCCAGGTCTTACAAGGATGGCAACATGGATCACCTGACTGCAATCATTGTATTATGTGATTTATGTGAATCTTAAAATGTCATCTGATAGTACATGAAACTCCTTTTTGTTTTTGATGGGATGGTGGAATATGTGGCCAACCTTAACTAATCTGCTGAGGATTAGTAGCCGACTCCAAAATTTTTGAAACTAATGCTTTGTTGTTGCTGTTAGTGGTGGTGGTGCAATATGTCCCTAGTGTTTGTTACTTGAATTTTGTGATCATTCATGCCTCTTATAATTATCTTTATAATTATTAAATTTTGAGCTGTGATCAATTTTTGAAACATACAAGAAAAAGTGAATACAATTAAATTGTTAAAGAAATAAATAACAGCAACATTTGTTACTCCAAGGGGTAGCACAATTGGCTAGGGACACAGAGGTCATTAGTTTGAACCTAGGGCCCGTTTGGATTGAGGGGGAAGAGAGGAGAGTGGAGGAGAGTAGAGCAGAGTTAGCTGAAAATAGACTAATTTTGGGCCAATTTTACTCTACTCTCCCTCCCTCTCCCTCAATCCAAATGAACCATTAATAAAATAAAAAACAACACCTATGTTGAACCTCCAACCGTTGGATGTGCGCGCGCGCGCACACACAGGTTAGTGAAGCAAAGCAATGAAGTAACTTTTTTGTTTTAATTTTTTTTTCGATGTGTGCCTTTAGATCCAGTTTTATATCTAATGTGGAGGGCTTAAACAGGCATCTTTATCTAGAATTGCTGAAAATGCATTGTTAGATGCTATCGAAACTCAAAGGCATGGGGACACGCTCTACTTTTGGGTGCGGTTGGATTTGGATCCACGAAACTCTTTGCAGCTGGATTTTTGGTCATTCTGTGATGCTATAAATGCTGGAAATTGCAAGTAAGACCAGCAAAAAAAAATGTGACATGAAATTTTTATTTGTATGAATAATTCTGTATATATCCATTCTCTCTCTCTCTCTCTCTCTGTGTAGTTTAAAATTTTAATCTGATTTTCTTCATCATTGATGATTGAAGGTTCGCTTTTGCTGAGGCTCTTAAGAGGATGTATGGCATAAAGCACGATTTGGATTCTTTACCATCCATGCCTGTTGATGGCGGCACATGGTCTGTCATGCAGAGTTGGGCTTTGCCAACTAGGTCCTTCCTAGAGTTTGTAATGTTTTCTAGGTAGGATAACGAACAACTTGGTTTCTCTAGCACTACTTGCTTATTTCATGTAATGAGAAAGTTATGTACTAGTTGTTCACTTTTTAACCTGTTGATATGATCCCATGTGCAGAATGTTTGTAGATGCATTGGATGCACATATGTATGACGATCACCATTCAAGTGGACAATGTTATCTGAGTTTTTCCAAAGTACTTTTCTACTTATTTAATTTTCCATTCTTACATAATTTGCTTTTTTCTTGAATTCTGGATGTCCTGCTTGATTGGCACTAAAGATATATTACAAAAGAATGAAAAAGAAAATTACCATATGCCTTGGAATAAACTATTTGTGTGGATGGATTTTCTTAAATTTTAATTTTGCAAATTATAAGGTAGGTGGGATATTGGTCTATTTTGTGGTAATTGAATAATCGTTTACAATTTGCAGGATAAGCAGTGCTATTCACGGCTTCTTGAGCTACTTATAAATGTTTGGGCATACCACAGTGCAAGGCGGATGGTGTATGTGAACCCCGACACAGGAATAATGCAGGAACACCATAAATTCAAGAGCCGGAGAGGTCAAATGTGGATTAGATGGTTCTCATATGCGACACTAAAGAGCATGGATGAAGATTTGGCGGAGGAGGCTGATTCTGAGCATCCTACTAGACGGTGGTTGTGGCCATCAACTGGTGAGATCTTCTGGCAAGGTGTATATGAGCGAGAAAGGAAATTACGGCATCGGCAAAAGGAAGATAGGAAGCAAAGAAGTAAAGACAAAATTGATAGGATTAGGAAGCGCACCCACCAAAAAGTAATAGGGAAGTATGTGAAGCCTCCACCTGAAATGAAAAATTCAAACACGAGTACTGCAGGGTTAAATTAATGTCATGGGGTTTGAGCTTCATTTAGAGTAGTGTAATTTGCAAATTCTTTTTTTTATTATTTATTTATTTTTTTTTAGTTTTTGTAATTTTTGCTTGGAAGGATGCATCAATTTGTGATTTTCATGTGAGGGTTTTGTATGTAAAACTGCATCCTTCTGGTCATTGATCTTGTTTAGTGGCTGAAATGTATAATAGTTTACTTTTATTTATTTATTTATTTTTTATTTTATTTTATTTTTATTTTTTTATCCCAATTTTATAAGAGGATAAATTCTTTGGAAAAGAAACTAAAGGAATGGAGAGGTGTGGATGAATGATTAGTTACTTTGTCAGAAACATTGTTTTCATATGTATACAGACGAGAATAATGTATTTCCAAAGTGTGATTTTATATGGGAAATGAAAAACATGGGAAAAAAAAAAAAAAAAAAACCAGGTCTAGGTGGGAAAAATTTACAAAATATTATATTTTAAAATATAAAAAAAGATAAAATATTATTTTTGTTCTTAAACTATTATAAAAGTTCGTTTTTTGTTTTTAAATTTTCAAAAGTTCTATTTTTATTTTTAAACTTATAAAAAGTTTTGATTTTCGTGTGTTTCTATTAGTTCTTTGTCTTATGTGTCTTGACATAGGGTTGATGTTGGAATTTGGACTAATTTAATTTATTTAAAGAAATATGGACACATGGCAAAGAGTTATTGGCTTATGTGGGAACATTAAAAAAAATAAAAAAGAAGGCCAAAATCACCTTTCACTCCCTGGAAGTGGAACTTCAATCCTTCCATCCGTGAAAACCCCCACAACAACAGCCCAATTGGCGACCAAAATCAGCAAAATTTGTTCTTGAATGTATATAATTAGTATATATACCATTTCTATAGCTTGATGGGTATGGGCTTATTGGGGTTGTGCTACTGTGAAGAATCCGTCAGACATTGTTCTTGAAGACTCCATTAGATGTTGTATATAAACCAATTTAGTGGTCCCTAGTGTCTATTGTTGAAGACTCCATCACACATCGATGAACCACGTGTTGTATTTGAGTGGCTTTAATAAATTTGGTTGGCTTGCCGCACATGGTAAGCACTAAGCACTATGTTACTTCGACAGCGGCAAAAACTAACAACGATTAGGGACGCTGGTTTGAGGTTTTCAGTGAGTGAGGGTGGTGGGTTTTCATGGTTTAAAGATTTTGGGTTAACGCCGGCATGCTTGAGACTTGGAGTTTTGGTGGGGTGATTTTGGCCTTTCAAAAAAAATGTTCCCACATGAGCCAATAAGTCTTTGCCACGTGTCAATATTTTTTAAATAAAATAAATTAGTCCAAATCGGATATCATATCAACATTCTATAAAGACACGTAAGACAAAAACTAATGGAAATAGACAGAGGGAAGAAAGTCAGAACGCTTTGCAAAGTTTAGGGATGAAAATAAAACTTCTAAAAGTTTAGGGATTAAAAAAAAAAAACTTTTGTAATAGTTTAGGGACAAAAATGATATTTTACCCTCTAAAAAAAATTGACATTGTTTTTAAGTTACTGGGAATAAAATCTTTTTATTTATTTTAAAAAATTGTGTTATATAAATACAATTTCCGAAATCTTTTAAAAATAAGATCGTGTTTTAATTTAAAAAATAATTTTAAGGCTAGATTCCCAAATAATTTTAAAATAATGTTAATTGAAATAATTATTATGGAAAAAGTTTCCAATCTAAGAGCATCTCCAACAGGTTCGGTATCTAGGTATATTAGCTAAAATTTGTGCACTATTCATGCTCTAACTGATTCGGTAAACTTGGATTTTTTTTTGGCTTATGAACAGTAGCCCATCAGACTTGATGGGCTACTGTACATTAGCTATTGACTTTCTTATCTTAAAATATTACCAACTACTCTGGTTTTTTTTTTTTTTTTTTTCATTGCCGTTGCTCTTTTTTTTTTTTTTTTTTTTTTTTTTTTTTTTTTTTCTCATAAACCAAATGAAATCAGAAAAATAAAAGAAAAAAGAGAAAAGAGAGAGACCTGTTCATGAGCAAAAGAATTAATCCAAACACAAAATACAAAACAAAATCCAATTCTTAAAATAAAGTTGAATCAGAACAAGCAAATATGAAAAAAATAAGAAAAAGAAAAGAAAAAAAAGAACAAGCCGATTTGACCCAGCCTGGTGGTAGGGAGGACGATGAGCGGCAATGGAGATGATGGAGTGGCGGTTGGAGCGGTTGGAGGACGACAAGCCTCTCTCTCTCTCTGTGATGTGAAGCAAAGTGATGTTGGAATGTTCTTGATGAGGTGAAAAAGAAAATAAAAGAGGGGGCTTGGACACTTGTGTGGTGGAGAAAAACAAGAAAAAGAAAAAAGAAAAAAAGAAATGAAACGTGGATGATGGAAATGAAATGGTAGGAAGAAAAATAATATAAAAAATAAAAAATCCAAATTGAAAAATATTACCATAATATTTTTACAATATTTTCACAATAAATTTTAAGTAACAGATTGTTATTAGTTAATATTGGCGAGTAAAAAAATAATTTCAGTGGTGAGTTCAAATTAGAACTAGTAACAACTTTTCACATAAATTTTGTTGTGAAAGTTTGCGTAAAATGTTGTGAATATAACACTTTTCATTGAAAAATATAGTTGTTAAAAAAAGAATAAATGATGATTAAAAAAAGAATAAACAATGAATGAAGAAATAATATTTAAATGAGATAGAGAATGGGATAGAGAATCTGTTGGAAGTGTATTTGAAAAAGTGAGTAGGTAAAAGCTAAATGCCACTGTTCATTCTTCAAACAGTACAAAAATTTGCTGAAGCTGTTGGAGATGCTCAAGTGAGGTAATACTTTCTTCTCAAAAAAAGAAAGAAAAAAAAAAGGGTGAGGCAGCCTCTTTTATTTATTTATAATAAAATAAAATAAATTATTCCTCAACACCAATTTTGTTATTTTATTTTATTTTTTTATATATATTTTTAAATGAATAATATTATTCTCTGTATCATATAATATACTATATAATAAAAGTTGGCTTAGAGGCCGTGATTATACCAAATGGCTTCACCAAATTGTATAAATTTTTTTAGATTTTTAAAAATATAGATATAATTTTTTTTTGTTCTTATCTTCTTCTCTTATAATTTCTAAGTTGATAAAAATATTAATTTAATTACAATCCAAATTTATCATCCAATCATTTTCTCATTATAGTTTATAAGTTGATAAATAATATCAATTTGAGTACAATTTAAAATCTTCAACTAATCCTTATTTTTTTTTGTTTCTAAATTATATTACTAAACGGATAAAAAAAAAAGGTAAAAAAAAAAAAAAAAAAAACAGCAACTACTTTTAGTGATTAAATAAAACACTAAAATTTTTGGATTTCGTCTTCACACAATGTGACTTAAAAAAAAAAAAAAAAAAAAAAACTTTAGATTTCCTGTTCACACGCTACTTCAATCCAAATTCTTCATTTAATCATTTTCTTATTATAATTTATAAGTTGATAAATAATATCAATTTGATTACCATCCAAAATCTTCAACTAATCTTTTATTTATTTATTATTATCTAAATTTTATTACTACATGTACCAAAAAAAAAAAGCAACTACTTTTAGTGTTTAAATAAAACACTGAAGTCTTTAGATTTCCTACCTCAACATTAGGCCTTCTATGTACATGGTCAATCTAAATTTCATCAAACTTGGCAAATCGAGTCTAGGGCTCTTTTTGTGTATGGCTACTGCTTTGCTTCTATTACCTGATACTCAACAATGACTTGTTTCACTACTAGCTGAGAATCACCCTTATTAACGTTGATGTGGATGGATCGCATGCCCATTGCCGTAGCTAGTTCTAATTCGATATGCAAGGCTTCATAGTCAGCTATGTTGTTCGTGCATAGGAAAAAAAGCCGGTATGAATGGTGAGAAAGTAGACCATTAAGAGAGATAAAAACAATACCTTCTCCACACCACCTTACGTATTGGAGCCATCAAAATACATTTGCCATGGAGTTGTGGTCAGACGAATGATCTCTCCATCATTTTGATCGGGCAACTACTTGCCTAAGTCCAACAGATGATTTATAAAACATTCTGCCAATACCTGTCCTGTGACTGAGCTTCGAAGTCTTTCATTCATCCTTTTCCATAGTCAGGGTTTTACCTTCTAGATATGGCTATTTGGTCCCAATATGAAAAGATTCTTGATTTCCTCTATGGATTGATCTTTTCTACTATTTGTTTATATCAACTTCTTCAACATGGAGTGTATATATCAAATAATTCATAATGAATAGGTACCATGCGGTTCCTTTTCTCTATTCTCTTTTTCTACTTACAACCTTACAGAGTTGCAGGTATGTATTTGTTTACTCTAATTTTTTTCCATTAAATTGAATAGATTTTGTGTATTTTTTTTTGTCTTTTGTTTAACCTAATTTGCTAAATTTTTGTCCAATTTATATGATTATGGTTTGAGAATCAATCATTAAATATGCTTAGACTTTATTTTTAAAATTATTTTGTGTTTTATGATATGGGTTCCAATGGTGATATGATGCTTTCATCCCCTCAATTTTGATTTAGAGAACAATCTTTTTTAGTTTATTATTAAGAATGTCTTGATATAAATTTGATGATAAATTGTTTATAACAATTTGATTTTTTTTTTCCTAATTTAAATAGTTTTGGCTAACTATTAGAGTTGTACACTTTGACCTATAAAAGAAGGTAGGTTGGCCATTTAGTTTTTTTTTTTTCAATCAATCATTAAATATGGCTTGATATGATTTTTATCGATCATTAAATTTTCTAATAAAGAATAATAACAAACAAAAACAAGGATATACTAAAAATATAGTGTACAAAGAGGTATTCAACAATCTTCCAAAAATACAAAATTCTCATTAGAGTACAATTGGTATGTTACAAAATAATAATTTTCGTTTAGGTGTTAAAATTTTATACTTGATAATTATTATACCAATAAAATCTATTCTTTATGTTATTATAATAATTATTTATTTCGTTATTTTTTATCGGATAAAATATATATTCATTATTGTTTATAAGATAAAATATGTATTCTATAAGTTTATGATAAAACTGTGTTATGCACAGGCTTTTAACTAGTATATACTAATAGCCAAAACTTAGAGAAAATTCAATTAGATTTTAATTAGATTATCAATTTTGCGCCATATGTCTCATTTAATTTTTAATTTTGTATCAAGTGAATTATTGAGTGTAAAAATCGAAGAGTTCAAATCCAATTAGATTCTAAACTGGATTTCAATTGGAGTCCAATTTTTCGCCATGTATCCATCTAAGTTTTTAATTTTTTTTGGCAAGTGAATTATTAGGTGCAAAAATTGAAGAGTCTAAAACCAATTAAATTCTAAATCATATATATATATACAACCATGAGCTTCTCTTTTGGCTTCTCTTTTGGCTCTGTTTTCTTCAGAATCAAATTCTTTTCCTAGGGCTACCAGGTCAGGGGTGAAATCATTTTTTATAACCATGAGCTCTGGGTCAGTTAGAGGTTCAGGTTGGAAAGGCTGCTCCTGTTCTTGCTCCATATCAGTGTGAGATGAGGATGGAGTAAACTTACTATGGTTGTCATCCTCATTGACAACTGAGTCTTGCCTGGCTGTGTAGCAAGGAGTTCTGAACCTGTGAGAGATTTGAGATCTGCAAGGGGTTTGAGCAAGGAGGGGTGTCTTCCTATATATATATATATATTGTGGGTGAAAGAAATCCAAACACCATCGACCAAGTACAAATGTCTAGATAACTGACTTATATAATTTATTTATCATACACAAATGGTGGCCTACTCGGATCTCCATGGGAGTTGCTCTGGTGAGTTACCCATGACTCTTTAGACGCCCTAGCTTGTATCCACATTGATAGGCCTGGTCCATTTCTTTAAGTATAACCTTATGGCTTTTGGGCCTCGGCTTGGAATCAAGTTCATCCCCCCCACAATAGCCCTCCACGATCTCTGCATCATTAATGCTGAGGTGGAGATCGTGGCCCGAGATATATGGGGGGTAATCATTAACTATCATTGATGGGAGGTGGCACTGTCAGGCATTAACTGCCCCAAACGTGCCTGGATTCCTCGCCCTTCGATGAATGGTATATGTATTTGTGAACGGTTAGATTAAAGCTTAGGAAAATGGGAAGGTACGGGAAACCAAGGGTCGCTCCATGCCTTTTCCCGCTCCCTCCTCTTCTATATAAAGGGGGAACTTAGACCAGTTTCTGAGTTCCCATATTTCATTCTTCTCCAATTTTTTCTTCAATTTCTCTTCAATATTTTTCTCAAGCTTCTCTCCTCTTTCTCCACCAAGAGTTTCTCCAGCCACTTTCAGGCGATCCCAAGTATTACGTCATCGCTCTTTCTTGTTTGTATGTCCCTTCCCCCCCCCCCCCCCCCCATTTTTTATTCAACTTGGTAGTAGATTAGGATAATGGGAAAATTCAAGTCTATGGTTGTGACACACCTGAAAGACTGGTCGAGTTTAAAAGGGTGTATAGGGTCCCTAAGGATGTAGAAGTGAGGTATTGCCCCGAGTCTGAGGTGATATTCTCAAGGGGGGAAGGAAGGGTCATTATCCCTTTGGTAGCATTTGTAGAGGGTGTTACGATCCATATGAATAGGTTGCTAACCAATTTTCTGAGGCACTTTAAAGTTTGCCCCGACCAATGTACCCCTAATGTATTTAGAGTAGTTAATTGTGTTGATGAACTTAATAAAAGACTCGGTCTTAGCTTAACTGAGCATGATATCAATTACGTATATAGTTTCCAAGTTAGCAAAACCTTGGAATTTTACTTCAAAATCCGGCACGGGGAGGTTAGACTTATATCGGGTCTCCTGGATTTTGACAAAGAGATAGAAGGGGACTATCTGATCATCTCGGGGAATTGGTGTCTCGATGGAATCCACTGTCCTACAACTTCAGGTAGAGTAGGTGGGTAGAAATTCTAGGATCTTCCCTTATATATTTGCTTGGTATGTATATATATTTTTATATCCATGTTGTTTACTTGGTCTTATCTCCCACGTTAAATTTTGTTTCATCCCTTTGTCTTTTCATATGACCATGCATTCAAGAAAAAAAGGCAGCTGATCAACTCTACAGACCTGAACAGGTTGCTGAGATCCCCCATATACCTTCACTCAGATGAGCAGCTTCGGGCTGCCTACCTTATCCTTGGGTACACTCCCGTATACTAAAGTTTCCAGAAC
Source organism: Quercus gilva (assembly GCA_023621385.1). Lineage (NCBI taxonomy): Eukaryota > Viridiplantae > Streptophyta > Magnoliopsida > Fagales > Fagaceae > Quercus > Quercus gilva. The sequence goes on along the minus strand of CM042476.1, from coordinate 64,370,722 downwards.
GTAGGAAGGGCAATCACACAGAATCATTTGTTGCTCCCATACATTGACGTCTGAGTAAAAGGATACATTCTATCCCCATCTGAAAGAGCTTGGAAGGACCAAGGAAGAAGACGTAGCAACTCCCCACCTCCTTTCACCTCGGTCGGTCTTAGAATAACAGTAGTTGTTCTTGCCAAACACTTACGTCATAGAAGGAAGAGGAAGACGGGAAATTCTTTTCCTCTAAGTCTCCCTACCGGGACTGAAGAAATTGAACTCTTGACCACCTTTTCTACGAAAAATACTTCAATTGAGATGTCTTATAAGAGGTTTTGGGTCACCCTTAGCTAGATTTTGGTTAATCCCTCTACAGCTCAAGTCCTAAATCCACCTATTCCTCAAAGTTAAGCCCCTTCTACTCTTGTTGCTCAACAAATTACCTCGGTGTCTACTACTCTGCCCTGAGGACCATGAGGTGGACGGAAACGTCAGAGGGGGGAGAGAGGAAGTTCAGGGCCCCAAGTGACAGTCTTCGACCCCGAGAGCTCCCTAGCTGAGGAAGTTAGTGCTCCTGTAGACACCACAGGAGCTTTGGCCTACACCAAGGCCTTCATAGTGGACGTGAAGCCTTTTTCTAGTCAAGCCCTAGAGGGAGGGCGGCGGGGCTCGTGTGGCTAAGTGCGTGGGCAAAGCACTCCTCCTCCCAGAAGACATGAGTCATTGGGAGCAATGGAAAGATGATGCCCTCCTTCTCAACATGAAGAGGGAGGCAATCATGGTAAACCCTTTGTCTCTCTATTTTCTTTTCTTTTCCTTTAAGCTACTTTTATTTCTAGCTCCTAGTTTGCAGGGTTATCAATGTTCTGTGGTGGTGGAAAGTAGGTACCTGGCAACTAAGGCCAAGTTGGAGAAGCTGACCAAAGACAACGAAGATCTTCTCAAGAAAATCTCGGATGTGATGAACAAGGTATCCGAGTCCGAGAAGCTTTGCTCTGAGCCCGAGAAGAATACTAAGGCTATAACCGAGAGGAAAGAGGCCTTAAAGAAAGAGCTCCAAGAAATTTAGAAGGACGTAGAGGCCAAGACTACCGAGCTGAAGGCCTTTGTAGCTGTGGATGATGAGAAAATACAAGTTGCCTACTATCAAGGCCAAACTGATTGCATTGTCTTGAAGAAGCCTGAAGTGGAGTAGAATCTTTAGGTCTACTTCACCAAAGGGGGGACCGTGGCCTCAGACAAAATGTAAGTAGCGGCTACCTCTACTCTAAGGTAGGCTGACAGCATCCTGATTCCACCTGAATTGATAATAGTTCCCAACCTTGAGATCCAGGCTATCATCAATGATGAGTCCCCTGTGATGGAAGTTGGGGGATTAGCCATTGTTATGCTTGTAGTGGGGGATTTGGCAAGCTCTACCATGGAGCTGTCCTCTGGGGGACTAGCTTAAAAGATGTGCTTAGACTAAGTTTTAAACTCTTTAGTTTTGGTTGTTTCTGTTTTCTTTTTTTTTTTTTTTTTTTTTTTGGATGCCCCGTTTTGAGGGCTAATTTTGTAATTTGAATATCCTTATCTATATTGTTGTTCCGTATTTGTCACATGTTCATCTTTGTTTGTTATTTAAAGAACCATGGTAAAATGCGAGTTTCTTTATAATATCCCACAGATTGGGACGTTCTTTTATCTTCACATTGTGGCCGTGCTTAAATCTCTTATGTATTTGAAGGAATCGTAAAGTTTAAGGCCACGAGACCCCTTTTTCCTTGATTATTTTATGTTTCTCTTACTACTGTTAACTCTAGATTCATGTTAAGGCAGAAAGTTCATTTTAGGCATTAATCGAGGCAAATACAGGGTCTAGTACCATGGGGTTTATTACTACCATCCTTTGTTAAGTCTTAATTTCCTTTTTTGTTAGTGACCCTGGAGTCAGGCTAAGGCAGAAAGTTCAGCTTAAGACCCACCCGAGGCAAAGAGAGGGTCTAGTACCACGGGATTTGTTCTCGTCATTTTTGTTGAGTCTTAATTTCCCTTTCCGTTAGTGACTCTGGAGTTAAGCTAAGGCAGAAAGTTCAGCTTAAGGCCCACCCGAGGCAAAGATAGGGTCTAGTACCATAGGATTTGTTCTTCCATTTTTGTTAAGTCTTAATTTCCCTTTCTGTTAGTGACCCTGAAGTCAAGCTCAGACAGAAAGTTCAGCTTAAGGCCCACTTGAGGCAAAGACAGGGTCTAGTACCATGGGATTTGTTCTCGCCATTTTTGTTAAGTCTTATTTTCCCTTTCTGTTGTGACCCTAGAGTAAGGCAGAAAGTTCAACTTAAGGCCCACTCGAGGCAAAGACAGGGTGTAGTATCATGAGATTTGTTCTCTTGCATTATAATCTTGATGCTGCAGCTTGGATTTTCTTGACGTCCTTCGTTATTCTCGAGATTTAATAGTAATAAACATGAATAATGTACATTCTCTTATATATCAATCAAAAGTAATACTTCTTTAAATTAAATACATTCCATGGCCTAGCTATAGGTCTTTAGTCTAGGTCTTCTAACCGATATACTCTTCTCCTCGCGATGGATGTAACTCAATACAGCCCCTCCCAGTTTGGTCCTAGCTTTCTTATTGTGGGATCTCTCGTGTTCCCCTGGGCTTTCCTTAACACTAAGTCTCCTGGATTAAACTCCTTACACTTGATGCCTTTATTGTATCCACAGCTAATCTTTTGTTGATAATTGGCCAACTTCGTCGAGGCCACCTTACAGTTTTCTTCCACAAGGTCTAGGTGCCTGCTGAGTAATTGGTTATTCTTTCTTCACCAAATCTATTAGTTTGAGAAGTAGGTAGTCCTGTCTCCACAGGAATTATTGCTTCTACGTTGTAGGTCATTGAGAACGGGGTTTCCTCGGTTAACCTTCTTGGAGTGGTTTGGTATGCCCATAGCACGCTAGTAATTCTTCTACCCATCTTCCCTTAGAATCATCCAGTCTTCTCTTTTGACCATTCACAATGGACTTATTAGTTTCCTTAGCTTGACCATTACCTTGGGATAAGATGGAATGGAGTATCTGTTAATGATTCCCAGCTTTGAGCAATATTGTCAGAATGCTTTACTGTCGAACTGCAGCCCATTGTCTGATATTAAAAACTTAGGTATGCCAAATTGGGTCATAAGGTTTCTACACACAAATATTTTGACGTCGGTGTCCCGAAAGTTGGCCAGGAGTTCAACTTTGACCTACTTGGTGAAGTAGTCCTTTCTAACTAAGAGCCACCTCATGTTGCTAATTACCTTAGGGAGAGGCCCCCCTGGGCAAATGGCTAGGGATTGGATATCAGATTAAGAACTTCTTTGGGCTGATGGATGCTAGGAGAAAATCTTTGGCATTGATCACACTTCTTAGAAAACTCTTGGACTTGCTTTCCCATGCTTGGTCACTAGTACCCCTGGGTAAGAGCCCTATGTACCAAAGACCTTCCTCCTGTGTGACTTCCATATATCCTCTCATGTAATTCCTCCAGGAGTACCTCAACTGCCTCGGGGTGGATGCATAGCAAATAGGGTCCCGAGTATGATCTCTTGTACAACTTTCCTTCCTCGGATATCCAATACCTCGATGATTTTCGTCTGATCTTCTCGACCTCTTGTCTATCCTAGGGAAGATTTTCTTCCTGAAGGTATATCATAATAGGATCCATCCAACTAGGAGATGATGTATACTTAAGATCGCGGCTTCTTTAGGGAGGAGAGTGCTAGGAGAAGGCAAGAATTCTATCGATATGATTCTTGGGTATGGATCAATCACTGATGAGGCCAGAGTAGCTAGAGAATCAGCATGACTGTTGCTCCCCTTGGAGATTTACAAGATATTCACTTTCTCAAATTGACCCCCTAGGGCTCTAATTTCTTTTAAGTAGCTCACTATTCTTTGGTCTTTAGCCTCAAATTCACCATTGACTTAGCTGACTACTAGCTGAGAGTTATAATGCAATAACAGCTTAGCTCCCCAACCTGCTTAGACATCTGAAGCCTCACTAAGAGAGCCTCATATTCTGCTTCGTTGTTTAATGCCTGGAAGCCCAACCTGAATGACTTCTCCAACCTGATACCCTTCTGAGAGACTAGAACTATACCAACTCTTGTTCCTCTACAGTTCGAGGCTTCATCCACGTATACTTTCCATGTTGTGTGTTTCTCGGGACTTTCTTGCTTATTTCCTCTGATGTGCAAGATTTCGGGATGTCTTGGAATTCCACGATGAAATCCGCTAGGACCTGTCCCTTGATGGAGGTTCAGAGCTTGTACTAAATATCGAAGAGCCCCAAAGATGCCTTACACTTCACTATCCTACCCGAGAAATTCGCCTTCCTGAGCAAGGTTTGCAGTGGGTGCTTGGTCAAGACTACCACCAAATGAGCCTGGAAATAGTAAGGTAGTTTCCGAGTAGCATGGATCACTACTAAAGCAGCCTTCTCCAGGGGGAGATAATGCATCTCTGCCTCCACAAGGGTTTTGCTAACATAATAGATCGATTTCTGAATATCCTACTTTAACTAGATTAGTACATCACTTACTGCGTGGTCCGTCATAGCTAGGTACATGTACAGTGTTTCTCCCATTACCGATTGGGATAAGATTAGGGCTTGGGCTAAGTACAACTTTAGTTCATGAAAAGCCCTTTGGAACTCATCTGTCCACCGAAATCCTTCCAATTCTTTAACAACTAGAAGAAGGGTCTACACTTGTCTGTAGACCTAAAGATGAAATGATTAAGAGCTGCTATCATTCTCGTAAGGTGCTGGACCTCCTTTGGATTTCTTAGGGGTTTTAGGTTTTGCAATGCTACGATTTGGTCTAGGTTTACTCAAATACCTCAGTTTGTGACCAAATATCCTAGGAACTTCCCCGAACTTACCCAGAAGGCGCATTTAGAGGCATTCAACTTTAGGCGATGCTTCTGAAGAGTTTCAAATGTTTACCTGAGATTCGAAATATGCTCTTCTATAGCTTTACTTTTCACCACCATATCGTCTATATAGGCCTCCATATTCCTTTTTAATTGTCCCTTGAACATTTTGGTAACCATCTTTTGATATGTTGACCTCACATTCTTCAATTTGAACGGCATGACCCTATAGTGATAATTACCTATAAGGGTGATGAATGAGGTGTTCTCTTGGTCCTCGAGAGCTAGGGCTATCTGATCGTAACCCTAAAAGGCATCGAGAAAACTCATTGTTGGATGACCAAAGGTAGCATCGGCAAGCTGATCAATTTTAGGTACCAGAAAGGGATCTTTTGGACAGACGTTTAGATTCGTGAAATCCACACACACACACTCACCACCTTTTGTTTTTCATTTTCACTACCACAGTGTTAGCTAGCTACTCGGGGTAGAAAACCTCCTTGATAGCCTTTTTGATGGCATATAAACTTGGGGTCCACCCCGGGGGCTTCATATAGGATCCAGGCAAACACATCCACATTATTTACTATAAATAGTAGAAGCTCCACTTTTTCCATGATTTGGAGGCTTTTCCTACTTGAAAATATTTATCTCCAAGGTCTATGTACACCTTCTCCAATTGTTCACATAGATCTTCTGAGGGAGATTGTAGCTATTGTAGATATTGCATTTTGTACCTTTAACGGCTCGAGCCCCCGTCCCCTAATGATGCCCAAATTCTAAGGCCCAAGGTTGGTTTTTGGCCTAATCAGATTACAAATTGACTTTAGAGGTGTCAAAATGGAAAATAAAACTTTTTATGAACAAATAAATCTATTTTTGAAAAATAAAAAGCCAAGGAAACCTTCGGCCTACGTACGTGAGCACGGACCTGGGCACGCAGCCAGGGTTTAAGAAACCTATGAAAGGAAAGTTTTCTGCATTAAAGACTGAGGTTTGGAATAAATCTCACATCATCTAGGAACCATTCCAAACCCACATTTTTCAACTATATAAAGTCTTACATGGTATATTTCAAAAATACACAGAAAATCCTAAGGGAAAACCTAAGATTCACTAGAAATAGTGTATAAAAAAGGGAGTTTTTTTTCACAAAACATCTTTAAGTCAATTTTATTTTGATTGAGACATTTTCTGGTCTTAATCTTCAAATTTTGAAGTTCACTAATCATTTTTGTTTGGTTGTGAATAGATTTGACTGAGGGGAACGGTCAAAATCAAGCCAACGAGCTTTTTGTTGTGAGGTATATGTTCTAACCTCTTTGTTAGGCATCTTTCTTGTATATATGTAATTGGGTACAAGTGTGTGTGTGTGTGTGCTAGTACAGGGGAATGCATGTACAGATGCAAGGGGGTGTGTGTATTGATGATGTGCAGGGCTGTGCGTGTGAGTGTGTAGTGTATACCTAAGTGTAGTTAGTTAGCTAGTGGCAGTTGGTTATAGTTGGTTAGTTAGTTAGGGACTTGTTGTATAAGATGAAGAGGATTGGTTACGGATTGATTCATTGAATAATATTTCTAGATTTGGTTATCTCTCTCTCTCTCACTCTCTCTATCTCTCTCTCTCTCTCTAGTTCTTTACAATTCTCCTTATGCCCTGTTCTTAGAGGCCTAGATCCCCTCAAAGAGATCTACCATTCAATTCCCCATTTTGATTCTTAACACTCTTTTCTTTCTTTTTTGCTTTTAATCTCATTTTAATTTTTTTTTTTTTTTGCTTAATTTGTGTTTAGATATGTTTGTTTAGTTTAGGTTTTTTTTTTTTTTTTTTTTTTTGGTTTAAAAGCATGTTAGGTTGCTAGATTTATTGTTTTAAAGTGCTGCTCTGCTTTATATGTTTTTGAGTTTCTAGGTTAGGGTTCTTCAGGCGTGTTTGCATACGCATGTTTCTGTATGCATATGTATGCTCGTAGTATGCGTACACATACAACTGGCCTGCGTATGCCGGCCTATGTATGCGCATGCATAGTCATGCCTAGAAACCCTAATTTAGGTTTTCTGCTTCTGTTTCTTTGTTTCTTTCATATCATATGCCATTTTTTTGTTCCTTTTTTATGCTTTCTAAGTCTCTATTCCTTTGTTTAATTGTTTGTTTGCCTTTAACCTGCTAGATTAGGGTTTTCTTTTATTTCTTGCTTTGATGCCATGATCATGCATTCACATGTCCATCCATTGATGCATAAGTGCTGAGATGCAGTAGATGCAGTAAGGTAAGTCATGCATTCACATGAGCAATCATTGATTTGAATATGATCTTGTTTGGATGATGAACATGGATGCGGTTTGTTTGTTTTTCTTTTCCCCTCAATAATGAGATGCATTAACATGTTTGTTTGATTAGACCATGATTTGTTTGCTGACTTGGATATGATGTACGCTTGCTTGCTGCCATGCCTATGTGCTACCTTGACCATGATATGATGCCATATAAGATGAGATGCTTTTGATAGGAACGTGCTAGTGTTTGTGATGGTTGATATGTATGGTATATGTATGCTAGGTTTGATATGTAAGCATGATAGATGAATGTTAAGTTTTGGGATACTTGATGCCATGTTGATTGTTAGATGCATATTAGTGTGTGTGTGAGTATAGAATGCAATGTTGAACATTCCTTTAATGAGATTAAGATGTAAGACATAATGAGTGGAAGTCGACCCACGGATTGGGCAATTTTGGGTGCCTAGCACCTTCCCAAAATCGTACCTAAACTCTGAACCCATACTCTGGTAGTAAGATCAGTCTTTTCATGTAAGGGTGCTATATTCATGGTTCCTAGACCATAAAACTAGGTGGCGATTCCTTGTTTCTCCACCCTGGTCCACTCGACTGAGGGACACTCCCCAAACCACGCGTTTCGCCCACAGTTGCTATGACGGATTGTCTGGCTCGGCTTCCATAGAGTGAATCCACAGACGATCGAGGATGGTTGTATAAAGGGAATAGGAGTGAACCACTATAAAATCCACTAACTCCTTTCTTCCTCCTATCTCTACAGCTAACCTTATTTGGCCAGCTAGTGTGACCATAGTGCCATTGAAGGTAATTAGGGGAGTATCGTATCGGGTTAGGTCCTTGGGGGTTAGACCTAACCCTTTATATAGATTTGGATACATAAATTCAGCCCCATTCCCTTGGTCTGTCATTACCTTCTTTACATTAAAACTTACAATCTGTAAAGTAACCACCAGTGCATCATCATGGGGTTGAATAGTGCCCTCCTTATCTTTCCTAAAAAACCTAAATATTCTTCCTCCCACCGTGCCTTTTTTTGAAGGGGAGGGACCCATCTCCAGGTCTGATACCGGGGCCACGTTCAGAACTTGGGAAGTGGCTTACCCCAGTTTGGCTTGGGCTTTGCAGCATGAATCAACTCTATGAGCCCCAAAGAGGGAGCCGAGGCCCGCGACAAACTCGCCCCCTTCCCTTATTGGGGCCAAGGGTTATCTTGGGCTATAAAGTCCTTAAGGTATCCCATTTTCTCGAGCTGGCCCAGATGATCTTTCAAAGTTCGATAGTCCTCGGTTGTGTGACCCCTGTCCCGATGATAAGAGTAGAAAGAGTTTTGGTTCCTCTGTGATACATCACCACTCATCTTGTTTGGCCACTGAAAGTAAGGCTCGCTCTTTATCTTTTCCACGATTGGATAGACCGGCTCCTTATATATTGAACTTACCATCTCGGACCCTAGCTTTTGAACCTAGGGGAAGAAGTCTCTTCTCGGCCAAGGGGGATGGTCTATCCTAACCTCTTTCTTCTCCCTAGTAGGTGCCTTGGCTTTAGCATTATCCTGTAGCTAATCATTTTCTAACCTCTTATACTCTTCTACCCGTTCCATCAACTTATGCATATTTGTGACTGGCTTTAGAGCAAGTGAAGCCCTCAGCTTGGAATCGATGGGGAGCCTCACTTTGAATGAGTTAGCTGCGATTCCTCCATTGTCTCCACCTATCTCATTGTACAAATTCCAATAATGATCCGAGTATGCTCTAAGGGTTTCACCTTCCTTTATGGACATGGTGAGGAGAGAGTCAAACGCCTTCGGAGTTCTACTACATGTTATAAACCGTGCTCCAAATGATCTTATCAATTTTTCATAACCACGGATAGAATCCTTCTCCAACCCATCAAACCATCTCATCGCAATAGGCCCTAGGCTAGAGGGGAAAAGCTTGCACATCAAGGCCTTATTCTTAGAGTAGACTGCCATACTTTGATTGTAATGGATGACGTACTCTACGGGATCGGTCTTACCATCATAGATGGTAAAGGTAGGCCTAGTAAACCTCCGCGATAGATCTGTGCTTTCTATCTCTTATGAGAACGGAGAACATGATATTTGCTTCAGTGCCCTGCTCATAGCATCGATCCTTGAGGTTTGAGAGGTAAGGGGCTCTTTGAGACCTTAGAATGCTGGACGTTGAGGGGGTGGTATCCTGTTCCTCTCCCTATGTGGTGAGGACTCCTCCTTCCTACGTCTCCACGGAGGAGGAGAAACCGTTCTCTCCCTATGAGGTGGGATTCCTCCCTTCTACGCCTCAAAGGAGGAGAAACCGTTCTCTCCCTGTGAGGTGGGGATTGTCTTCTATCTTAGTTTCTCTGTCGCTCCCCTATGCTACTTTCCTCTCTTCAGGATTGATTCGGTGTAGGACTAGGGCCTTTCGGTGGAGGCGTTCTTCATCCCTTCTTCAAAGGCGCTCTTCATTCCTTCTAGCCTCCGTTGTAGGTCTAGTACTTGCTCCCTCAACCTGTCCATCTCCCTATCCCTACTAGACTGAGATGGTCATATAGTGTTAGTAGCCGACCTTTCCCTGTGTGTGTGAGGGGGGGGGGGGGTACAAGCTCTCGGTTATAATGCCACGAGGATTGTTCTTGATTCTCCTTGTGCACTTCAGACCATACACACCTGTCCTTATGGATTGATTCTTTTAAGATGCTCGGACGAGAGAAGTGGGCAGGCCCATTCCTTGATCGATTTGCCATCCCTTTACTTAAACCAGCTTCTAAGCCTACTGCTTGACAGAATTTTCTCATAGATGATGCCAATTATGGGGGAAAGAAATCCAAACACCACCGGCCAAGCACAAATGTCTAGATAACTGACTTGCACAATTTATTTATCATACACATAAGGTAAAAATCCCATAGAGGGAGGCTTAAACAACTGATTAAGAAAGTAGGAGTAAAGAGAAGATGCTTTTAGATACGATAAATTTTTTTCTCGAGGTAAGCAAGAAAAGAAAAATACAGTGAGGCACTTTATAGTTTTTCCTTAAGGTTTTCTTCTTCACATTTTCCCATCCCCCTTTGTTGCAACCTCCTCCCCTTTTATAGGCATTTTTCCTTCCCTTATCTTATCTCCTCAGTTGGCCTATTTCCAGCCAAATTATTTGGGATACTTGTCATATCACCCCTCGGTTTTGCCCCTCTTTCATCACCAAAAAAGACTTTTGGGGGGTGTCTGCACTGTTCAGTTTGTCCTATATGTATTTAATGTGGAAAAGATTAAGTAGAGAACCTTTCATTAATGCGGAGGTGACTGTTTCTGTGATCCTTAACCTTTTAGGGTGTTTCCGGAGGAGAATCTGATGGGAATAACATCTTGGATTAAAAAGAGAAATAGTTACCCGTGGTCCCACTCTTTTTCGTTGAAGGCCATACATGTTCCTTACCTCAGATAAGAGTTTTCATAATGGTGGCCTACTTGGATCTCCACAGGAGCTGCTCTGGTGAGTTACCTGTGATTCTTCAGACACCCTAGTAGCCTAGCTTGTATCCACATTGATGGGCCTGGCCCATTTTTTCAAGTATAACCTTATGGCTTTTGGGCCTCGGCCTGGAATCAAGTATGTGTATATATATATATATATATACTAGTCCCTTACCCGTGCAATGCATGGGCATCTCTCTTAGTTGAATAGTGTTTGTTTTCCTTATTTAAGTAGACAAATAAAACATAGATTATTTTATATAAAAGGGCATTTGAATTGACACTAAAACATAAATTAAGAATGATAATGCTTTAAATAAGGAAGTTGTATAACAAACATGAAATGAAACTTTCATGTAAAACTTTCATGAAACTTTTTTCTTAAATTATGTCTCTTAAAACAGCATGTGACAGTACAATTGCCTAAGCGGAGGACCTCAAATGTCTTTTTTCTCAACATTCATAAATGGAGACTGGGACAATTTGCAAATCACATCTTCCATCAATCACCTACTGCATAAGTTAGTTGATTTTCTCTTTCAATGTTTTAGAGTAGTTAAGCTCCAACATTGGAGATTTGTCTATACAAAAATAAATGAAGACAAATCATATAAGAATAAGAAATCAATTTACCTATTAGAGGCCTTTAGTGAACACCTATGCAATGGTAAGTACGTTAAATTGTTTTTTATTTATTTTAAATATGGACTATTTCAAAATTTGGAATGAATCACAAAATAACTATATAATCCATTTAGGCCATGTTCATTTAATAGAATTTCATAATTAGATATCAGTGTTGGGTAAATATTGAAAAATTTTGATTTTAATGTAGGTTGTTACCGTAACTATATGACACACTATATACCAACACAAAATTGCAAAGTGTGCTTGAAATTGTCAAATTGCTGATGGGGTAAGTTATTGATGCCCACATACCTCATTCTTGGAATTAGTATTTGCAAGCCTTCATTTAATATCCCTTGCTATTGAAAAGAAAACCTTCTCCACATTAATATCTGCCTTTGCATTCAGCAAAACATATTCTTTTGGGATGATATAATTACATAATTATATCATCCCAAAACGCATCGAAATTTAGCCAAAATGCATTATATTTATACATTTATTGCGTAAGGTACTTGCTTGACTTTATAGGATAAATATGGTTCAAATCCCCTCTCCATTGTTGTAAAAAAAGTTTCCCAATTATATTTTTTGAGAACCTATATAAAGTTATACTTTTAGATTCAAAGTTAAGCCTTCATTCTAACTTATCATCAAACATAATCATAGGCATTAAATAGTACTGGTAGTTGCAAAGTAATATACAAAAATATATGAATAGCTTTGACACTACAATTACCAATAAATCTGATGGTATTGAACACAAATTCAAAGAAAGAGAACAGTTTTAAATCCACTCATTTCGAGAAAACTTAAAGCCCAAACTTATAACAAATGAAATACATAAATTCGAAAAAAATAAAATCCTATCTATCAATGAAGTAACATGAGATCGTGTAGCATACATCAACAATTAGAAGATTTAGCAGGTTGCAGCCAATAGTGGAATTTATAGTTTCTTTTGCAAAATAAGGTGATCACAATTCAAAGAAAGAGAATAATTTTTCATCCACTCATTTTGGTAATAATTAAAACCCAAACTTTTACCAAATGAAAACCATAAATTTACAAAAAAGAAAATCCTATCCACCAATGAAAACAGAAAGAAAAGGGGCATTGGCTTTGTAATAAGCATCACCAGCAACAATGATGATGAAGACGCAAAAAAGGACATTAAACATGCTTAGATTAACAACTTTATGTGTTATATCATACATTTACCAACAGTAAATTAGGCCAAGTATTGTACCTCCTCTATCAAAATTAGTCATTGACTGCATATGAGTAACCTGTATGCAAAATTTCCTTAGAAACCGAAAAGAATAAAGGATTTTAGTCAATTTGAGATAACTAATCTCCTTGATGAGAGAAAAGAGATAGTGTTGGTTTAAATTTTCTAATGATCTTTATTTCAACACTTTTTTGTATAAAACACAGCCATGGTATGGACTACATCCGATTGAAAATAATTCATATAGCAAACTAATTAGAATTAAAATAGCCAAAACAATTGGCTAATAATATAATAACATCCTAATGAGTAATGACAACCAATGTAATCACGTAATCTACTCTACAAAATAGAATGAGTTTATTTCGAATCCAACTACTGCTACTTGACCTTATCAACAAACAAAGCAAAATACTACTGCTACTTGACTGCTGCAATTATTCTAATAACTTGACTGTTGTATCCTTATCTGCCATGGGGCCCCACATATATCACTGAAAAATCTAAAGTAACATTGTAAATTAGACCGATCAAATTCAATTAAAAAGAAGAAGAAGAAATCAGAGAGAGACAAATAGAGGAGAGACTCTTATAGGAGTGACAGTCTTTGATATTTTGAGGAGACAATGATCCTATACGGGAAGTTATGTGAATCAATTGGGACTCAAATTTAAGAAATTAAAGAACAAGATTCTAAATTAACCAAAAAAAAAAAAAAAAAAAAACACCAGCGATTAGAAAAAATTCAGATCTTGATAAACTTACTTGACATGGCCACAGCCGTGCTTGTTATGTCCATCATTCCTGCACTTGGTTCTACAAATGAATCAGAAAAATTAAGATAGAAACAAAAAAACCTTATTTAATATTTATTTTTCTTGTTTTTCACCAAAAAGAAAAGTGAAACATGCAACTTACAGTGTTCCAATTCTGTACCTTGAAGAGACAGTCGTAGATCCCATTGGAGAGTCTTATGATATTTTCGGCAAATAGAGGAAAACTTGTATTGAGAAACGTATCAAAGTTGTGCAAAAAATAAATTATCAAAGAGAGGGGGAGAGAGAAAGAGAGAGAAGCGTATGGGGGCAAAAAAAAAAAGATAAGAAAGAAGTGTATTTTTTTTTGAGGGAAGGAATGTGAAAGGTGCATAATTTGTAACTACCCAAGAGCTAGAAAGAAGTGTTTGTTTGATATTTGGTAACTACTACCCAAAAAACAGAACACTGTGTGATTGTGTATGTAATTCACTAAAATGTTTCTCTTAGAAAAGACACAATGTTTCGGTGTTTTTAAATGTAAACGTGGCAATAATTTGTGTAGCCATATGGCGCAATAAAATGCAGTCAACAAAAAGTCAAACGTTTCGACTATTAGTTATTACTAGTTACTAACCTGTGTGATGCATACGAATATCTACTAGATGAGTTTAAAAAGAAAAAAAGAAAAAAAAATAATATTGTTTTATTTACTGGATGCGAAAAGGTGCTTATTAACTGAAAAGGTGCTTGTTGAACGAAAAGGTGTCTATTGAATGAAAAAAGTATCTATTGAATGAAAATATGTCTATTGACCGGAAAGGTGCCTAGAATGAAAATGTGTCTATTGATCGAAAATGTGCATATTGAAGGGTCATAATCATTTGGGTATAAATAGAGATTAATATTCATTTGGTAACTTCTTGTCAACTTCTTCTCTTCCATCTTTTAGAAACATATGAAACCTGTGGTTATTCTCCAAAATTGCTATTTGTAAATAAGTTTTTTTTTTTTTTAATAGTAAAAAGGTCCAAGAATCAAGCCACACCAATGATAGCAATAATAATACTGAACGATTTCTTCATTTGGTAATTTCTTCTCTTTTATCTTTTTTAGAAACACAAGAAACCTATGGGTCTTCTCAAAAATTGCTATTTGTAAATACCAATAATGTGTTAATCTGAAACCATAACAACAGAAACAATTAAGGACACTTGGACTGCATAAAAACCACACACGGTTCAATGCAATTTGTTTGTCAAATACCTTCTTCTTGAACTGTGTTTCTAAACTCTTTGACCAATCCATGGTTGATATTGCTTTTCTAAAAAACGTTAATTTTAAAAAGTTCAAAAATTAAATTAAAAAAAAAAAAAAATCCCTTATTCGGTCTAAACACCCTCCCCGTAGAATCAAAGAAGTGAACCTTCTTTGCTTCATGGTTTTCATGGCTTGCTACGTATGAGTGTATTAGTATTTTTCAGGAAATCAATTACCATATTTACTTCATGGTTTTCATGCAGGGGCGGCGCCACGTACAGGCCAGGGTGTTCCCAGGAACACCCTGACCTGAAAAAAATTAAAAAAAAAAAAATTTATATTTAATCCATACTAGGAATACCCTCAATCAAAAAATTAGGAACACTCTCAAATTAAAAAAAAAAAAAAAATTATCTGTTCTACTTTCAAGCAAAAAAAAAAAAAAAAAAACCCAAAAAAAAAAAATTTTTGAACAAAAATCTAAAAAAAAAAAAAAAATTTGTATCAGAGCCAAGCCCACTGCCCACGGCAAGCCAAGCCCACTACCCACAGCAAGCCCAACATAATCCGGAGGTAGCAAACCCATCACCCATGGATTCTCACCCAAAAAAAAGAAAAAAAAAAAAAGAAAGTACAGAGCAGATCAGAAATCAATCCACGGTCACTTCGTTGGCAGAGTAAACCAAACCCCAATACAATCCAGCAAAATCAAACCGATCCCCATTACCCAATACTGCAATACAGAGTGTTTATCAACAAAAAAAAAAAAAAAACCCAATACAGAGAGCAAAGTCAGCAAACCAAACCCAATACAAAGCAAAATCAAACCAAACCCCACGGTGAGACGGTCACGTCGCTCGCTTCGTCACAGATCGCAGGCCGCGCAGATCGCTCCGTCGCAGATCGCTTGCCCCTTGTCGCCGTCGCTCGCTCGCGGCTCGCCCTTCCCTCATTGTTGCTCGTCGCTTGGCCCTCGTCGCAGATCGTAGATCAGTCTCGGCTGCTCCGGTGCTCGGCTTCAAGGTATTTCTCTCTCTGACTTTCTCTCAGTCTCCTCTCTCTCTCTCTCTCTCTCTCTCTCTCTCTCTCACACTGAGATGAAAAATAAGAAAATGCAAGTTTGATCTCTCTCTCTCTCTCTCTCTCTCTTTATTTTAGTTTAACTCAGTATCTCTTTCTTTCTCTCATTGGCTGCCGAATCTTTACTCTCTTTTCTCTCTTTTTTTTTTTTTTGTTTTTTTTTTTTTGTTTTTGAGAACCAATCTTTACTCTTTACGGCTTTACTTTTTAAATTTATTTTGCTTTTTGCCTGTTTGTTTGGCTTTGTCTTATCCGGTACTATTGATCAGTGTGTGTTGGGTTTGTGATATTAATTGTCTTCTAGCGTAAATGTGTATTGTGATTGTGAAATTTTTTGATTGGCAGGTTATGATTGGAGACAACTTGTGCTTGTCTGTTGAGTGGGGTGGGGTAGATGGGTTGATGGACACATGGGGCCGGGTAGTAAATAATAATTAAAGTAGTGTAATGTGCTGCACATTACACTACTTTAATTATTATGCTGCACATAGGATGTAAAATGTTTAGCTCTTTTAGTGTAATGTGTACAAGAAACTAAATAATATAACAAATTAAAGTAATATAATTAATGACAAACAAATTAAAGTAATATAGTTTATTGTTATGCTAAACAACAATAATTAAAGTAGTATAATTAACCAATATATTATAAAAGACAAATAAATTAAATTATGTTAGGCTAAATAATAATTAATAATTTTATAATTAATGAAACAATAATATAATAAATTATAGTTTATAAAAGACAAACAAATTAATGAAATAACTAAACAATAATAATTAATAATTTTTGCAACGATTTCAAAATATGAAAACTCGTAGAAGGTAATTGTAAATTTTATGTATTTGCATATTTTTTTTTATTGTTGTTGTTATCAATATATAAAATTTTCTTTTTATTACATTATGTAATTTATATTTGTTGAGGAACATCCTGAAAAAATTTTCTGGAGCCGCCACTGAAGCCAGCCACATATATATGTAAACAGAAAAAATGCCTATAATTTTTACATATAATTCATAGTGATACAAACTACATAGTGCACATTTAATGATGCAGGAGGCAATGGGAAGACAGATTTATTATATTTTATTTGATTTTATGTATCAAGGGTAGTTTTGTAATTTCATAATATTCTGGAATGGGTTGTGCTAACAGTCCATTAGATCTTCTTTTGGGCTTCATTTTAAGTTTGGTTATTTAGTTGGGCTTAGTAGTAAAAGCCTGAGTCCAAGTCCAAGTTATTAGGGTTTTAAGAAATCCTAGTTCAACTAGGATTATGTATTAGTTTTCTATTTAAATAGTTGTAATACTTTCTATTGAGTTGGTTAAAAATGAATGTTTTCAGAATTTAAGAGCTATAAAGCTTTCTTAAGGTTTGTGTGAAACGAGGCATGATGCCAAGGAACCCTAGGTGTAATGCTTAGGAAGTCTAGGTGTGATGCCTAGAATTTATCTATTTTCTTTAATTTTACTATTCATATCACTGTTCACAGCTACCCAAATCTTGATTTTCATCTTTGTTTTCATTCCAAAACCCTACTAATCCTTGTCCCCTTTGGAAACCCTATATTCCTATTATTTTCTAGCCTATTCCCCATCAAAACCTAACCCTAATTCTTCAAAACCCATGCTATACCAGATCTGCCCTGGTGTTCTAAATCAGAGTTTGTTGTTCCCCTTGTCCTACGTCATTTAACTTTGAAAAAAGGGTCAATCTAGTAAAACTGTGCCAGTCGAAATAGCGAAAGGTAATTTCAAACTCTCAAACTATTTACAGCTGTAAGTTAATAATTAGTCATTAGCCTACCTCCGCTGACTGTTGCTTCAGGCAACCGTTCAATTGGTACACCAGGAATCTGCCACTAAATAAGCAACCTTATATATCATAACCCAGTTTCACATAATATTGGACTCCAGTTTTGTGAGTGTCAAGCCATTATTAATAGATCATACCTTTCGGATCCTTCGCTTCAAATCTCGATCACATGTAGCAAGAATGTAGCATTTATGCTGTTTCCAACAAAATAGTTCACAAATGTTACCAGAAGGAAAAAGAGCTAAACGCAACAATAAACTTAATTTACAATTGCATTCATCCGGAAAAAGCCCAAAAATTACAAACATAATAAATAATACCAGAGCAACATGACTGCGGAAAAGAAAATTTCCATCTGTTTTGTCAAAAAAAAAAAAAAAAAAATTCCATCTGTTCAAAACAACCCAAGTATTCTGACAAAGAACTTTAATCTAAACATAGTCTCAGTGACTGAGAACAATGCATAAAGTGAAGACCATAAAGGAAACGAGGCCTTATTCTGGACTAATAATTGGTTGGCCCAACCTGTAATCCTGTTTCTGAGGCTTTAACTAGAGAGGATGATGGGTAATGGATCACATGACAGATAAAGGTGCTTGGAATTTAAATTATCTTCTACCTACTTAGCCTTGAAAGCCATTCCTATCCAGCAACATTCCAGCAATGATGATTCCTTGGTTTGGACCTTCTCTACTCATTTGATATTTTCTTAAATCTGCATATAAGTGCTTTAATTTTAAAAACCTAATGAAAAAGTCATTGAGGATAGGGTGCAGAAATCACAGGATGACTCCTAGGGTGAAACTTTTCGTGTGGTTGTGCATGCATAATAGCTTGCCAGTCATTTATTTATTTCTTTTTGGCACGGGGTATTTCCCTTCTTAATCAATGTCCCTTTGTCTTTCATGTACAAAATCACTTGTTCAGGTTTTGTGTGATTGCCCTTTTGCTTGTGTTTTTTTTTTCCCCCTTTAAATTGGCTGGGCATACCTGTAAACCTCATCTATTGTGACAAAAAAAAATTAAAACACAGTATGTGGTCTCCAAATTAAATGGACCAAGTCACCTGAGGAATGATTTAAACACAACTCTGATGAATCCTCCTTAGTTAATCCTATGCTAACAGAAGGAAGGGGTTTAGCCAGAGATACTCAGGGAAGGAGTGTTAGAAGTTACTCTAGATCTGTTGTTGGCACTAGTTTAATGGCAGAGATATGCATTATGGGTACTACAGCCACAGAAGGTGAGGATACAGTGACATTAGTGGGCAAATTGCAAATCTAATAATAGGCTGCTATGTGCTGTCATGGATGACTGCAGGTGTTTACTACAGCTTCATAAGCAAAGAGAGGTGAAGCATGCATATCATTAAGTCAACAAATGTGATGTGCTCTTGCCAAATGTGGATGCACCAAGTTTAAGAGCTTTTTCATTCATCACATTCCAACTAATGTTATTGTTTCTATTTGCTACCAATTTTTAGTCTGTATTTCAAATGATCTGTAACCCATTCACTGTTCGATAAATATTGTTGAAATGAAGCTGCTATTACCATAAGACTGAAAACACTTGTATCAGTCAGTCCATAAACATTATAGCAATTTGATATCCAAGAAACAAGGACATTGACGTGGCTTGGGTATTCTGATGCATAATTTTAATGGCGTGTCATTCTTAGTTGTAAATTTAATTGAAACACACCCATGCTGATCTATTAACAAATCCAGTGAACATTTGAGAACGAATATGGGTGCTGACAACCTATTACATTTATTCAACACTATTACTGTTTCTCTAGTATTCATTCTAATAACATATGCTTTGGAAAAAAAAAAAAATTGGAGGAGCACCTTCAATTTCAAATCACAGTTCTTTTATGTCTGTCAAATCCTTGGGTCAATTACACCAACCTATTATCTCATGCGCCCTAAAGAACTTAGACAGGATATTTTTTTTTCAAATATTATTTTCTGCAATCCCTGCTAATTAAGGTATTTTGATAATTTAGTTGAGTCTAAAATTTTCAAGGAGATTCTAAGTATCTTAGGTTTTATTTATTAATATGTGTTGTATTGTACTCAAAAGTCAAAACAGGAAGTTGATAAAAAAAAAATTGCTGTGTTTTGAGTATTGAGGCATGTGGGCCTAGTTGTTCTTTTCTTCCTTTTGCTCTCCTCTTTTTTCTTCTACTCTTTCTTGGCAGTACTGTTTATGGTACTGTTCACCCATACTGTTCATATCCATTGTTCGTGGCCATTTTTTACAGCTTTAATTTCCATTCTTCTTACCTCTTTTTAACCCTATCAAATCTTTTCTCTTCCCTACAAAACCCTATTCAAAGTTATAAACCATAGATCCTCAAATCCACAAATATACTTGAACCTTAACCCACCACAAGCCCAAGTAAACATCCCCCAGTTTGTCCTACATTGATTAGATGACAACTCTAATTCCTTCAGAAATGGTAGGACCATTGCCGTAAGAAGGTTATATGACTTATATCCATATCATCTTGACTTGTAAAATCTAATCTCCTTAAGGGTCATAGTGCCATTCTAGTGCGAGGAGGTAAGTTCCTAAAATTTCCTCAAATAAGAATTATCCCAAACCCTTTCAAGAAGCAGTTAACTGTCTAACCTTACATCTTATCATATGGACCTCACATATATTTTGGAGCATTTAAATAATTCTTGGAGAAAGCTTAAGTTTGTCAGACATTTTAAAAATGGGAAAATTGATACTATTACTAAATATGGGTGATGCACACAAGAAATTTCACATCAAATTAATTCAAATCATACCTCTGTAACTCTATCAACAATACAGTCATCAGCATAGGTCCCTTTATGAGTGCAAATTAGTCTTTCAAAACGAGGAACCTTAGCAATCCTGTACCGAAATAAGTATAAAGGACAGTACTCATTAGCTGATGATCATCACTGGTTGTATCTTCAATTGTTTACTTATTCCCAAAAAATAAAAATCCTAGGTTATCAGTATACAACGAGATTCTCAATATCAAAATCTAATAGAAAGAGAGCAGAAAAACGCTAGTTTATTACCCATTGATGCATGAGAATGGCAACAGAAAACATGCAAGGTTCAGAATTTTAATGCATAATCAATTTAATTAATAATTTACTTTTTACTCTTTTTCCTTTTGATTGAATAGATTTCATTCATCCAAAGGGGAAAACTGAAATCAACTTGAATGGGAATCATTACATAAAACAATAACATTTTTTCTTAAATAGCACATCATAACACCATAAGAATTCTCATTTCTCACTCAGATTATAAATATGGATATCTAATATTTTAGTTATTAAAAAAAAAAAAATTGATAGCTAATACTGTTGGATTTGGAATTAAACGAACAAAATAGTACACAGAATATATTTTTTTTTGATAAGTAACAAAAATTTTATTAAAAAATGAAAAACAGCTAACCCGAGTACACAGAGTATATTGAATAAGATCCACAACTAATCCTACTCCCACATACACATTAACACATGCATCCAACAAATCTTGATCCTCTTCATACTAACATAGATAAAGAAATGTGATTGACAATCAAAATTTTTTTTGGGCTACGTAGATGACAAGCATATAAAACTTTATTGGGAAATATTGCAGAGTAAGTAAAAAGCATGGGAAGATACCTCAAAGCAACTCGATATTTCTGACCTAGCTTCTCAGGCTCTGCCATCACACATTGCGTGATACAAGGAGTGCCTTCAATCCACAAGGTAGGCAGATTCAATAATATCATAATTAAAAAAAAAAAAAAATGATCCTCATTTTATTCCTTAAGCATTCTCATGGACATCCACACAACCAAGAGTAATATTTTGATAAACATCATTAAGCAACCAACACATATTTAAGTGTTTGCCAATGATACATGGCACTCAATGCTTGTTATAAAACCACATTAACAACTATGTTGAACTTAGGATACCTCATCAACACGGCACAACAATTCTTGCAGCAAATTAATATTCACATTAAATTGAAGAAACCAGTGATTCTAAACTCACATTTTGCATATAGGCAGTCCATCATTCCCTTCTCAAAGTCCAGCTACACAACAATGAAAGAAATTGCATAAGTTAGGATTATAATGCAAAGTTACTGAGTCAAAATACATTAAAAAAGTTATTATTTTTATCCATGCTTCCAGAACATATCCTTCAATGCATTAATGGGAAGAGAACAAGCTCTAGAATTAAATAAGGATTTCTATCTCATTCTTAGATTTTTTTCCTTCTCAATTTGGCAATTACAAACATTCAGTAAGTCATGAACAATAAAAATTTCTCTCAAACTATGCATTTTTATGAACTAAACCCATTTAAAATAAAATGGGATAAAACTACTAATCACTCACTTTATTCTGGATAGAGAAATTGATGAAGTTGGTATCTACCAAAATCTGATATGGCGGTCCCAACGAGGTGTTGTAATTGAAGAAAAAGTGCCGATGAAACCTTCGGCCTATATCACACAAAATTAAACACGTTACAACACAATATGAACCCTTACAAATCCCAAAGCTCCTATACCCAAAATTTAACACCAAAAATCTCTATATATATATATAGGCTTTTATAAATACTTAAAAAATTCTAAGGAAAACTAGATAAATAACAATGATAAACTACACAATAAGGCTTACACATTTCTTGGGAGCTTCTTTTCGTTGTTATCATTCTTTTTTGGGTCCAAAACTTGTTGTTTGTAACTGAATCCAGTACATAAAAGCAAAAACTACTGATTAGAGAATAATATAAAAAACTTAAGAAAAAGAAAAAAAAAGAGGTTTACTTTTTAATGGATTTTTTGGTGACCATTTTTTTCATGGTAGCAAATTTGGGACCTTTCTTCGCTTTCCCCATCTCTTAGGATGAACAGCAGAACAAACTAAGATGAAGTTATTCCTAGTCCGAACAAGAGAGAGAGAGAGAGAGAGAGAGAGAGAGAGAGAGAGAGAGAGTGAGTGGGTCCCAGAAACCTGTTTGATTTGGTTTGATTTAGATTTATTGTCCAACTATAATGAAATCGAAACCTATTTTAACGTAAACACATAAGAAGAGAGAGAGAGATCAGTGAAGAGGATGAAGAAGGCGAGAGAGGCAGTGATAGCTAGCCTAAGCCTCACCTTAGGGGTTTTATTATGATAACAAATTAAACCCTCAACTTTTAAATATAACAAATTAAACCCTCGATTTTGCAAAATATAACAAATTGAATCCTAGAGTCAAATTATTATAACAGTTCTCAAGGGTTAGGGTTTTGAGAGAGAGAGGTAGAACAACTTATGAGTAGGGTTTGGGGATGCAATTGTGGAATAGTTTGATGATGCAGTTTCCAGATTTGGGTATGAAAGGTGACTTTTAATTATGTTTTTTTTGTTGGATAGGTTTAGATTTGATTCGTTTTTGTTTTGGTTTGGGATTCTGTATCAAAATGTTTGTCCTCTCAATTTTAGATATTTTCTTTTGTTTTGTTTTTTGTTTGTTTTTTTAGATTACAGAAATCACTAAAATATTGATTTAATCTTAACGAAATCATTGGGATTAAATAAGCATAGGATTGAATGTTGTTCTAATAATGGCGTGACCCATTCTTCACAACCATGTTTCTCTCTTTGCCTCAGTTCACTCCTTCATAATCTCAGTAAGTTATGCTCAAATTTTTTTTTTTTTTGGGTAACTTTTGATTTGGGAAACTATGATTCATTCATTCATTCATTCTGTTCTTTCTTTGCTGAATTTATTTGTGATTAAGGAATTGTCATTTTGTATGTGAATGTTCTACTTTATGAAATGGGCAGTGCTTTTATGATTTCTTCTTTTCATTTTGCTTTGTTATAGTGTGAAACTTGGAAAACATTTGTTTGTTTATACGTGAATTTGATTTGGTATTTGATGTTTACTATTAATTAAAGCCATTTAAAAAATTTTTTTTTTATGAATTTCTTGGTGTTGAATGGGAAGCCAAGTCTAAAGAAGAAGAAGAAATTGTCAATTCTTCCCCTTTATCGTATCTCTTATTTGGTGTTTTTACTTTTCTATTGATTTCAATATTTGTTTTATATTGAAATATTAAGTGCTTTTTCTTTTCTCTCTTTTACTATGGATTGCTTGCATTGCCATTAATTTTGTTACTAACAATAATTCCAATTTTTGTATCTTTATGGTTTCATATGTTTGAAGAAATGCCGATGAGAAGGGTTAACAAGAAAAATGATAATCATGTCAGTTGAATAATCCCAATTATTTTGTTGGTAAACCTCATTGATAAATGAGTTTTCAGAATAGATAAAAATTGTTCATGTGTGTTTCATTAGATTTATTGCAAAAATGAAAGTAGTGACATGTAATCTATCTCCATCGTTGTTGGGCATGGAAAACATAGATTAACTATGCTTCCAACGATCTCTGCTTTCACTGCTACCTTCAAACTCTCAAGGATTTTCCATTATCTATTTTTTTTTTCAAATAAATTTTTTCCTTGGTTTCTCAATTCCCATCAAACTATTCGAAGAAAGGCTTGAATTGAATTTCTGGTCAATTGCTTCTTAATTCTAATTTTAGTTTAAGGTGAGTGGAAGCATGAAGGTAAGCAGATGTAGAAGCTGTCTAGGAAACCAGATGTAAGATAAAGCTTAAGAGATAAAGTAGCACGAAAAGCATTAGGTCATTGTGACTGAACAAATATGAGGTAATGTTCTGCCTGACCAAAACAATGGTTAAGGTTTTTGTATAGATATTATATGCTGGATTCAATTTACAGATTTGGATAACTACAATATAGATGTTTAAATTTAAACTACAAGATCAATATAAACAAAACTCCTAGAATATAGCTTCAGCTTGTTTCTATCTTATCTCTTTTATTTGAAAGTGATTGTGATCATGTAGTCTTTGAATTTGAGTAGGCTGACTCCATTTGTGGTTGCACCTTATCATTTTCTGGCCCACCAAGTGGATATGATGGTGGGCATGGTACTGGTGGTCAAGGGGGGTTATGGTGGTGCTTCTGCTGAGGCCCCAGATGTGACAAGGGAGCTTTTTGGAGGCATTGGACAAGTAATATACTACATCTTTATTTTTGAACTCCTTGCATTTAAGTTTTTATCACTTAATTTTGAAGTATGATATTGTTGTCCATCTATGTGCCCATTGCAGAATATATGTACAACATTTTGTTTGTATTCGAGTGTTGTTTTTTAGTTTACTTTATTGTTTTATATAACAAGAGGATGATTTAACCTTGAAATTATCAAACCATGGGGTTCACTTTCCTCTAACCCTATCTTAATAATGTATTTGATGAAGATACTATCAAATCTGATAAACTTAAAAAAAATTACCATCTTAGTTGTTTGTTAAAAAAAAATTTGCCATCTTGGTTGTGTTTAAATGAAGATGAATGTGTTGGATTTCCATCTGTCTTAACTATGATGGAATGACAGTGGAAAAGGGATTTTAGTGTGATGAATCTGAAGTTTCCAATTCCCCCATCCCCAACTATTTGATGTATCAAAAAGAAATCTAACTATTCACATGTTACTTAGGTTGGAAGAATTAAGCAAAAGCGAGGATATAAGGATCAATGGCCATGGAATATAAAAATACATACAATTGAGATGGGAAACAACAAAAGCGATGCAATTTTGTCCTATGAAGATTCGTCTGCTACGCTTTCAGCTGGCAGTTTTTACAACAATGCTTAACTTTAAACTTTTTTGGGATATCATCATTTTATTAGTAGTGTTCTTACCAAGAGCCTTTCTTCATAGATTATGATATGAGGGGTTTTAAAATCAATGTTGCAATGGCTGAGATGTTTGCACCAAAGGCTCCCCCTGCCTATGACCAGCGGTACCTCCCTGACCAATGTCCTCACTTTATTTTTAGGGGAAATTACAATAAACCCATCTGTGGTTAGACCCATTTTCACTTTGCCTACCTGTGATTTAAAACTTAACACCTTACCCACCTGAAGTTAGTTCTGTTAGCTTTCCGTAACCTACCTCTCCGTTTGCCGTTAGAAAAACACATTTTTAGGTAAAAACAAATATAACAAGAATAAAAAAGTTAGGGTTTTAAATTAAGAATTGGGCAACCAAATTTACACAATTTTAGCCTGAGCCTGGTCCCTTCCCCGTCATAGTTGCAGCAGTCCACCAATAAATTCGCTTTCTCGTTCTTCTCTTCTCATCTCTATCAATTCTTTCTTTCTTATTTCATCAAATATATAAATAAAAAATGTAATCAATGTATAAAAGACAAAAGAAACACACTACAATACCAACTTTTAGATGCAATATCTTTTTAAAGTGCCAAGCCTTACTTGAACCACCGGTCCTTCTATACATATGGGTGAATATGTGTAACGGAGAAGAAGTGCAGTTCATCAAATTCGCTTTGTGTGATTTTTGTTGGAGAGAAGGACATTGAGGGACGATAGTGGTTGGGGAAGAAATCTAGGAGGACATAGCTAACTTGTGGCAGATATTTGCTTTGGGATTTTTTTTTTAAAGATTCAGGTGATAGGTTTGAAGTTGGAAGGTTCCTTTCTTTCTTTCCTTGGTGGTGTTTGGTTGTGCAGAAAAGATCAGAAATTAGGAGAGGGACAAGTTGAGATCAAGGTCAATCCACAACAGTAAGAAACCAAACCCACTCTCAAAACGTGTTGTTGGATTTCTCTCCTTGTCTTACATTCCGATCTAGCACCTAGAAGCCACCACCACAACACCGAACCCATGGTTAATCTACCATGATTGAAACCCACGGCTGGATTTTTCTATACCTCACACTTCAGTTGTTGGCTTATCTATATCTCACTCTCTCTTTGTTGATAACGTTGCTGGTTGTTTTGAGATGGTGGTCTTCTTGTAAAATTTGGTTCAAAATTTTGAGTTGTTGTGAAATTGTTGATATTGTTATAGATTAAAAATAATTTCATTGAGCCATTTGATTGGTGTGTTGTTCCTCCACTTTGTTCTCATTGAAGCTCATAAGCAATGAAAAACCCTTGCTTTTTTATTCTTGTTATATTTGTTTTTGCCTAAAAATATGTTTTTCTAACGGCAAACGAAGAGGTGGGTTATGGAAGGCTAATGGGACTAACCTCAGATGGGCAAAGTGTAAAATTTTAAACCATGGGTAGGCAAAGTGAAAACGGGCCATACCACAGGTGGGTTTACTGTAATTATCGCTTATTTTAACATGCAATGTTGGAATGAAATATTTAGTACTGTGTAGTGTCATGTTATTGAGATATCTGCGACAGCATGACAATTGTTTTTTCTCATGTAATCTTGATGTTATAAGTCTAATGTTGCGTTTTAGATCCTCTTTATGGTCATCAATGACTGATTAATATGGGTTTAGCTGTCAATGGTGGTTAAAATTGTTTGCCAATTGTAATGTTCATTTTTACTAAGGTTGCATGCTTTTTCTAAGGATAGGAATGCCTAGTTGTTAGTGCTCAAATGTAAGACTCAAGTAATTTTCCTTTTTCCTTTTCCTACAAACAGAGCGGGAATTGATATGGTTGCTTGGAGTTTAAAGTGTTTGTTTTGATTTTGGATTTTTATCTTTTGGGGATAGCTGAATTTGATTTTGATTTTTCCTTTTATTTTATTTTTGGGGAGGAAAATGTAATTGGGCTATTTGTGTGCCTTTTTTCTTCTATATCACATAAGATTTACACACTGTTTTGAAATTCATAAGTATATATTTGTCACATAAAATAGACTCATTTTCCCTTTTTCTTTTTAATTTTTTGAAATTTAGAAATTTTTTCTATATTGGTTAGGAATTTAATATAGACAAGTTGCAATTGGTGGAGGCAAAAAAGAAGAAGATAAGTCAAGAGTACAAGCAGAAAGAGAAGTAAGGTGATGTACAAAATAAGTAATTTGCTTTTCTAAAAAAATTGTTTTGAATAATCTGTGAGATGAAATTTTAAGATTAAGCTGCTCACAATTGATGGAAAAAAAATTGAAACTTAGAATTTGGGACACGGCTAATTGTTGGAATTATTTTGAATTGTAGTTTCATTTTAATCTTTGATTGAAGATGCTTTGGAAGTGAAAGTTTATGGTAACATGTAATCTCTCTCTTCCTTCAAGTTAGTCATTGTTCTAACTTTTGATGCATAAATAGATTATTTGTACGTTTGCCAATCTCCACATTAGACCCTCAACTTTTTTAGAGAGTATATCTCACTAATTGGTTGGTTACCTTAAGAAGTAGAAATTGTTCATGACATATATTATATACCTATGAAAATGATTGTACTGGAAAACAAAATGATAATTGCTTTAATTATATCTATAAAAATATGCTTATTACATTTTCTAATTTCTTTCATTATTATATTCTGTTATGGAGTATAAATCCAAGTGAAAGATCACATTGCGACTCATAAAAAAGCAGAAAAAAAAAAAAAATCATTCACTCAGAAGCTTTCTTAAAAAAAAAAAATCTAAATTCTTAACCATTTCCAATTTTGTACTTATGCTTAAAGTTTTTATAATACTAACAAACTTTAAATTTTGCATCACTCTTTGCAGAATCATGAGCCAAATTAATACCTCAAAAAATTCAGAACTTGATTGGAAAATCTTATACATTCCAAATAAAAGTTGATGATTACAATGTCAAAGAGGAATGGGAAGCTTACACCGTCACAAGTGCCTTTAAATCTAAATCTAACAAACACTAAGGAGATGTAGTTGCTAATAGCATTCATGTTAAACATTTAGAAATGCCAGTTAGCTTGCCAGCTTGAAGGATATAGCTAATGACAACATAATAGATGATATCTTTGAAAATGCAAAATTGGTAAGAGAACAAAATCTTATTACTAATTTTATATTATTTGCTTCATCATAACCTTTCTCATAATGTTTTTTTTTTTTTTTAAATAAATTTTACTCTTATTACAATTTTAAATATTTATGCAAAATAAACAATCAATCTGAAAATATTTTTTCCCCTTATTTTCCAGAATGTCCAACAAGATCTTAAAAAAAAAAAAAAAAAAAAAAAAAAAAAAAAAACTCTAAGCATTCACTATTTCAGTAATATCCAGTTTCCATGAAGAAGAAGAAGAAGGAGATACAAGTGGTGAAAG
The DNA here is from genome assembly GCA_023621385.1 of Quercus gilva. NCBI lineage: Eukaryota > Viridiplantae > Streptophyta > Magnoliopsida > Fagales > Fagaceae > Quercus > Quercus gilva. The sequence continues at coordinate 64,342,145 of CM042476.1, read as the reverse complement.
CAGGGTTTGTGTTGCCAACCCACCTTTGTTTCAAGCAAATCCAAAGGCAAGCACTAGAAACATCTGTAGCAAATCATTCAGGCTGAGAATTAGAAGAATTACCCTAAAGAACCACCTGTAAGTTCTTGGAATGAAAGAAAATATGAGCAATCTTTTTTTTCAATGGCTTTCCTTCATTTTCGGAAAAACATATATATTGATTACTAGAAGGAATGACGAGAATGCACTTTGTATTACTCATGGTAGAAATTTGTACTTGCTATACAAACTAACCATTTTTTTTTTATATATTATATTAAATAGTTCTGGATTTATATTTAAATTATTTTATTTGATTGTGAAAGTTGTCTACAGATTCAAGGATTCAAATTCTCTATTTTTACCAATGTAAATTAGAGAAAACAGAATTGATGGGATGAACAATTGCTACAATGTTGTTTTGATTTATTTTTTATTTTTTAATATGTTTTTAGTATGTAATGAACAATTGAATTTTTATCATCATGGGTTTTATTTGTGTGTTGATGCTAAGAACTTGAAATTTAAATGTTGATTATTAATTTTTTTTTGAATTTCCTAATGTACATGTCAATTTTATTGTCATTTTGGAAGTGGTATTGCATTTTGTGGTGTAGACTTTGAGGAGATCCTTATTCATATTTGTGTTTGGCCTCTTTGTACTTTGTAATATAATGAATTTGAAGTAATTATACTTCAATTGTATAAATAAGATCTACTCAGGGAAAGGGTATTTAAGCATACGGATATGGTATCTAATGTAGAAGATATTTGCATATATATATATATATATTAATCCTTTGAATAATTTACAAAATCATTTATTAAGGCTTAGCAATTATAATTTGATGAAAATTGAAGAAGATTTTCATTATTTTAAATTGTATTAGTCATGAGAGGATGAAAAATGAAAGACCGTGTTACTTGATGCAAAAAAGACCATGTGGACACAGAAGCTCTACTGTTTTGTATATGTTAGCATATGGGACATCAACAATGGTTTTGGATACCACGATATTGATTATAAATTTGTGACTATTAAGAATTGATTTTACACAAATCTTTGAGTTTTTTACCTATTGGGTGATTTCACAAATGTTAGAGTTGATTTATCATGTTCATTGTGTGTGCATTATATTGTGATTGCTTTAATATATTGTTTTAAGTTATCGTACAATCCAAGATTTGTTAGCACTTAGCACAATTAGGCAATATAAGGAGTTCTGTATAATATTTCATTTTTTAAATCATCATTTGTGAAATTATGTGTAGTTTATGAGAATGTTATGGGCTAAAATTTTCCAATACTTTTTGTAATACCCAAAAGAGAAAAAGGGGAGGAATGGGGTTAAAAGTGGTCATAAATTGGGTTTAATCCATAGAAACAATAAGAGATATTTCTTTTATTTTAACTTTTTATATACTCCTTCATACCTTCACACAAATTATGATACATATCTTAAAGGCTCTAACTAATATTGTCATATAAGTTTTAGTTTGGTGTGATTCATTGTGGTTCCTAGGAATAGTAGATATGGTGTTTGAAATTGTCATGTAAGTTTAGATTTGTGTGTTTCAAGCTTTTATGTGGCTTTTAATTTTTTTTTTTTTTTTTTTACTTAGGCTAGTTTGTTTTAGTGTATCATTTTTTGTAGGTTCTTGCTTGGAACAATTTAGTACATGCTTTAAAAATAAAATGACCTTTGCAGATTGTTAGTGAGATTAGTAAAGGGCAGATTATTAAAAACTAAAACCGTAGAGCACTCCACTGCAAATTTATTGTGGTTGTTTTAGTGAGGAATAATGGTTAATTATGCATTGAACTTAATTCACAATGATCTATATGTAGGGGCTTTCTTTTGTATTTGGGCTGGGCTGCCTCCTGCGATGATGGGCCCGAATGTTTTTTCTGAGTAGGGAAGTTGAGACCGGCCCAACTGTAACTCACTTTGGGCCGGCTTGGCACAAACTTAGCCTTGTCTGCCAGGATCACCCTTACGGCAAGCAGAGCTATTACAATAAGATTACGGCAGGCAGATATAATGACAATAAAAAGAAAACAGAGTGCAGTAGCTTTCAATAATAATAAAGACCGAATATCACAGTAGTAATAATAGTAATAATAATAATGGCTTTTAAAAGAAAGAACAATTGATTGAACGATGATGGAAGTTAAATAAAAAAGTAAACATCAAGCCAAGACCGAATCTGCAATGGCAACCGTTCAAAGAGGAAGAACGCTTCCTCTCAATGAAACTAACCTCCCAGGAGAATATCCTGCCGTGGGGATTAATGACTTTGAGGGAATTGGACCTAAATGATGGATGCCTGAAGAAAGTTTTTACTGCTTAATTATTCCTTAGAGAGTGGGATTTTGAGGGAGAGAGGAAAGAAAAGATCTATTGGTGCATGCCCATTATCCTCACTACTTGTTTTCTTATATTTCCTTCTTTTCTTTTCTTTTTTCTCTTAGTTTTCTTTCTATGTTTTTCCTTCCTCTGTTTTTCGGTCCCTTTTACAGGGCACGGCAAGGCTCCTTTTATAGGGCCTGCCGTGGTTGTTTTTTACCATTTCACCCCTTAACGGCTTTTGTCTGGTCTGGGCATGCTTGCTAACCATCGTCTGTACATTGCTTACCCTCGCTAGACAAAAACAGGTTGGTGTTGTTTCTGTCCGCCGTGGCACTGTCCTCTGCTGTGGCTTAAATGCTCTCTCTCTCTTCCTATGGCATGCACCCAATGTTCCCTCCCCAACCTTACCTCTTTTGGGCGGTCTGTCATCCCAACAGGACATACCTCCCAAAAAGGTTTGGACAGGGAACGTAAAATAAATCTTTTCCCCCCTCCCCACCACCAAACCGTACCCCCCTTTACCTCTTTCCACTTACCCATGGCCCCACCACGACCCATATTGGCTGGGTACAGGTTGGTGGCACTTGGGCCTCGCACATGCCTTCCTGTTTTGTACGTTCAAAAGCTCGCCTGCGGCCCATGTGTTTGTTGTGCTCTGGAGCTCTGCTTGCATTCGTTTGCCATACTTCTTCGTTCTTTCATGTGGACCATCCTGTACTTTCACTGCTTCCCTTTGGGATTGGGTTTTTCTTAATACTGGGTTTCACATCTCCCTTGGCCCATTTCTTGGTTTATATTCATGTCTTGTTTTATTACTTGGCATTTCCTGCCATGATGATATGTTCCTACTAGGCCTTTTTCAAGCCTGCCGTTCCATTCTTTCCCCCAGTGACTTAAGGGAGTCTACTGGTGTTCTTACTCATGGGCTCTATTGTCCCTTTCTTTTTTCCCTTTGAGCCTGCGGCCCTTTTACTTTCATTGGGCTTCCTCGACCCATTTACTGACTTTGCTTTCCCATGGGCTTTTACTAATTTGATTGGGCTTCCCCAGCCCAATCTCCTCATACTCATCCTTGGGGTTCATGGGCTTGCCATCAACCCCTATTTTCTTTGTTTACATTGCCTTGAGCCTGCTGCGGCCCATTCTCGCTTTTTCATACCATACATTGCCCATGGGTGTCATTTCTTTCTTTCCAGGCCCTTTGAGCCCATTTGCTTTCTCAAGACCCATTTATTCATGTTATGGGCCTGTGTTCTATTCTTCTTGCCGCTTGGGCCTAATAGTCTTATTCTATGCCTGCCACTCTCATTGCTTGCTTTGCTGGGTTGGGCTGGTCTTTACAAAAATGACCCTCAACACTATACTACTAGACATTGAGTACATTTTTGTTGTGAATTGATGTGGACTTGCCGACTGGTTATGCATGGCATCATAATTCAGCTTCCAAATCAGTTTGTAACAAAATTGCAATAGAACTTATAATACCTAGAGCAATTTTCATGTGTATTGGAATTATAGAAGATGACACATTATATGAGTTTTGTAATGATGCTATTAATACTGAATAGAGATGAGTCCAAAGGGACTATTCTTTATTATGGTTGCCTTTTAATATATTTTCTTAATGGTCTATATATGATCTAAATTATAGAACTATTATCTTGCCATTATGTAATTATTGTGTTCATTTTTTGTGTTAGGTTTCATCAAACTCCTGACAAATTCGATGCTATATCTGCTTCTTACAGTGATATTTTGGATTCGCTTAATTTTAGGTGGCTTATTAGAAATAGGCCCCCAGAGATTAAAAACAAATGTCTCATCAAAATATTATTTACAACAAACCCTTGATGAATATCTCTTTAAATGTACTAACTCGACTTTGAAGATTAGTCCCAAATGTTTAGACAATGATGTTATACCAATTCATTTGGATATATTTGCACTATTTTCTAAATAATTTCCACTGTAATAAATTGTTATTATTTTCTAAATGATGTTTGTTAGTTAATGACAAGTACACCAAGTTTACGACAAGTACACTAAGTTTGGATTTTTATGTCAATCTTCTTGCTCAAAGTAAGTCAAGTTTTAATTGCTTTGAAGATATTGGATGGTTTTGAAGATATTGCATTTTTGCATGCAAAATAGAGAAGCATTCTAGAGAATTCCCTTCATTCAAACTGAATTGAACGCAATGAAAGTAATAAAAGTGGTAGTTGCTCATTTCATATGTTCCTTCAAGTGGTCTATTGGAGAATGGAAGTACATAATTATTGTGATTTGAAAAGAGTAATGTTTAAAATTTTTAGGGGATATTGGATACTATATGCTTAAATATACTAAATTATTTAGGTTTAAATGTATGTAGTAGAAGTATGAGAACTAAGTTTATGTTGGGTGCAAAGATCATTAATATGTAAAATGATCCCGTGCATTGCGCGGGTTAAATAATAGTATATATAAAACTGAAACCTTTGAAACTCTCACAATTTTTCACGTTAGCATTATTTGAAAAAAAAAAATTCTGATTATTTTTATTTTCTAAAACCCGATAATACAAAAACCTAAATTCTAATCAAAACCACGGCAAGCAACATATACGACCATTCCTCTCTCTCCTCAAAAACCCTCTCTCTCCAAAAATCAAAACTTTCTCCTTCCCCAAAAATCCAAAATCAAAATCCAAAACTTAGGATGAGAAAGAAGGAAGAGTCGATTGGATACGTTAGGAAATGATTGACCCATCATCTTTACCTCTCAGAGCTCACCTTACTCTCCATCTGACAAACCAAGGAAAGGAACCTGGTACAATGATGAAGAAGCCAGAATTTTTGACAGCCTGCAAGGTTGACCTGCGGTCGCACTTCAAATCCAAGGTTTTCTTTTTTTCAATTATATCGAATTGGGAAATTCTAGCTTTTTATATTATAGATTTATGTTGCTGTTGACGAATTGTTTTACTAAACATGAAAAGAGGTGACTTTTGGTTTATGTGCTACCTAAGAGTTCAAAACGTTGTATTTTTTTTTCTTTGAGAGAATTGGAAACAGCACTTTTTTTTTTTTTTTTTTTTTTTTTTTTTTTTTTTTTCTGTGGCTTTGGAACTGTAACTATTGTGTTGTCTGTTTCAACTATACTCTTGATTAGAGTCGGTTATTGTTGAAATTTTTATTTGACTATGTTTTGGAGGTATTGTGGTATTCTATTATTGTTGAAATTCTAGGTAGTTCTTCTGACAACAATGTAGTTCTTTGATCACATTTTATGCAAGGAATGGTTGCAACAATAATGCATGATGTGTGTTTGATAAAATGTCTCAAAAATCTACACTGCACATTGTTTTGAATAACTTTCTATAAACCAATTTTTTGTTTCGTACGTCAAGTTCTATTAAAGGAGCAATGTGGGTTTGTTTGTGTTGGTTGAAAATTTATGATTTTTTAGAGATAGTGAGTGATTTTGTTTCATTCATCAACTGATTTGTACCAAACTATTTCTCAGAAAATTTGCCACAGCAACATATTAGTAAAAAATTTGTAGTTTATTCCTCTCTTTATTTGTTTGCATTGATTGAAAATTTCTAGAATTTTTAGCATTAAATTTCTGGAACACAGTGGAATTTCAATCTCTGTCTCTGTTCTTCTAATTATTAGATTCTCCTTCCCGACCTCAATATCAGACCATTCTTTTTCAGTAATTGGGTGAGATTACCTGCAAATCTGAATTAGGTTTATAATTTCTCCTATTCATTTTCCTTTTAAAAAACAATTCAATGAATTCAGAGATGCTGATTAGTTGTGTTGTGATGGTTGTAATGTTTGGGTGCATGCCGAGTGTGAGAATATTTCCAACAGGCTTTTCAAGGTGTGCTTAATATACTTGATTTATGAATTGTGATGTTAATTTCTGTTTCTTTCATATATGTGTTTACTCATTGACTTGTGTATGGTTTAAAGGATCTGGAGAATGTAGATTACTATTGCCCAAATTGTAAAGCAAAGTCTAATTATGAGTTATCAGCTTTAGAAAAATGCCAGCCAGATGTGAAGTATGTTTGCCCTATTTTGTGTGTGTGTGTGTGTGTGTGTGTGTGTGTGTGTGTGTGTGTGTGTGTGTGCAATTCTTTTCCCTCCAGTTGATTTTTGGGGCAACTGTATATTTGAATTTATAGACTAAGGAGTTTATCATCGGGTTTTAAGCCTAATTTTGTGACAATTTTTGAAGCAGGTCTTTAGAAAATAGTAGACAAAATGTTCTACCTGAGAAGGTAGCTGTTTTGTGCAATGACATGGAAGGAACATATATTCCAAACCTTTGTATGTAAGCCTTGAACTCATTTCTAAATATTACATGTATGTTGAGATTTACTTTTGTTATTGTTTGCTCTGTCATGGTTTGTATTGAGATTTAATTTTGTTGATTTTGGTTTTATAAATTAAACTTAAAAGACTTTGGTTTTGTGCCTCTTGATTTGCAAGAACTGTTTGAGTTTTGATCTAGGATATTAAAAAAAAACACTACAATTGGGTTAAACAAAGAAAGCTACCCGTGGGTGGAACCAAGGTTACTCTTTTGGCATATGGTTAAATCCTCTTGGGTTGTTAGATTTTTTACCAACTACAATCAGTGATAGGTTAATCATAATGATTGATGTGTAGGTGTAGAGAAAAGTTCTAAACACCCAAAGATGGATAAATAGGCAAGATTAGCATCACGCAATTTGCTTCCTTTTAATTTGCTGCTTATATTTGATTTGTAAAAAAGAGTTGGGATTGTCAAATGAGCCTCTTCATCCCATTTTAGTTTTCGATTTACTCCCCTACCATATTTTTAGACATCTATGGATATAGCACATGATATAAATAAATAAAAACTATAAAGTCAGTGTAATTATTCAAATGATAATTGTTGGTGAATTCAAATGTATTATAACTACATTTTTCTACTGCATAATGCATATTCCAGATACTTTATATTTTTTTTGACAAAGATTGATACGAATACATCTATTAGTCCAATATCTATACAATTCTTAGATTATGTGATATCTTGACTCTTGGGACAAAACATGCTAATTTGACTATCCTTCAATTCAATTGTGGTTGTATGATAACACTTTGTCATGCTTTTTTTTTTTTGTGGCAGATTTGTATTAGTGAAATTGTTAGATATCCGTATGGAACTACAATATCCAAATGTCTATGTATAATTTTATGTTTTTTAAATTTAATGTAAAAAAAAAAAAAAAAATCATTTCCCAGTGATTCTGAATTGCAAAAGATCATAATGATTTGTTTCTGTAATATTCCTTAAGAATGTTAATTTTTTTGGCAACATGTAAAACCCAAAAATTTGGGGCCTTGTATGTCCATGAAGAAGGCTATCAATTTTATTTCCAAGACATCATATATGCTTGCTCCTACGATAGAGATGTCTAATTATAAACTCATTGAGAAGAATTTTGTTTTATAATTGTCATCATTTGAGACTTTTTTTTAATAACTAAAGTGATATCAATGTGTTCCTACTTTCTATTGAATCTTCTTAAGATTTTTACTAATTATAGTAAGATTTTTACTAATTACAGTAAATTAGGTGTTACAAAACAAAGAAGGAGCTGGAACTGTGGGCCAAAACGACTAAGGCAATTTGGAATGCAAGAAACAAAGCATATTTTGAGAAAGTTCAAACACAACCTAAAGTCATTTTGGATGTAGCTCTAGCATTGCTAGTGACATATCAGATGCTCTCAGCTACTCAAGCAAATGCAGAAGGGTCTTCGTTGTTTAGTTGGTTCAGAGGGAAGCCTTGTATTTTTTTTCTTCCTAATTTGTATGGCTAACGAACTAGCCAGGGCAATGTACCCAGGTCTTTACCTTTGTATATAGTTTTTTACTTCTGAATAAAAGTCATTCTATTAGGCATATATCTCAACCAAAAAAAAAAAAAAAAAGGTGTTACAAAACAAATTGGTTGAAATTTATAAATCACCTTAATTGCTATAACAGATATATGGTTGATAATTAAATAGACATGGACGCCATTCATTTTTTTTATTCATTCCAATGTGCTTATTGACTTAAGCAGTTAATGGAATTAAACAAAATTTAGGACTCTGTTTTAACTTTGAGAATTATAGGCTTTGGGATGGGTTTAATAATTTTTTAGTGTTATTCTCTATTTGGATACAATAAAAGTGCTGAAATAGAAAAGAAGATGTTAAGAAGATGTTTGATCGCTGTGAAAATGCTGCAAATTTATTTCAATAATTGCATTGGGAAGAAATTAGTAAAACAATACATTCAAAATTTTCTCGTGCATTGCATGGGTTAGCAACTAGTTTACAATATTCTTAGACACGTGCTGCACTAATTGATCCCAATCAAGTAGGCCTACTTACATTACTACTAGTATGTAAGGGCGCGGCTTCTGTTTAGTGCCTGCAGTGCACTAAATTCATTGCGATCATGACATGTGTCCATTATTTGGACACATGTCATGATCACAACGGCTCTAGTGTCATAGACATTGGACAGAAGCTGCACCTAGTATGTAACCCATGCGATGAATTATAATGGTGCTATTGATGTTAGTTTGAGTTATTAAACATATAGGATATAGTTCAACTAGGACATTTGGAGGTATTAAATAGTTTTTCCCTGCAATTTTCATGATGTTGGTTATGCTAAGTTTCCCATTATATTGCTTCTACGTATATAATTTTGAAAATTGTTATTGGATACTACATATACAATATTAGTTTACAATTATTATTTGTGAAATTCTACTATATGCAACACAAAATAAAATAATAAATTGGTCAAATAGTATCTCCTAAATTGAATGGGGATAGATGCATGAGAATGTTTAGCTCAATTATAGTTTGTTACGTTCAATATCTTCGCATACAAAATATCTTAATAGAAATAGTATAAAAAATATGTTCATTAGTCTAGAGAAAAAGTAACAGCAAAAATCTAAAAAATTTAATTTGTATGGAAAGCTAACAAAATCAAAATCCAATCTTGATTCTAATTGAATTTTATCTAAACTTTAGTTTTTATATATATATATATATAGTTAAATATATGATTAGGTTTTTTATGGTTTATTTATATTGGGCTTCTCATTTTGTATACTAAATTAACTCATATGGCACAAAAATTTTAAAACTTAAATTAGATGGGACACATGGTGCAAAATTAAACTCTAATTGAAATCCAATTTTTACATTGAATTAACTCACTTGGCACAAAAATTTAAAAATTTTAATTAGATAGGACATGTGGTTCAAAATTAGACTCCAATTGAATTCCAACTTGAAATCTAATTGAATTTTCTCTCAGTTTTACTTATTAATATATATATATATATATTATCAATTTATCATGGAGGTTTTTAAAAATATTTGTGGATAGATGTAGTAGTTTACTTTTAAGATTTAAATAATATTTATTATATAAGTTATGCGTAAAATTATTAATATTATCAAAATTATAAAAACTTATTAACATTATCAAAGTTAAAACACACATAACTAATTGGCAATACTTTATATTTTTATAATTTAAAAATTATTAATTAAATTATTTATCACGTCATCAGTTCAACCACTGATTAAACCTCGATTAGACCATAAAACTGCTAATCAGTCCCTTTTTCGGTTCTTTGACCGTACCGATAACCATTGTTAACAATAGCCATTAAACAAAAAATTTTGGGTCTCGAATATTGGGGGTTTTTTTTTTAAATTTATTTTTTATAGCGATTTCTTCGATTTCTTAGCAACCAAATGGGTTGTTCATTCAAAGCAAAAGAAATTGCAAGAAAGAAGAAAAAAAGGGGCTTGACTCTTGGTTGAGAGAGAGAGAATGTTGCGGATTTACACATACTTGTGTTGGCTGCTTAGAATTAAATCAATTGACAATGGACACGAAATTTGAGCTAAACTCAACACTTAGCTCCTTTTGAGGTTTTAGTTTACTTTTTATTTTTGGAAGAAGAAAGCATTACAAATTGCACTATTTAATTTTGTTTAAAACTCAATTTAGTCCTCTAATTTTATTTTATTTCAATTCAATCTTCTAATTTTTAATTTTGTTCATTTCAGTTCTCCTATCAGTTTAAGTCCTATTGTTTACAACTTTATTCAATACGAAACTACTTCGTTTTTAGGGTCTTTAATGGCTCAATGTTGACAAAGACTAATGAGAGGACTAAATTGAACAAAGTTAAAAGTTCGAGAATTGAATAGAATGAGAGTAAAGTTAAAGAACTGAATTAAATTTTAAGCAAAGTTAAACCGTGCAAATTGTAATTTAGCCTTTAGTTTGCTTAAGGCCTAAGTGCAAAAACATCCCCTAAAGTTTAGGTCAATTACAAAAACACCTTATGAGGTTTCAAATCTTCATTATTAGTCCATGAGGTTTGCATATTGCCAAATTGACCTGTATGACTAATTTTTATTAGCTCTCATGGAAAAAAAAAAAATCACGTGAGCAGTAACACAAATTAGCTTGTGAGTTTTCTTAATGTGTTCATATGATGGTCACGTGATTTTCCGTCTATAAAAGTTAGCCTTAGGAATTAATTTGGCGGGTATAGAAACCTTAGGGAAATTATAAGGACAAATTGAAACCCCAGGAGTGTTTTTACATTTTTTTAATTAGTGGCGTTAGATTTAAATAAATAAATAAAATGAGTGGTTTGTCGGGTTGTGTCAACATTTGGTTTAGGGTCTTTACTCCTTAACACTTCGTTTGGGAGTACATAAAGGAATAGAATGTAATGGAATGAGTGAAACACAGAAGAATAGATAAAGTAAATCATCTTCATCTGGGAGTTCATAAAGGAATACAATGAAATGGAATGAATAGATCATAAATGAATGGAAAGGAATGTCTTAAAATAATGGAATGGAAAAAAATGGAAGGTAAGTAATTTTATTTGGGAGTAATATGGAGAGAAAAGAATGAAATCGTTTTATGAAAATACTTATTTTAAAAGAAAATGCTAAATATGTATGGTTATTTTTGGGAGTTTTAGTACAATTTTCATTAAAACTAATTTCATTCGCTCTATTTCCTGCCACATCAGCATCTAATTTAAATAAAATTAATTTATCAATTTTAACAAAATAAAAAAATAAACATAATTAAAAACTAAAAAAAATGCATGAATTTAGATTTGGGTTTATCTTGAACAAGAAGACACGAAAACACAAACCCAAAAAATTTAAACACAAGAACACAAAAACACAATAAGAACCCTCAGAACACAAGTACATAAAATAATATACAAAGAGATTCTCAACACACGAGAACAAGCATCAACAGAATCCACATCTACTCCCATTTTCTATAAATTTTTTAACAAACGACCCCCACCCCCACCCCCTCCGTCTTCTCTTCTTTATGTTCAGCCCCACCTAAATCTCCTTTCTCTTATCTCACTTTCTCTTTCTTTGTACCCTCCTCCATGAACAAGCTTAATGGCCTGTTTGGAAGTTTAGAGAGGGAGGAGAGTAGAGGGGAGGAGAGTAGTGGGGAGTAGAGTAGAGGGGAATGGTTCCCCTCCACCTTGTTTGGATGTTTTTAAAATTAGTAAGGGGGAAGGGAGTAATTGGCCCTTCCCCTTGTTTGGATGTTTTAAAAATTAGGATGGAGAAGAGATGAAATGATTAAAATAGACAAATTTACCCTTATTTGAAAATGGACTTGCAACATTAGTCTATGATTAATTTGTTAGAAAGGGTAAATTAGGGAATTTACTTGAACAATAATTTATCTACTCTACTCTCCCTCCAAATCTCTGCAATTTGGGGGAATTAAAAATGAGGGGTTTGAGGGAGTTGAAACCCCTCCAAACCCATCCCCCTCCTCCCTTAAAAAACTTCCAAACAAGGTAATTGGATTACTTTCCCTCCCTCTACTCTACTCCCCCTCATTTTTTAAACATCCAAACATGCCATAAAAGAGCTTTCCTCCCACAAACTTGAGAGAGAAGATGTAGAGATTGGGTCTGAATCAAGCAATGATGACTACCGTCACCAGATCAAGTCTGAATCCAACACTAATACCATTGTTAGTACATTAAGTTTGATTTTATGTTTTTTATTTTGGCGGTTGGTGTTGATTTTGTGAATGAGGAAGATGCAGATCTCTTACGTGTTGACTTTAGTGACATTTTTCCCTTAGAAAAGCTTTTACGCATTGAGAGAGAGATCAACATCAGTTGAAATGAAAAAAAAAATCATCAAATTATCTCTTAATCTTTTATGGGTTTGGAGGGTTGATTTGAATGATTTTGTGCATTTTTTAGGTTTGCAAGTGATGGTTTTCTGGGTTTTTTTTAGGTCTGATGGTGTATTTTGGGTTCGAATTTTTGGGCTTGATTATTTATTGGAAATCAATTTGTTGATTGTGTTAGAATTTGTTGAGTTTGATCATGAGTGGTTCGCTATATCTTAATTTGGTTTTGATCATGGTTTTGTACGCGTTTTTGCATATTTTTTTGCTAAGAAAATGCAAGAAAAGAAAAGCCAAACATGTTCTTTGGGGAAGAACATGAATGTCTTAGGAAAAGTAAAAATAAAAAGAAAAAAGAAAAGAAGGAGTTAATTTAATTAGATTGAAGGTTTGTTTTTTAATTTAATTAAAAATTTTTTTTTTTGTGTAAATTTTTTGATGTGGCTTTTTTTATTTATTAAAATGATGATGAGGTATTTAAAAAATGCGTAATATTTTTTTAGGATAAATTGCAAAGTACACCCCTAACATTTGGGGGTAATTGGATTTTACACCATAACGTTTCAGAACTTTGATTTTACACCCCAACGTTTGGTTTCGTTAGCAAATCACCCTCCTGGTTAGTTTCTACTGTTAACTGTCACGTCATCTTGCTGATGTGTTTTTTTTTTTTTTGCCAAATAAGCCCCAAAACAACACAGTTTCAACTAATAATAAAAGCTTACCTGTCACAGTAAAAATGGTGGCGTTTTCCACAATGCTAAAACACAAAAAATCTAATCATAAACTACACCGCTTCATCCTATTTCTAAAATCTCAAACCAAAACTGAAAACCCACGAAGGAAGTAGACGTAAGTTCATCAAAGGTTACAAGTTAGCTCCAAGACGGCAGCAACGGCGGCGATGGGTACAGCAAAAAATTCTCTACAGCTCTCTTTCTCCCTCTCTTTTTGGATTTTACCTGCCATTGCTGGATTGGAATTTTGGGTTTTTTATTGGGTTTGCTGGGGCTTTTGTTGTTTGGATTTGTTGAGGTTCTTGTTCAATTTTTTTTGTTTGGGATTTTGTTGCTGGATGCACAGAATCTTTGGAGTTTATGTGTGTGTGATTTAAACTCATTTACTTTGCTATTGGAACTTTGAGTGTGTTTATGATGCAGTTAGTTTCTCTTTATTTTAATTTTTTTTTGGGTTTTTGTAGCACTTTGATACTGTTGATTGGGACGAATTTTTTAAAGGGTTTTTGTAGCAGTTTGTTGTCAATGGTTTATGATATATTTGGTTGTGTTTTGTTTGGAACTGGTTACTTTATTGATATTTAATTTTGGTGGGTCAGCCTATGATGATGAGCTGTGTATATTGAATGGTGTAAAATAATGCACATTTTTACGAAGTGGTCCATGTGTTCTGCTTTATAGCTCTTGTCTGCATATAGTATTATATTTATTTTAGTAATGGCTTATGTCCATTGAAAGAAGATGGTGATGTTAGTAATGTGTTAATTAAATGTTATATTATAGTAATGCCTCTTGTATACATGTATGTCAATTATATTTTATTAATTTATTAATTAAATGTAATGTTTTAGTAATGCATTTATATGTGTGTGCAAGACTTTGAATATGGATCAACCATTTGATATGTCGATACATCATGGAGGGGTGTTCATTACACATAGTGATACACATGTTGAATATGCTAGAGGGACTGAATCAAGGGTCTCAGATGTTGAAATACAAGTGGCTATTACAAGTATTACAATTGAACAAAAACCTCAACAAATCCAAACAACAAAAGCCCTAGCAAACCCAATAAAAAACCCAAAATTCCAATCCAGCAATGGCAAGAAAAATCCAAAAAGAGAGGGAGAAAGAGAGCTATAGAGAATTTTTGGCTGTACCCGTCGTCGTCGTTGCTGTCGCCTTGGAGCTAACTTGTAACCTTTGATGAACTTACGTCTACTTCCTTCGTGATTTTCAGTTTTGGTTTGAGATTTTAGAAATAGGATGAAACGGTGTAGTTTATGATTAGATTTTTTTGTGTTTTAGCATTGTGGAAAACGCCATCGTTTTTACTATTACAGGTAAGCTTTTATTATTAGTCAAAACTGTGTTGTTTTGGGGCTTATTTGGCAAAAAAAAAAAAAAAAAAAAAAAAAATAACACATCAGCAATATGACATGGCAGTTAACAACAGAAACTAACCGAGGGAGTGATTTGCTAACGGAACCAAACATTGGGGTGTAAAATCAAAGTTCTGAAACGTTGGGGTGTAAAATCCAGTTAACCCCAAACTTCAGGAGTGTAATTTGCAATTTACCCTATTTTTTTATTAGCTATGTTAGTATCTAATGTGCCAGCATTGCATTCTGTCTACCATGTAGACTATTTCTATTTGTGAGATGATAGTATGGACTAAATTGAAAATAATTTTTGATTTTTAATAAGCAAAATAGAAGCCCAAAAAATGTGGAGACCTAAGTGAAAAATGGCCCAAAATGTAGGGATCAAAAAGGCATTAAAGCCTTTTAGTTAATTTTTGTGTGTGGAAATCTTGCACTGTGTTAAATTTTAACTTGTTTACATAGATAATTCTAATTGTTATTCAACCTATATAGTTATTATCAATTTTCCAATGTTATTTTGATTTATTTTTTTAATAAAAAGTAGGATCTTACGATCCTTAATTCAATCCATATAACCTTTACATAGATCCTACTTAGGATCTTGATTTTGACAATCATGAACAAAATATAATTTTTTTTTTTCTATTTCCTTCTTAGAATATGTATTTTGAAATTGATTCTCTTATTTGATATTATTGCCACGAGAAATTTTAAGCAATTTGAATTATTGATTTGATTCAACATATATATATATATATTTTTTTTTTCTTTTCTTGATTTGATATTTGAAATTTGTTTTTATTAGGCTATTGATTTGCCATAAATTAATGGACTCCTTATTATGTAACTAGATATTATAAATATTCTTGTTATGTAACCACAATGTTACAAATATATATTATTTACTTTTTGATTTATAATTTGATTATGGTATAAAATTAATTATTTGATGAAAATTTAGGCATATTTTCTACTAAAAAAATAGGCATATATATTTTTATTATACATTATATATATAATTTATACTTGGTATAACTCTTGTCAATATTTGACAAAGTTTGTAACATCCCAAACCCATACCAAGGATTTAGATACATGACTTGTCATATAAATACCATCGTTGATGGAACAAAATTACCAAATGCCCTTTTTAAAAAAACAATCAAGCATTTTGCCAATTTTTCCAAACTAATTAGGGAAATACCCTTCTTTTGAAACTTGATTTATGATAAATCAAGTTAGGCCTCATAGCGGCGTTTTTAAGGAGCCTATAGTGACGTTTTTAGGACCTATAGTGGCATTTTGTAACTTGACCTCTATGAAATTGAGTTATAGGTAAAAAAAAAATTAAAAAAAAAAAAAAATTGCCTATAACTCGATTTCATGGAGGTCGAGTTAAAAAACGCCACTATAGGTCATTAAAAACGCTGCTATAGGGCTCCATAATTTTTTTTTTTTTTTTTTTTATAACTCGATTTATCATAAATTGAGTTACAAAAGATGGGCATTTCCCTAATTAGTTTGAGAAACAGGGCAAAATGTTGGATTGTTTTTTTAAAAAGGGCAAAGGCTAATTTTTTCCCACTGTTGACACAAAAGTGGCAACCAAATGTACGTATAGTCCATTAGCTTCAAACCAGCGCCTTTTAACCACTCCTTGAAGCCTAACTACCATGTACAAGGTCTTGGGTATGGACCATGATGATTGTGTGAGATATGAAGGCATAGTCTGAAAAGTCCATGATCATCTTCAAAAAACATCATGAAAATAGGTCCTTTCATGCAAGTTGGCTTAAATTTTATCAATCGTAGACCATATGATGCGAACCTCAATTGATACGCTTTGAAATCCAACAAATAATATTGGAATATTTGCCCAAGAAAGCTAAAACTCAGATTTTGATAGAAATTCTAACCCAACGCTTATAAATGAAACGCGAACCAAAAGTATAAGTAACAAACCCTGACCCAATGATTATAACTAAATCACGAATTAAAGGTATAAAATTTGCACGCTAAGAAAGAATCCCTGATAAGTTCACAGTTTTTGAAGAACCAAGAGAAAAAGCAAAACCTCACTTTTTTATTTATTTATTTATTCAATAATCCTCCATTACAATGAGTGCATGCTATTTATAAGACATGACTGAAAATAGGAAATATAAAAAATGTATTAAATAATAAAAGCCGAAATTAAAGTTGATTTGGTCTAAAATTAGCAGCTCCTAGGGATGGGATGTCTATACTTTATCGTAATGTTGTTGATAGCCCTGCAATCAATACACATTCTCCAAGTTCCATCCTTCTTAGGCACAAGCAGCATTGGCACTGCGCACGGACTCATGCTCTCTGTCACGTGTCCTTTGGTCAGCAACTCCTCAACTTGCCTTTGAAGTTCCTTTGTCTCCTCTAGATTACTCCTATAGGCTAGTTGGTTAGGAATTGTCGCACCTGGCACAAAATCAATTTGATGCTCTATTCCTCTAATAGGCGGCAATCCACTAGGCACATCATTAGGAAACATGTCCTCATATTCCTGTAACAAAGAGATAACAACACTAGGCAAAGATTTGTCAAGTTCGTTAGTATTAAAACATGCCTCTTTGTACAAGAGTACAAATATAGGTTGGTTTGTATAAAAATCACTCTTGACATCACTCACCTTAGTATAAAAACTTGTTTGTTTTTTTGTTTTCTCTCATTTTTTTTCACTCTATTTTCTTTTCACCCTCTTTTTTCTTTTCACTCTCTTTTTTCTCTTTACTCTCTTTTTTCCTTTCACTCTCTTTCTCATCATCTTTTTTTGAACTTTCAGTCTCACAATTTTTTTTCAACTCATTCTCTCTTTTCAATTTCATTTGATCTTCATACACTTGTCTTAGAGTCAATGGTACAAGAATAATGGTTTTATTGTCTTTTACAAAAGAATGCCTATTCTTGAACTCGTCATGATTGACCTTCTTATCAAACTGCCAAGGCTTGCCCAATAATATGTGACCCGCGTGCATTGGAACAACATCACAAAGTACTTCATCCTTGTAACATCCAATTGAAAAAGAAACCAATACTTGTTTATTTACCTTAACCTCTCCATAATCATTCAACCGCTGCAACTTATATGGTCTAGGGTGTTTCAAGGAAGGTAAATTCAAATTTTCAACTAAAGTAATGCTAGCCACATTAGTGTTAGGATTAATGCCCTTAAATCTTATTGTATGATGTTATATATCACATTATGTATGACTTAATGTTGTAATTAATAAAGTTATTTTATTATTATCTAAAATAATGATAACATGAATATTTGGACATTATCATATAGTCCATGAGATGCATAATATGTGATTTAGTCATAGAAGATATAAGTCACAAGTTCTTTGTAAATTCATAATTTTAGTTTGTAGTCGGTGATAAAATTGGGCATTTCATCTGCGAAGACTATAACATATCAACTAAAATGATTTGTCTTGATTATGGAAGTGGAGACTTCTAGTTGGTACATTGATATATTTTAAGAGTTAAGACATATTGAACTGGACCGCTGTAAGATTTATTATTCTCCTAACGATTGTTAAATGAATAATAAATCTCATGACTTCTATTTACATAAATTCTTAATCTTGAGAGAATAATGGACCTGATCAAAAAGTGTAGATTACTTTGATATATCAAGAGTGAGATTTAAAGTAACAGTCAAAACTTCAGTATGTTGGACAGCCACATTTAGTGTTGATGAAACATATATTCTCAAGATGGAATTCATAATTTCTTAACAGAGATATAAAATATTCCATTGAGATAAATTTAATAGGTTCGATTATTCAGAGTGTTAGGCCTAACCACTTTAGTAAGGAGTTACTAAAGTATATATTTATGAAATTGGATTTCATAAATATATAATAAATAACTTAAAGGATTAAACTGGGTACTCAAAGATTAAGATGTAGTAATCTTCAAAGTGGCAGTCTACATTTATAACTTTGTATTATTACGAATATTTTATGAAGGGGTTGCATGTACAATAAAGTCTTGAGATATAATTTATTAATAAAGCCTAGAGTGCAATTATATTTATATAGTGGTATTAAATATAATTAATGGTAATTTTAGACTTGTCAAGAGTTGACAGAAAAGTCTAAGACCTATTGTAGCTAGTGTATTATTCATTCCCTTTTGGTTCTACTCTAACCCACATACTAAAACCCAATTGGAATGGACCAAGAGGCTAATTCAATTAGATAATTAGTTATAAGAAGAGAAACATACAGAATTTTATAAGAGAATGAAATGGTTTGTATGCGAGTGTTAGACACTCTCTAATTCTTCCTTGAACATATTCATAGAAATTGATTGAGAGACCACACTTCTTGGGTATAAGTGGAATTGGAGTGAAGATTAAAAGTATTCCCAAGTACTTCTAATCTTTTTTTTTTTGAATTTCATTGCACCAATGTACACTCTTTTATTCTTATATTCTGAAATTTACATAGTACATGTTATCAATTGCGAATGAAGTAGATCCGTTAATTTTCTGCTGCGTATGTTTTGTATGCAATACAAATATGTATTTTTCCAACAATTAGTACAACTCCCCCCATCTAGTATGAAAAATGTTCTGATGTGGCATCTAGTATGAAAAATGTTCTCCCTTTGTTGTTCCATGTCATCCTCTTTGACTTTGGCATTTAAAGCAAGCCTAGCCACAAGTGACTCACCCTCCACTAGATACTCCACATCATCGTCACAAGCATCCTCAAGTCATGGCATCTGGTCATCACCACCCTCCTTTTTGGTTTCCACCTCTCCATCAACATGTGTGATCATAGTCCTCTTATTTGGGCATTGTGAAGTTATATGACTTACTCCCAAACAACGAAAACACTTAATATCACGATTTCAAGTTTGTGATTCGTTTTTACCTTTATTGACACTGGGAGCTTCGTCTCTCCTTTTTGGTTGTTCAGTTTTGGACTTAAAAACACCCCTTCATCTTTACTCCCATTCGACCTCCATGAAGCAGAGGAGCCTAAATTTTGAAATGATTGAATTCCTTTCCTTTTTAGTTGTAATTCCACCTTTATTGCCATATGCACCATGTCTTCCAACTCCACGTAGTGTTGCAACTCCACCACGTTGGCAATGTCCCGATTCAGCCCATTCAAAAACCTAGCCATGGTAGCTTCTCTATTCTCTTCTACATTAGCCTGAATCATAGCAATCTCCATCTCCTTATGGTAGTCATCCACACTCTCATAGCCTTGAGTAAGATTCTATAATTTCTGATACAAGTCCCTATCGTAGTGACTAAGGACAAATCGCCTCCTCATGGTGGCCTTCATTTCCTCCTACGTCTCAATAAGCCTTTCATGGTTTCTCCTTCTGTTCATCACAAGTTGGTCCCACCATATAATAGCATAGTAAGTAAACTCAATGATAGCGAGTTTTACCGTGTTAGGTTCTAAAAGTTTAGAACAATTGGTAAATTGTGAACACACAAGAACATACAAGCTGCAGAAAGAAGAATTTAGAACTTGCCTAGTTCGATTAATCGAAGAACATGCTCGACCGATCGAAAGTCGTATCTGCAGAATTTTAATTAGCCCAAATAGCAGTTTAAACCCATTAAGGATTAGGGTTTCAGATCTACTTCTCCTAGTATATAAAGGAAACCCTAAGCACGTTTTTAAGAGGCTTTTCAGAGAGAGAAGAGTGTGCCTCTTTTGTATTTAGGGTTTTGTACCTAAAAAGCTCTCTCATATTTTCTATCGGTGTTATTACTTGAAGAATCTCAAGATCCGATGTTGTAGAAGTTGCTGCCTTCTCTAGTCATCAAAGGAGTTGATGATCTAAACTTTCAAGGGTAGTCTTGGAGTCACAAACAGGAGAGTTTGTGTTGCTAAACCTTTGAGTAGGATTTCAAAGTCACAAATATGGGTGTTTGTGTTTTGCAAAGGCCAAAGAAAGAAGTAGTCCGTGGACTCGAAGCTATCATGGGATCGTGGTAGTAAGTTTTCTACTCGAGGTAGCAATAGGATGTTAGTTGTCTAAGTCACTATTATACAAACTTCAATTCTTTCATAGTGGTTTTGCTGTTTTACTTTGAGAATAGTTAGGTTAAATTCTCCCCAGGTTTTTTACCGGTTTGGTTTTCCTGGGTCATCATATCTTTGTGTTCTTTATATTTTGCACTTTACATGATATGATTGTTATTGTTTTAACCTAGATCTGAATAATAAACTTAAGTATTCACTTGGTTAATTAATTAGGTTAAACAATCTAGGTTTACAGGGGTCTAAAAACTCACATACCATTTTCTACTTGAAGTAGTTGTGGCACTCAAAGTTCAACTCCACCTTCATCTCCCATTCCAAGTATGCTTCAAGATTATTTTTCCTTTGGAATGATGGTATCTTCATTTTGATGTTTCCTAGGTTCTGTCAATCCCATCTTGCCATCTTCGATCTCTTTGGAAACCTCTACCACGCCTTTCTCCCCTTGGCACAAACCTGCCCTCATTGTTCAATGAAACTTGATCCTCTTCATCTTTGAACTCATCCTCGTGGTCATCATTAGAATCATCCATGCGTGCACGCCTTGCTTGCCTTCTAGCATTAGGGACTCTTTGGGGACGCTCCTCATGCAAAGTAACAATAACTGCATCTTACCTATCCATCCGATCCCGAATCTCATTAAACACCATGTTCATGCATTCAAATTGTTGTTGCATAGCCTGCAACATTAAGAATGACTCCTCCCTTCTTTTTCTATTTGATGCTTCACCTCTGGAAGACATACTTTTTGAAACTATAGAGAAATGTTAGAAATAATTCCCCACAACACTCCCTCACGTGTTTGCACTCAAATTATGTCACTCACACTCGTGTTTCATTCTTAAATTGGCTTTTTCCCGATATTAGACTCACACTTTCTTGCCTTTTTCCACTCATAGCTTCCCTTTTTCAGTTCTTTATTAAAGTAATAAACTTGATCAAGAAATTCAACTTGTAGTATTTGAACCAATATCGATGGCAAGAAAATATTACAGAAACAATGAATCAAAGGAAGAGGACAAAAAAAAAAAAAAAAAACAATATTTTGGTTTGAGAGAACTGAAACTACAAACAATTTTTTCTTTTCTTTTCTGACATCTCTTCTTTTTTTTTTTTCACTTTTTTTTTTTTGTTGAACTTGGTGCACAATTTTGACCTGGTGCACATCACAAAATAAGAATAAAGGATAAAGAATACAAAAGGAACAAGATAAGATGATACAGGAAACAAAAGATAACGAGATAGTATAACTGATTTTAGAACTTGTGCTTTGATACCAAATGATGCGAACCTCAATTGACACGCTTTGAGACCTAACAAATAATATTAGAATACTTGCCCAAAAAAGCTAAAATTCAAATTTTGATAAAAACCCCAACCCAACGTTTATAAATGAAACGCAAACCAAATGTATAAGTAACAAACCCTGACACAATGATTATAACTGAATCACGAACCGAATGTATAAAATTTGAACGCCAGAAGGAAGAATCCCTGACAAATTCACGGTTCTTGAAGAACCAAGAGAAGAAGCAAAACCTCATGTATTTTCTGATTTTTATAAAATAATCCTTCATTACAATGATTGCATGCTATTTATAAGACATAATTGAAAATAAGAAAATATAAAAAACATAATAAATAATTAAAAGTCTAAATTAAAGTTGATTTAATCTGAAATTAGCAGCTCCAGAATAGGAAAATAGCTAAAAAACGTTCTAAATAATAGAAGCCTAAAATTAAGGTGGATTTGGTATGAAATTAGGGAATCCAAAATCTAAAAAATATATATTAATTGGTATGGAGCTGAAAAGTCAATCAGCCATTAATCCATACTATAAATCACGCTCAATTAAGTCAGATCAGCCATCAATAGCTTGGATTAAATTTATTACGCCTTCATCTTCCTTTGGGCCAAGCTTGGAATGTCCTATGTTATAATCAACTCAAATATCTTGAATCACCCCATTAAGTGCTTCTTTAATCTTCTTGGATCTTGCTCCAGTAATAAGCCCAACTGAAACATCCAATGAATCCTTTAATGCTTGTTGATTCTCATCACCATACGCATATCGTTGCAACAAAGATGGGTTGATCACACACTTGAGAAACAATAACAAACAAAAAATACCAAACCTTTGTCTTAAAATTTTGGAATTGATTATGAGTTCTCAACAAACTAGTTAGGATCAACTACATGTATTCTTTACCACTAAAATCATATTTTCTATTACTTTCTTAAGTGACACGTTGGTAGAGAATTTATAGATATTACAAACAGCAAAGACAAGTGAAGTCCACTCTAAGAAGTAGTTATCTTGAATGTTCCCAGTTGATCTAACCATGTGAATTACAGAATAATTCAATTCTCTTGTACAAAATTTACTCTATTATAACAAGATAAAGAAACAAAAAAAAATTATGCCACCTTTTTTTTCAGAGACATTTCGTTACCAATACTCAGAAGCTTCATTCTACAGGAAAATCTATGGTTCCCTTGAATTTAAAAGGAAATTTTGGAAGCTTTTGACCGAGAAAGCTGTGCCTCTAACCTTGCTTCAAGTAGTTTTGCCAACAATGTATTTTCCTTCAAGCCCCGAGGCCATCTTAAAGTAGATTCTGATTTTTCAACATCTGGGGTTGTTAATTTTGACATCCACCGTTGCACTGGATTAGCATTACCTGTTAACATGCATCGAACGCAAGAATCTTCCTTGCAATTACTCTGGGGATGAATCTTGTCATCCTCCAATGGCAAAGAATGACTTCTAATCAAGTTATCTGGCATATGTCCTGTGTTCAATCCACAGGCCCCAACCCGTTTGCCATGTCTTTCATGTAGACCTTCGGTAGCTTCACACATTCCAAATTTCTCAGGATAATTTATTACATCTTGCTTTTCTCCACCCATTTCACCCTGTTGCCTCCCAGGAAACTCGTTGTTTCCATTACATGGCATGGCCTTTGCCATATGTTCGTTGAACTGCCCTTGCAAACTGGATGGGTTACAGACTTCATCAATTTCCCATAATCCAAAATTTTTTCTCATGGAATTTGATTTCACTATTTTATTCTGATGGGTTTCCGCAGCATTATCACTGTTTCGTTTACAGCTACCTTTGCTTTGTTTTCCATCAGTTTCCTTGTTTGGTTCAAAGCAATGTGAATCACCATCAGTTGAGGAATCTCCTTCATCAGCTGCATTTTGAGTTGCACTAACGGACTCATTCAAAGGAAAGGACTCCAATGAAGGTTTACGCGAGCAAATTTTCTTTAGCTCCACTAGGGAGAAGTTCCCATTTTTCCTTGATTTAATGGACCGTTTAGCTCGAAGAAAGGTTTCTATGTCAAACCCTATCTTGTCCACAATTGTTTTCTTTTCTGCAAGATCATTTCGAGCTTCTGCTAGCTTCATTTGCATCCGTTCATCAAGCCATGCTTCTGAAATATGGAGAATTAACCTGTCAGGGTTTTCCCTACCAACACTACCCTTCACAGTTTTGTGCTTCAGGGACCGTACTTCTTGTTCATATTCTCTTATTCCTTTTGCAAACTCATCACACAAGTTTTCCAACAGAATTCGTGCTTTTCTCTCTCTTTCAAGCTCTCTCAAAGCATTATAAAAAGAAGAATTCAGTTCAGAAAGTTCTTGAGCTAGTTTCCGGTGCAGGCTTTCTGAATGTTTTCTTAACTTCCTCTCATCTTCTAGCTCATCCCTGATTGATTCAACTGCAGCTTGGATTCGATCTTGCACCTTATTCTTCCTAACAATTTTATCCTCTGTAACTTGCATCATCAAGTCATCCATTTCATGCCTTTCCAAATGCTTCTCTTCCAGCAATTCTTTAATTCTATCTTGAGAAAGATACAGTTCCATTTTCAGTGCTTTCACCAATGATATATTGGACGCATGATGTTCTTCAAGACTCCAAATCCGATTGATTACCTTGAGTAATTCTGTGGATGTTTTAAGGCTATAACTTGACTCACCCATTCTACCGTTCAAGTCCAAAGACTTTGTGGGAGTGACAACAGGGTTATAAGGTACCACCTGTGAAAGCAAAGAGTCTCCAAATTCAGCACACCAACATAAAATAGAGTGAAATAGTCGATGGACTATTTTGAGAAGGATATAAAGAGGAGAATATGAGCAGTGAACTTAATGAATCTATTATGATAAGTATAGTAGGATATATGGCATTCTTGCAGCACAGGGGCAGAACCACATTGAAGCTTGGGGGGTCCATGGCGCCCACAAACTTCTCAAATATTAGTTTTTTACCTCCAAATTTACTTGAACTTTTCAAAAAAATATGGTTGCCCCCCCCCCCCCCCCAACTTCCTAAATATTATATTTTTACCCCTAAATTTACTTAAAGTTTTCAAAAGATATGAAGTTGGCCTCCTAAATTCTTCTTATTTCTTGTATGACACTTCTAAATTGGTTCAATTTTTATATTTACTATTATTTTGCCCCCCAGCCCACCCCCGCACCCCACCCCCCAAAACAATTCTCAAAATTCTAGTTCCGCCCATAGTAACTGCAATTCCAGAAGGAAGTTAACAAATCATCAACTAATATGATTACATCTCGTCACCATTTCATGATTAATTAACCAACTACTGTATGCCAGTCATGATGCTCATCAGCAAGTATCTGCCTTTATAGAAGTCATAAAAATAGGGTCTTTGGCATAATTTACAAGCATGACAGGCAAGGATTAATACAACTGTTGATGTAATTAGAAAAGAGAAATCAAGTAAGCACATTCTGAAATTTAACGTGAAAATTCTAAATCTGATAGGATATTGTATAATTTAAAATGGGGATTTTTTAGAAAGGCCTCCCTTTTGAACAATATTATAATAACGGCTGTATGTGAGGAAAAAAAATATGGGTTTAAAAAAAAAAAATACCACCCTTTAATTTTCATATGAGTGCCAATTTAGTTTTGCATTTTTTATTTGAACAATTAAACCGTTGGACATTTTGTTTGTGTGCCAATTTAGTCCCTCTTCATTGGCATTGTTTTTGTAAAATTAATAACCAAAAATGGCATCCTTTCTTTCATAATCTTTGTTTTTCGTTTTTCTTTCTTTTGTAGTATGTGGTTCATTTGGGAGGATGTTTTACTTTAGTGATTTAGTCAACATCAAGTATATATATATTTATGCAGTTTTTTTTATTGCCTCTACTTCGGGCAAATTTGGTTAATTTGTATGTGTTATGTTCTTTCGTTTTTGATGTTAAGAGAGTAGGGGAGGAAGGGGGCTGAAATGCATGAAAAATCGATAAAATCACACATGTAATGTGATTAACTCCATTAACATTTAGTTTAATAGAATGTTCTATTTGTCACAAACATAATGTCCAAGCTGTTAGTTGTTCACATTGACAATGCAGGACTAAATTGACACTCACATAAAATCCAAAGGTGAAATGTTCGATATATCACTAACATATGAGTTATATATATATATATATATATATATAGAGAGAGAGAGAGAGAGAGAGAGAGAGAGAGAGACAAGATATGATATACCAACTTCGGAATATACAGTAGATAAGTTGCAACATAATCATTAATCACTCTCGTACTTAAAAAGTTTCCGATAAACAGCCATTTTGTGCTCCAAAGGAATACAGGCACAGTTTATGAATCAAATAAATTTATTCTATATTGTAATTTAGCAAATTGTTGATCTGAGAATATTACAAAAACTCACAGGCTAGCTAGAGAGAGAGAGAGAGAGAGAGAGAGAGAGAGAGATAAAGAAAGAAATGAAGAAAAGTCCAATAACAGAGAACCGTTTTTGTTTGTGTATTGGGGGAGAGGGTGAGTATAATTCTAACCTCGAATGAGCTACTATAACTTGAGGGAGATATGGGCTGTAGAGCACTATCATTCCTGTCAACAGATTGAGGGTGTTGTTGTATAAGTGATGCTGCAACATGCCTCCTCAAGCTACTTTTACTTTCTGGCTGCAATAAAACATATGGGAAAAATTACTATTTGGATTGAAAATATACTTTTAACAAAGAGGAAGAGAAAACATGGAAAAAATATGTTGGAATATTCATGTGTGAGTCGTATGGTTATTTAAGTAGTAAATTCCCTAATCATATAATAATTGTAAGAGTTAGTAATAAAGATAACATTGTTGGGCTCAAACTCATTAGCTTAAGTTTTTGGGTTAAGTGGTGTCCTAAGATGTTATATGAAGCTCTCACAACCTGAAAAATGCCAACAAGTGGTATTAGCCGATGGTTCAACGGGACAAGTGGTCACTGCGAATATTGTTAGTGGCTCCCATGGTTGAGTAAAAGCATACTCACTCCACCATGGTTGAGTAAGGCACGCAACACCCCCCCCCCCCCCCCCAAACAACAAAAAAAAAAAAAAGAGTAGAGGGAATGAGGAATTGTTACAGATTGGATTTATAAACTTAAATTGAGGAATTGTTACTAGTCTGAACAACTAGAAACCATGTATTAAAATCCTCCTATTTCAATGAAACGGATCCATCAAGACGTGCCCAAGAAAAGTCATGCTTAGGAAAATGCAAACAAAAAGTCATGAATCCAAAGTAGAAACCATTCAGTTGAAAACTTGGAACGGAATTCCCCAAATGAACATGTGAAATTATGAAGTATATGGTAATGAACCAAAAATTGAAAATAAAACTTGTGCTAAATTTAAATATGTGATCAATTCACGGAGCCAAGAAGATTATAGCTAAATTTAACACTTCAACAACCAAACTAGTGGAATCCTAGCCTTGCCCGGGCAAAACATCTAGAAAACAAGAGAGAGACAAAGACCAACAAGAACACATGAAAAGTTAACTTACAGAGCCCACAAAGGTAAAAGTGGTACCTGGTTAGGTGGGGTACTAGGAGGGTCAACCAAGTGTTTGGAAATCTGAAACCCCTTGTTTTCCCTGCGTTTGTGGCGGCGAAGCCTAGCACCATTCTTGCTCATTTTAGCAACGGGGTAGTGGTGGTGGGGCTGAATCTCCCAGAGGTTAGCACAGAGCTTTCTAGCAGAGATTGATGTGGATATGTTGGCGTTGTTGGGAAAGGTAAGGTTGTTATCAAGCTCAAGTCTCCATGTGGGTGGTGGAGTACAAGGCCCTCCTCCTCTTTTCCCCACCAACAACATACCTTGTTTCAACTTTTTCACCATTAATCCTTGCTTTTTTTTCTCCTCTCTCTCACTCTCCCCAACACCTTTTTCTTTCCTTTCCATCTTTACTCTCTTTCTCTTCAAAATTCAAAGTTTGTGTGTGCGCTTCACTGTTTCACCCATGTTGCTTGCTCTTTTTTGACTGAAATGGTTCTCTCTCTCTCTCTCTCTGTTTCACTCTCCACAGTTCAGTTCAGTCACTGTTCTGCCTCACTGATTCTTTGTCTGTGCGCATCTTTTGGCTCTTTGTCCCTTCTTTATTTCTTCCTCTTCTTGCAATTTAGTTTGACCCGTACAACTAGGTAGCTTTAGCCACATCAAACATAAATAGGGATTGGAATTGGATGCTCTTATCATCCTGGGCCCGCTTATTATTACAGCCGGCCGGGAAACAAAACAACAAAGAAACAAAAAGAAAAAGATCCTCAAAAAAAGAAAAAAAGAAAAAAAAGAAAAAGAATATCAACCTCCCTGGTGAAAAGCCTAAACAACCGTGTTTAATGTTTAAATATTAAAAATTATGAGAGAGGAAAAAAAAAAAAAAAAAGCGTACGATAAGGGACTTTTTATAAGACTTTATATGGAGGGTCAGTGCTTTGGTACATATAAAATTTTTTTTTTTTAAATACCTAGTATTCTAAAAAGAAATTAAATATCTGATTAGTAAGAAATTTTTTAGTAATATTATAAATACATATTATAGTGTTTAAACAATAATTTTATTGTATAAACATCGTTACCAAACATGCCTAAATTTTAAAAACTTTTTTTCTCAGTTTTTAGTTTTCAATTAATATTATTCAATGATATTTTTATAAATATGTTATAGACAGTAAAAACCCCAATCAGACCACACTGACTTAACAGAACTTCCTCTCTCTCTCTCTCTCTCTCTCTCTCTCTCTCTCATGCGCCCAAGACTGCTTTTCTCTCTGTCTCCTACCATTGAGGTCTAGATTCCCTCTAACGCCTCAAACTCCTCTCTCTCCCTCTTTCACATGAGATTGGACTCTATCTCATATTTACTCCTCCATTTACTCATTATTGTTGCTGGTATTGATTATGTATCATTCCGATCTTTCATTTTCCTTCAATACCTTGTTTTTCTCTTTTTGAAGTTTTTGGGAGCTGGGTCTTTGTGTAAGCAAAGAATGCAGGTAATCTGTTGATAATATTGTTGTGGTAGTAGTTGCCTCTAGACAATCAGATTTGGCAGCACTGTTGGAGCTAATGAAGGGCATTGTAGAAGACCCATCCGGGCAAGTGCATTTTTTCAGATTTAAAGAAACCTTCACAAGTTTCACAAAACCCATCTTATAATACTCCCTCCGTCCCATTTTTTTTGTTTTGTTTGAAAAGTCAAACTTTTTAAGGGAACATCATTTATTATTTTGTCTATCTATAAAAAATATATAAGTTTTCAAAACTACCATTAAAAAAATTATCAAAAAATTGAATTAGTAAATTAATAGGAGTATAATGGGAATATTAGCAAATTAATGACTTTTATTTTTAGAAACAAGATAATATTTTGAGACATCTCAAAATAGAATAGAGGACAAAAAAAGTGGAACGGAGGGAGTAATATTTATCAATTAAAATGTTATGTGCATAAGGAAAAGAAGATTCAGACATTAGAAACCCATTAATGTACAATTTCAAAGATTTGTTCAAACCTGGATTTGCAGTCAGATCTGTGGATTTTCGGAGTTCAAGCCAGAGTCTTTGATACGTGGGTTTGTGGTGGTTGTTGACGGCGACAAAGGCGACTTGCTGCACCTTGGAATGCTTTGATAGAGATGAGAACCACCGAGAGAAGGTCGAGCAGTGGGTTTTGAGGACATAGAAAAAGTAAAATGAGGGACTTTCTAGCGAAATTATACAGTTTTTGTGTACCATGTCAAATTCTATTTATTTAAAATTCTTGTGTCAGAAATCAGTTTCTAGGCAGAAAAAATTTTAACTTAGCAATAGGAGTAGCAAAAATTATCTATATCTACGAACTCGCCCATTATCCACCTTATTTAGATAAGTTTTAATCAAACTCATTTGAATATATAGGTTAAATGAGTAAAGATTCATTTGGTTATTTAATTAGATGAGTCTAAATTGATAAATCTATTAATACCCACTAAACCTATCTAAAATTTAAATAAACAACAAAAATTCTAAATTTCTAAAAAAGCTAAACTAAAGATTACAAAATTACTTTCACCAACAACAAAAAAAGTCCAAATCTCTTCCTATTTGGTTACTAAGAAAGTGCGTAAAATTATTATAATTATTACTATTATCAATACCAATAAACAACAATAATAATATCAACCAATTAAAACTCGACAGTCAAATAATAATAATAATTATTATTTTTCACTAAGATCACATAATAATATTGTTAATGCTCTGTTTGGATGTTGAGAAAAATCCAGAGCAGTGAAATAAACTCAATAAAATTTTTGAGATCTCACCGTCTTTTGCGTTCGTGATCAACATCCTTTACAACGACAATGAACAATTTCAATCACAAAAAAAATAAAATAAAAAATACGAATCGCAAAGAAATCAGATCTTACATAATCAGATTTTCTTTCTCTCTCTGTTTTCTCTGCAACCAAACAGAGGCTAACACGTATCTGCCAACATAAATATACATAGATAGATAAAACAGAGAGTAGGGAGAGAGATTACGCTAAGGATAGGATCTTTGGGAGCGCGAACGAGGTGAGCAAAGATGGAATCAGCTCCAATTCAAAACTAATCACTTATTGTAGCTCCAATTCAAGTATCTTTCTAAACTAAAACTAACATGGATCTAAGAAAGCATGAAAGATTTTGAAATCCAAATAGAGCTAGCTTAAAAATAACATAATTAACAGTAAATGCATTACCAAACAGGGACCGAAGCAATTAGAGCATATTTTCTCACCTAGCAAATAGCTCCGGTGAAGATTTTTCGGGAAAATTTGAGATCTGAGAAAATTAGTTTCAGAATAAAAAAGGGGAAGTGTTGAGAAAAGGGTTTGGGAAGAGAGGCAAGGTGCTTTTTCTGTTCAAATTCTCTATGTGTCTTTGTAATTTTTTTTTCACCCATTGGGTTAAATGGGTTAAATGGGTGGGTTATTAATTAAATGGGTTGAGTTGGTAATGGATAATTTATTTATATATAAACGGGTTATAAATGGATAAATAGGTAATTGCACACCCAACCCATTTATAACCCAACCCATTTATGACCCAACCCGCCCATTTGCCACCCCTACTTAGCAATTTTAAATAGGTAAGAGTCTTTCAGTGGAATGGTGGACCACGCCACTTGTAGATGGGAGTCTTTCAGTAGAATGGTGAACCACGTTACTTGTTCACTATGAGGACCTTATAATTTCTTGATTTTCTCCTTCTTCAAATAAAATAAAAATACTTTTAATTTGATTGTAAGATTTTTTTTTTTTTTTTTACATATACACATATCAAACATCAAACACATAATTATGTTTTTTCACATTTTAAAATATGTTATTTGAAATATGGTACCCAACACATTTTCTGCATTATGAATGCTTTTTTTTTTTTTTAAAGTTGTATTATGAATACTTTAAATACGTGTTTTCACAACACTTTTTAAGCTATACTTTTTACATCATTTTGAACAACGATGCTTGAAATCTCTACCAAACAGGCACAATCTGGCTTGATTTTGATGACTTTACTCTCTTTTTCTTTTGGCCCATGAAGATTTAAAAATGAACAATAAATATAGACAGATTTTTTCAGTCATTTTCCAAAAACATAAAGATATATTTGAATCTCTCTTTTTGTTTGGTGCTTAGTGTCAATAAAAATGTTATTAGACCAGGAGTGTATACGAGAGTCGGGTGACTCGGGATGCATAGGTTGAGGCTAATATTCCTAATCAAACTGTTATTTGCAAGTTAGATATATTCCAATCCAATACCAATCCATCAACCTTTAAAAACAAACAAGACAGTTGAAAATCTAAACAATTTTAAATCGATAGGTTAGGCAGGTTTAGCAAGTTGATGAATTTACTCGAAACACACTTATACTAATAAAATAAAAATAAAGGCATTTTAAATGGGCCATAAGATAGAGATTTTTAGTTGATATTTTTAATGGGTATTATTTCAAATAAATCTTTTTTCTCACAAATAAATATAAAAAAAGGAAAGAGATAAATAACAACATTATTTATTCTTAAATAAATATATACTAATATATAATATATAATTGTAGTCAGACAAGTCGATTTTCAACAAGTTATAAAAATCTCAACCCAAAAGTCAAATTGACCTGCTAATTTGATAGTCATATGCCCAACCCACATTGCCTCATATAATAAACATACATGGGTTGGCATGAGGAAGCGGGTCAGGCAGATTTTTTTTGTATAAACCATCGTTAGAATTCATGTGCTTCCATTACAACTTATCATATCAACAGTTATAAAAAAGATTATAAAATATTTTGTATCCCTAACATTGCTAGCATATGAATTAGTACTAAGTTTCTGGATTGAAAGCTCAAGATTTCAATTGCAAGTATGGGTAGGGCTATAAAGAAGGCATGAAGATCACTACTAAGAACAAGCGCACCCTCAACGGAACTTTGTGAGGGGGGGGGGGGGGGTGGATCCTTTCCCTTACTTTGGATTTCTCGAACCCTAGAAAAAAAAAGGGTGAAAAGATTACCAAAGCTCGTGGCTTTCCTAAGTTCTAAGGCAGTGGCGGAGCCAAGATTTTAGTCTAGAGGGGGCAAAATTAAAAGATGATATTAAAAGTGAAATTAATCTAAAAAAAATATTAATCAACAATAATAACAAAATAAATAAACAATTGTAAGCAAATATGAATATATTTCTTATTATTAAAATAAATAAACAAAAAAAACCAATTCATAGCTACTAAAAAATTTACAAACTGTTGGAGTAAGAATGTGATTAGTGTTACTTAAAAAATATAATGAATAAATGTTTGAAATGATTTTTTTTGTTATTGGTGACATGCCAATTTGTAAGACATAAGTTGTAAAATTTGTAGTATCTCAAGCATCAATCAAGAATAAAATACTGTAAAAAAGTATTATAAATAATAAAAATGGTGCAAATAATGATATAAAATAAAAAATAAAAAATAGTGAAATAGGTGCAAGTTGCAGTAAGACAAGACAAAAGCAATGATTTGGTCACTTTCAACTAAGTAAAAGTCTTTTTTTTTTCCTCCATGTCAACATATAACTACTCTAGACTACTATTACTAAAAAATTTGAGGAGTTAGGGGGGGCAAGTGCCCCCCCTCACCCCCCTCTGGCTCCGCCAGTGTTCTAAGATAACCCTAGAAGATGTTAAGTCGTCCAAGATCAGGGAAGAGGAAGTAGCCTCATCACAAAAATTGCAAGATTTATAGGATGGTATACTTGAGTGACTCGAACCGACTTCCTCAAATTATTTAACATGGAGCCAAAGTTAGCTAAAAATTTAATTTAAAAAATGCATTTGATCATTTTGTCAACTAAAGTAGAAATATATTTAATATTGAATCATTACACAAAGGGTACGTTTAGTACATTGTAATAGCTCTTGTAATGGAATAGTTATTCATGTGTAATATCAATTCGACCATTTGGTTGCATCTTTATTACATGAATTAGTTATTATATTGGAATAACTATTCTTTTAATTGAAGAATAGTTATTTCTCTTTAAAATGGATATAATAGCTATTCCTTAGTGTATATAATAGGTTTTAAAATTCATATATTTCTAAAAATATAAAGTTTCCTTATACATCATCTTTTATAAGTTTTTAATATGTAACAACCAAACTTATGAATAGTAATAGTTATTCCATTATAATGTCTTCTATTCCTAGTAATAAAAATTACTATTCCTAATGTAATCTACATTCAGTGTACCAAACGTACCCTAAGAGTACTACTTCTGGCGATTGATGTATGAGCCTTGAGAGCACACTTATGGGGTATTTAGTTCGCTGTGATGTTATATTACGCCATAATATTACGTTATGATAATATTATATTAATGTAATTTCAATACAATAATACAACATTACATTAATAAGGAAGGTGATGAGATTAAGATGATGTGATATATTTTGTAATTTTAAATTATGGTAATGTTAGAAAAAATAAAATAAATAAAAAATTTTAATGTTACATTATCATAATGTGCATCACATTAAGGGTACATCACAACAAACCAAACTCCCCTTAATGTAATGATCCACTATTGTGATGCCCTAGCCCATATCAATTAATTGTGCTAACCTCCCTGTGTGTATGACATAAATCATAGCACAAGACTAGTGGTGCACCTTGGAGCACGAAGACTTTGGTGCTACTTGATGATGGATAACATACACATGAGCATGAGATATAATTTAGAATTTCATTGCATTTCCATTGTGAAAATAGGGAAGGATCGTTGCAAATTCTCACCATGGAAATATTATAAAAAAAAAAAAAAAAATTGCAAACTGATAAAAAAAGGCGAAGGACACACAATCACCTTAAAAAAGAAGAAGGGAAAAACGTTAGTCAAATAGGTTTCATTCTAAACTTGGAATTAATGTCAATTTAGAAATTTAGAGAGATGCTTTAGAAAATAAATGTTGTTGAATAAGTAGATGAGATATAATATTAATAAAAGTAGAGAAGCACATTAGGACATAGGAAAATATTATAAGACATCTATAAAACTAGTTATGTTCTATGGTATTGGATGTTGGGCTCTTAAGAAACATATTCATAAAATGAGTACAGTTGAAATAAGAATGTTAAGATGAATAAATTAAAATACAAGGAAAATTAGGATTCGAAATGATGAAATTTATTTAAACAATTGGGAGACCCCTATTGATGAAAAGTTGAGAGTGAATCACTTAAGGTAGTTGGTCATGTATAGTTAAGCAATTAATACACCAATGAGAAACTGTAAGTTGATTCAAGTCAAGAAAATAAGAAGAGGTAATGGAAGATCTAAAATGATATTAGTAGAATTAGTAAAAATGATATGCCAAATAAGAAGGTAACAAAAAGTAACAATTTTGAATAGAAGAGAATGACGAAAAAGAATACATGTAAGTTACTGACCCTAACTAGTTTGTCAATGGTCCATAATTGACAAAAACTTGATTGTTGTCGTCATTACTATTATTGTTATTGTTATTGTTATTATTATTGTTGTGTATATATATAATATAATGATTTTTACTTACAATAAACAGGGAGAAGGAATTTCAATCCAAGTCTTGGAATGAAAAGACCTAGATAGTAACATCGAATCACTATACTCTTGAGTTAATAAGTATTGAACCTTAATTCTTTTTCATATTTTGAGTAAATTAAATAAGATAAAAAGAGAGATTTATAAATAGGAAAATACTAAAAAGTGCCTTTAGGGCACTGGTTAAGAACTCAGTTAAAGAAAGTTGTTATGGGAAAAGAAAAAAAACAATTAATGTTTTGATAGTTTTTTTCATTTTTCATAAAAGTGATGTTAAAATTTCCTAAAATAGATTCTTAACTAGTGCCCTAAGGACACTCGTTAGCATGACCCTTAAAAATAAAATACAGAAAGTAAGATATGCATGGAATCCCTTTTTGCATTCTTTCATGCCATGCCATGCTTTACTGTGCATTCTCTGAGATGTAGGTAAATAGTAAATGTAAAAGTTAGTAAATAATGCATAATAATGGCTGTCTTAGGGAAGGTGGAAAGCGGATTAAGGCTTTAACCATGCATGCGGATTATAGCATAAATATTTATTGGATGGCGCAAAGTGCACCACAAACGACACAGTACGGAGTCAAGGGTAGCAAAGGACGAGGAAGACAATAACCCGGTTGTTTAGCAAAATTAGGTGCCATTTCATTTATATATTTATCTCATCTCTTGTCTTGGATTCTTTTCCTTTATTGTCCTAAGAACATTTTGGTTTGAGGCTGCTGCAATTAGGTCCATATTTGAAGCCTGTCTGACAATTTGCAGGTGGTCCAACAAATTGCTGCCTGAAGGAGACTATGCATTTTGTGGTCCATCTCCCTATCAACGTGCCCTGTTTTCTCCTCACTCACTACAATTTTTCTTTTCCTTTCACCCAAAAACATTTGATTTTTTACCTGTTGTGTATACAAGAAAGAAGAAGTGATATATCTATAATATTTTTACAACATTTTTACCACAAATTTTAAGTGACAGGTCTTGTCATCTAAAAATTTATTGTAAAAATATTGTGTAAATAACATTTCTCACATACATAATTTTTCACTATAGTTGAGTTGACAGGTTCTCATTTGGGTCCATTATCAACATCACTTTTTATCTACAACTACAAATATATCATAGCAACAAAAAGTTTCACAAAATTTTACATTAATTGACAAACTTATTTTTTTTGGTAAAAAAAGAGGATATCATTGTGAAAAATAAGGAACAAACAGAATTATAATAGTCCTATCTCTCCACCTCCGTAGTGGTCTTTCTCTCCACCTCCGTGTGGTGCTCTCTACCATCTCCGTATGGTCCTTCCTCCCACCTCCGTGTGACTATTCCACCTTAGTGTTTTCTTTCTCCACCAAATCTGTGTGGTTTCCTCTCCCCACTTTTGTGTGGGTCTTTTTCATACCCAAAACTCAGATCTCATACCCATATCTCAGAATTCATACCCATCAATCTTTCCCATCGATCCTTCCCAATTTTCTTGTCCCAAATCTCAGTATTCATACCCACTTATTACTCCCAAGTCTTGCGAGTTTGATCAAGAAGGAGACCTGCTTTGTACCTCAGTAGGTCTAGTTGGAAGTCTCTGTTCAGCGGTCCTTTGCTGTCCGTGGGACCAGTTTGTTGGAATCGCCTAACTTCATCGGCTAGTGAGTGGATTGACGCCCTTATTGGTAAGATTCTTTTTGCCCCTTCTTTTTGCGGTGATTGTTCTGGGTTGTGGTATTGTGGTTGTACTTGGCTGGTTGAGGTGCCAAGCTGTAGTTTCTTTCATTCTCAGCATGCGTTTGTTAGCTTGGAACTGTAGAGGTATAGGTAGAGATTCAAAAGTAAGAGCTCTTAAGGAGATTATACGAGCTTCAAACCCGGATTTGGTGTTCTTATATGAGACAAAAATCCAATCACCTAGAGTTAATAGAATCAAAACCCGTTTAAACTTCTTTGACTGTTTTTATGTGGAAGCCAATGGACGGGCTGGGGGTTAGCCTTGTTCTGGAAAATGGGTGTTGATTTGGAGATAGTCTATTCAGACAGCAATGTAATTGCTTCATTAATCTATTTTGATCCAGAAAGATCTCCATGGATGCCGTTCTATGTTTATGGTCCTCCTAGGAGAGCCAAAAGGAAAAAATTTTGGGAAAAGGTTGAAGAATTGGCAAAATCTTTTTCAGGGCCTTGGGCAGTAATGGGTGACTTCAATAACATCAAGGGCTCAAAGGAGAAAAAAGGAGGACAGCATGTAGGGGAAAGCTCAATTAACAGTCTTAGGGATTTTATAAATAATACGGGTGCCATTGATCTAGATTTTATTGGTCTGTCCTTTACCTGGTCCAATAGACGTGAAGGTCTCGCAAATATTAGGCAAAGGTTAGATCATTGTTTATGTGATCAAGAATGGCAAACTCTCTTCCCTAAGGCAAGCATTCGGCATCTTGTCAATGCGTGTTCTGATCATAACCCAATCCTTTTAGATACCCATATGGAGAATACAAGTCTTGTTAAGCCTTTTCGTTTTGAGGCTATGTGGACTAGGGATGAATCAAGTAAAGAAGTAGTAGAAAGCGCTTGGCAAATGAGAGTAGATGGCCCACAAAGCCTTAAATTGGCCAAAAAACTGGATGCAACTAGGAGAGATCTTAAAAGATGGAATAAGAGCTGTTTTGGAAGATCAAGAGAGAGAATTAAAGAGCTGGAGCAGAAGATAGCACAAATTCAGAGTTTAGAGGCCACAAAAGAAAATTTGGAGCTTGAAGCTTCGTTGAGTTTAGAATTGGATGAATGGTTGGCAAGAGAGGATCTAAAATGGAAACAAAAATCTAGAGAGATTTGGATAAGAGAGGGTGATTGGAATACTCGTTTCTTCCATCTCTCAACTTTGATCAGAAGAAGGAGAAATTGTATTCAAGAAATCAAATTGGATGATGGATCTTGGATAAATGAAGGGGAAGATATTCAAAAGTATTTTATTGAGAACTTTAAGGCTCTTTATCAAACTAGTTCTCCTAATATTCCGGAAAATTTGGAAAACTTAATAGAGCCATGCATCACAAATATTGAAAACGATGAACTATGCAGGGTGCCAACAAGAGATGAAATACAGAAAGTTATATTTGAGATGAAATCTCTTAAAGCCCTGGGGCCAGATGGTTTTCCAGCACTTTTCTACAAACACTATTGGGGGACAGTAGGGGATCAAATTGTGTTAGCCACTCAAAGTTTTTTCAGAGATGGAAGGTTGCTTAAAGAATTTAACCAGACCTTCATCTCTCTAATTCCAAAGAAAAAGGGAGCATGTAATTTTAACCAATTTCAGCTTATTAGTCTGTGCAATGTGTGTTATAAGGTGATTTCCAAAATCATTGTTAATAGGCTAAGACCCCTTCTATCAAAATTGGTGGATCCAGCTCAAGTAGCTTTTATGCCAAATCGTTGGATAACAGAGAATATGGCTCTCGCTCAAGAAGTTGTGCATAGTTTGAAAAAAACACAAAAAAAGAAAGGTTTTCTGGGAGTCAAGCTTGATTTTCAGAAAGCGTATGACCGTTTGGAATGGAACTTTTTAATCATTGTGCTCAAAGAATTTGGGTTTAGTGCTAAATTCACAAGTTTGATCCATCAGTGCATCTCTTCTGTTCATTTCTCAATTTTGCTCAATGGTGGCCAATGCCCAAGCTTTACACCATCACGGGGGATCAGACAGGGGGATCCCATTTCCCCATATCTTTTCATCTTGGGTAGTGAAGTGCTAATGAGGCTAATCAACAGAGAGATCTCTCTTGGGCGGCTGTCTACTGTTAAAGTCTCAGGTAATGCCCCTTCTATTTCCAAACTTTGTTATGCTGATGATTTAATTCTATTCTGCAAAGCTAAAATGTCTGAGCTTAATGTTCTAAAAAATTGTTTGGAAAAATATTGTGACTGGTCGGGACAGGTCATTAGTGTGGAAAAATATGGGGTCTTTCCTTCCAAGGGAGTCAGCCAACAATTTTTAAATCAAATTAAAAGCTGCTGGGGTATAAACAAACTTCCCCCAAACTTAAAATACTTGGGGGTGCCTCTGTTCTTCTCGGCAAGTAGGTCTAGGGATCTAAACCCAATCAAAGAGATGTTACAAAATAAACTCTTGGGTTGGAAGAGTAAAAACTTATCCTGGCAAAGTAGAGCAACCCTCATTAAATCAGTTGCACAGGCCATTCCAGCCTATTCAATGACAGCCATTCAATTTCCTAGAGAGCTTTGCAAGCGCTTGGATGCTGTTGTTAGATGGTTCTGGTGGAACCCAAAAACTAATTCTGGCCCGTTCATAACACCCATTGCTTGGTCGTCCTTATGTTGGGCTCTAAAGGAAGGAGGATTGGGTTTTAGAAAATTCTGGGACTTCAATCAAGCTCTACTGTCCAAGTTAGCTTGGTGGATTCTTTCAGAGAAAGATTGTTTGTGTGTTAAAGTGCTCAGAGCAAAATACAAAGTTAGGGGCAACTGGCTCAACCATAAGACTGTGGGGTCTTCCTCCAAGATATGGAGAAGTGTAGAAGGTGTGAAATCTCTGCTTGCTCGTAGTGCCTGCTTGCAGATAGGAAATGGAAGCATAGTTAGAATATGGGAGGACCCGTGGATTCCAGATCTTCCTAATTTCATTCCAAGTCCACGGGAGGGGTCCAGTCTAGAAATGGTTCTTATTGTTTCACAACTAGCCAACTAAGATGGTTGGGATCTCACTAAAATAAGAAATACTTTTGATGAGACTACATCCTATCTCATCCAAAAAATCCCCCTATCATGGCTTGCTCCAAATGATTGTTGGATTTGGATCTCCAATGTCTCAGGAGAGTTTTCGGTCAAGTCTGCTTATTGGTTAAGTAGAAACATTAACCCTCCCATAAACCAAGACATGATTCGCAGCCTCATTTGGAAGTCAAAAATCCATGAAAGGCTTAAAATGCACCTGTGGCATATTGCGGCAAATTGCTTACCTACTAAAGATTGTTTAGCCAGATTCTGTGATTTTGATGATGTCCTTTGCCCTCTCTGCAAGGATGTTGATGAATCTAGCCTCCATCTATTTATCTCTTGCCCCTTTACAAAAGCTGTGTGGTTTAATTCCCAGTGGGGACTTAGGTTAGAAAATCTGAACTTGAACTCTCCTTCTCATCTTATTGAGGTCCTCCTTAATCCTCCCATTGGAGTTAACATTGTGGGAGTTAAAAGGGGTGAATTCTTATTGTTTGGGGCTGTTATTTGCGAAGCTATTTGGAGGGCTAGAAACCTTGCTATCTTTGAAGGCAAAGTAACTAATCCAATTGAGCTATGCTAGAAAGTTGATAAGTCCTTTGTTGAGCACAAAATGTCCTTAGCAACCCTTTTGGGCTTCCAATTGCCGATACCAGTTCAAAGGTGGAAGAAACCACCTAGAGATTCAATCAAGATAAATGTTGATGCTGCTTTCAAAGATGATAAATCCTCCATTGCAGCGGTTGCTAGAGATTGGAGAGGTGAACTGGTTTTTGCTTGTGCTAAGAGAGTATTTTCCTACCTCCCTCTTCAGGCAGAAGCAGAAGCCATTAAATGGGCTTTAAGTTTAGCTAAAAATCCAAAGTCTGTGTAGACGCTCTAGCTCCATCTAGTAAACAAGTTCCTTGGAGAATTAGAGGTATATGCAATGAAATTCTCAACTTGTTGTCTCTTTCTCCTGGCTGTCAGGTCGCTTAGATCCCTAGGGAGGCAAATAAAGCAGTTCATTCTCTGGCTAAGTGGTCATTTGTAAATAATGTTTTTGGTTCATTCGATGTAGGTTTTGGCCCTTCCTGTTTTGAGCTTGTCATTGAGGAAGAGGCTCTTGTTTCCTCCTTGTAGTTCTGTTTGCCTTGTGAATAAAATTTCTTGATCATCAAAAAAAAAAAAAAAAAAAAAAAAAAAAAAAAGGAACAAACATAGTATCTGGGCATTCCTGGCTTAAGTATAGATCGTTAAACTCAAAAATAAAAATACTAGAAATGTCCACAGGTGGACATTCAAAAAGATCAAATTGGTTCTCTTGGAAAGCTCCCATCCTAGCAAGCTTGTTAGCACTTCTGTTTGCTTCTCGATAGCAATGGTTAAAATGAATCTGGGGAATTTGGGTAGTCAATCTCCTGCAATCATCCACCAATGGAGAGATCAAATTGTTAGGACAGCTTGGAGAGTAAAAAACATCTATAACAGATTTTGCATCTAATTCTACTCAACAACATTAAAATTTCGATTTATTCAGAGTAAGAGGCCATCATGAAGAGCCCATAGTTTAGCTAAAAAGCTGGATGTGATGCCAATATTTCTAGAGAACCCCACAATCCAAGTACCATCCTTGCCTCGAATTACTCCTCCACCTCTTGCCAGACTCGTGTTCCCCAGTGAGGATTTGTCAGTGTTTAGTTTTACCTAACCCCATGTTGGTCTCTTCCATCTAATTTGCTTGATTACAAGGTTTGCTGATACCTTTGGAAAATAAGCGCAGTAAAAGAATTCCCTCGCCCTCTGAGTTATCTCTTTTGCTAGATTTGGATTAGAGTTTCTATTCTTAAAGAACACTTGATTCTTGTTATTCCATATTGTCCAGATAGCAAAAGGAAACACCACCGTCCAAGGAATAGAGTATCGTGAAGTGTTTTTCTTTATGGTGCAGTTTGTA
Organism: Quercus gilva; assembly: GCA_023621385.1. Lineage (NCBI taxonomy): Eukaryota > Viridiplantae > Streptophyta > Magnoliopsida > Fagales > Fagaceae > Quercus > Quercus gilva. The sequence continues at coordinate 64,300,243 of CM042476.1, read as the reverse complement.
GCTAAAAAGATATGGAGGTTTTGAGAAAAGGAGAGTGATAGGCTAAGAATGTATTGACCCCTTGTAATAAATTAACCAATTGATTTAACCAAGTTAATTAGTTAATTCAATTTGCATGCAATATGTGTGGCAGCACAAACAAATCACAAAATAACTAAATACAGTGAAAAATAAATTGATATGGTGATTTGTTTAAGAATAGGGAAAATCTACACAGCAAAAACCCCACTGGGTGATTTTAAGGTCACCACTCCCGAGAATCCACTATTATCAAAACAAGTTGTTACAAGTAAAGGAATCCTAGTACCTTATACCAACATACAGTTGAACCCTTACCCCAATACCTAATTGGACTTGTTTTGTAGTGACAATCTCTCATTTTCAATGCACGGCTCCCAGTATGTGACTAACCAATAGATGTGCGGATCCCAATACGCGACTTGATCACCAACTTGAGAAAGATGTTGGCTGTTAAGTTCTTCAGTTCATCCAGACGATGAAGATCATGAAGCTCCGTGGTCACAAAACCTTAAGATGTACAAACATAGCAGCTTTTTCAAGAGAAAGATGAACTAGGGCAAATTCTGTCTCTGGTTACAATTTGCATGAACAAGACTTTGCTTTATATTTGTGCAACTGTGCCCCCTTTGACGGCCCTTAAAATAATCCTTATATATGTTTAGGATTGTGAGAAAAGAAAGCCTAAACACATACTCACGGATTGGAGTGAAATCAGCCCTGAAAAACTGAAATTTATAAACCTTGATAGATAGCCATCTATCGAGCTAGCTATCAAGCCACGAGTTGAAACAACTTTTAAACCTCGATAGATACTAGTTGTCGAGCTTTAAAAACCAACACTTCTTCACTTGTTTCTTGGACAGACTTGCATGGTTTTAACACTTGAATCTTGAAACCTTGTTCCATGAAGTATTAAACACATCCTAGATCTACCTAATTACAAGTAAAATGCGTTTTGTCAAATGATTAGTCAATTACATAAAAATATTCACATATGTTCTCAACATCAAATCACATATGTCCTAACAAAGAGGTCATTACTGCTTGGGATTCCTAAATGATTCCAGATAGACTTAATGATAGGATAGTCTCAAAGAGCATGAACAATTGATTCCATACTACCATGACATAGGGGACAAGTGGTGTCCATAGCCATACTTCTTGATACAAGGCACTCTCTAACTCCAATACTATTGTGGAAGCACTTCCATAAGAAAATCTGGATTCTAGGAAGGGTTTTAAGGTCCTAAACCCATTTACCATGGAAAGGTTGAAGGGGACCTAAACATGAAGCAATTTTGTATGCACTATTGAGATCGAATTCCCCATGAGTTGCTCCTATCCAATGTCTTGGCTAGTAGTTTCCATAGGAAATAGGGTTACCCAAAGCTCATTCTTGCAATTTGGGGGAAGCTCAAAAGGGATCGCTGGCTAGTTCCAACCATATGTTGAGACCGCATCTCTAATTTTTCCTTCCTCACTGGCTAATGGCAAAGGGCCTTGGAAAACTTGCCTCAAGGGCCCTTGGTGTTGATCTCCTATTTTTTTCGACCTCAATTCATGTGTCAAAACAGATGCCAAAATAAAAAAAAAAAAAAGTTAAAAAAATGTGCAGAAATACAAATTTCAAAGCCTAAAAGGGTCCAACTGTTGGATTGTGTTGAATTTTGGACCATCTCGTATGACATATTTTTTCCTTTGAAATGATAATTTACGGGCCAAAATCGGAGTTAAAACGGATGAGATATCACCAAAATACCAAAAATTCCTAAACAAATCTTCACTTTTTTTTTCTTTAGGAAAAACAAGTAGTTTTTGGGCCAACTTCGCATAGTAAACTGTACTGATTGGGTAGGAACTACAGTGATCTAGCTAAATCATCTTGAAAAACAAGGTTTTGGCTACTTTTTATGAAAAAGGCTTGATGATATCTGCCCCAGATTAGAAGATGCAAATTTTTTTAGGAAAAATGTCACATAGTATTTCAACACTGCATCACCTTCCTGCCAAGCGTGATATCTTGACGACCATAGCTCTAAATCTTGCAAGACGAGGACCATTGGTGATAGGGGTATTTTTGTTAAAAAAAAGTCTTTTGGGCACTTTGACTTGTTAGGATGAATACCCCCTCTAGTGGGTTCCACCTACTATAGACTCATTGGGACGTATCCTTAAAGCCCTGCTGGTTCCGAGCCCTACTTTCCTTAAGGACCTATCGAGTAGCTCGCGTATATGCCCGACAGACGATCTACACCTCATCCTCCACTCACATACCGATGGATGACCATTCCAACTAATGAATGATCATACCAATAGTTGAGTACTATGGTTCCCGCAAGCCTTTACATGTTCTCCACTCATGTGTCTCTACATGGAAATAACTTGCACAACATGCCCAAAGACCCTACTACTCATTCATATCTTCTGATAGGCCAAACACATATTGACCCCTTGTGATAAATTAATTGATTAATTAGCAAAGTTTATTAATTAATCAAATTAACATGCAAGATGCGTGGTAGCACAAACAAATCACCAATTAAACTAAGTATGCAGCAGAAATTAAATTGACATGGTGATTTGTTTACGAATGGGGAAAACCTATATGGCAAAAACCCCACCGGGTGATTTTAAGGTCACCACTCCCAAGAATCCACTATTATTACAACAAGCAGTTACAAGTAAAGGAATCCCAGTACCTTCTACCAATCTACAGTTGAACCCTTACCCTAATACCCAATTGGACTTGTTTTGTAGTGAAAATCTCTCCTTTTAATGCATGTCTCCCAGTACGTGACTAACCAACTAAGCAAACCCAGTACGCAACTTCAATCACCAACTAGAGAAAGTTGTTGGCTGCAAAGTTCTTCAGTTCATCCAGATGATGAAGATCAAGAAGATGCTTGGTTACAAAACCCTATGGTGCACAAACACAGCAACTTCTACATAAGAACGATGATCTAGGGCAAACTCTGTCTTCGGTCATAATTTGCTTGAACAAACTTTGCTCAACACTTGTACAACTTGTGTCCACTTTGACGGCCTTTAAAATAATCATTTTATATGTCTAGGGTTGTGAGAAAAGAAAGCCCAAATACATAATCACATATTAGAATTAAAACAAAACTGAAATTCCGTTTTTCATAAAGCTCGATAGATAGCCTTCTGTAGAGCAGTTGTTAAGCCATGGGGCTGGAACAACTCTTCAAGCTCGATAGATACTAGCTCTCAAGCTTTAATGAACTTGCACTTTTTAGCTTGAATCTTGGACAGACTTGCATGACTTTAACACAGATCTTGAAACAAGATTTCTTGAAGTATCAAACACATCCTAGATCTACCAAAATACAAGTAAAATGCGTTTTGCCAAAGGATTAGCCAATTACATAAAATAGTGACATATGTTCCTAACAAGTGAATCACATATGTCTTAACATCTTCCCTATATGGGAAGAAAAGCCCTAAGATCTCAGAGCCTTAACTCCAAATCTTCTCTACAAGGAAAGCTCATTCATTCAAAAGATCTTGGTCAAGCCTTACATCACTATATAAGCACTAAACCTCCTTTTCTTTAGGGTACGTGAAATTTCCTATCTTTTAAACTATTAAGTTCTTTGAGATTCTCCTATCACTAACTTAACCTTCGGAGTGTCTTTGGTCAGCACCTTACCGGTGCTCTCTATTGGTTCTTTGTTCTCTTATTCTTCAGGTGCCTTAGTTGGCATGTGTGGACGATCAACATACTAATGATTTTTGTGCATCATCAGTTGGTGTCGTCTGTCGGAATGAGTGATTAGCCATGTCACCGCTTCTAAGACAAAGAGTTGCATGGTCCAGATGAGATTGATGGCTACTATCAACCAGGAAACTGGAAACCCCCTCAAAGCCTTGGAAAGGCAAGTGCAAACCCTCGTCGTGGCAATTAAGCAGCTCATCCAACGCAATTAGGAGTTGGAGCAGCAATTGAATTAGAGGAATAAACAACATCCTAATGACCAACGGGACAAACGAGATAATGACGAGCCTAATGACAGCCACCTCTTGACAAGAGAACGGTAGGAAAGGGAAGATCAGGAAGAAAGTAACGTTGCAAGTAGGTGGGATGACAAGAGGACACTAACTGTCCATCTGAATTGGAAGGCAGCGTGATATGCATGGCACAAGACATGCAAACAATGAAAGAAAAGATGGATATGATGATGAATTGTAAAGTTGTAATTTACAATTGTGTTTTTGTTGGCTTTTATTTCGTGCCAAATTTTATTGTAATTATTATCAATCGTTTATACCCTGTATTTGTTGTGGGATTTGTTGTAAGGGTTGTGTGATAGAGAGTGTGTGTGAAGACTCAAGCATTTGGAGGCTGAAGGATTCTCGCGGGTATGTCGCGACCTAGCTTCCCACGAAGTGAAGCATGTGCCCTGCACGTGTTGGAATGCGAAGGGTCAGGCCAGGTGGAGACTAGCTGTCTCTCGTGAGTATCTCGCGGGTAAGCCTTCTCGCGAGACACCCGCGAGACAAGCTGTTCTGCCAGCCTGTACTGACTGACTCACACATTTTTGTACCTATCCTATATATACCATCATTACCCACAAATGTTGAGGAATGCTTCAGAGAGAAAACCCTAGCCAAACACATTGTGAATTAGAGATTGTCATCCCTACCTTTCTTTATACAATTGCTTGTGGTATCTCCTCAACCTTTCCCTCTCCATTATCCATATCTTTGAGAGGTTGATAGCCCAAACACTTACCATACCTTGAGAGTGCTGTGTGACGTTTTGGTGCTGCTGGGAAGCATTGGAAGAAGCCTAGAATGGCAGATGCAACATGGAGCTTGTTGCGGGATCCGGAAAACTAAGACAAGACACAGTTCTGAGAAGGCTTGTTGGAGTAGGAGTTTGGAGGGCTTAGGTACATCGGGTAGACTAGGCTTGGAGGGTCTTTTGTTAACCCATGTATTCCAACTGATTGTCTAGTGGATCGATTTCCGCTTGAGGGCGGCGGAGAGGTTTTTCGCCGAGTTCTTCGGTTTCCTCTTCGATAACACGTCTCGGTGTTATCTGTGTTTGCATCCTTCTTCCCTACTGTTGTTCATTTCCTTTTTACTGCTGTGTTGCTTTAAATATGGATTAGAGTAGTTGTTTTGCCTATATGCTTGTGTTTACACTATTCCACACTTATCATTAAGTTTGTGTAAAATCAACCAAGCCGTAATTTTAATTTGGGGGTCTAAACCGCTCGTGTGTTTTCGACACATTTTCAAGCTTTCATGAATGTTATAAAGGGGCCAGTGTCCACCAACCTAGATGAACTAGTCCATCGGACCTGCTTGACCATCTAGAGTCATTCAAGACTCTCATGCATTGCAAGGGGTTTCGGATGAAATCATGTGCAAAGCGTTCCCCACCACGCTTAAGGGATCGGCTAGAGTTTGGTTGAGTAAGATAGCCCTCAACATCGACACTTTGTCACACATTTCATTAGCAGGCAGAGGTATAAGAGGTCCTTGGTAAGCCTGCTGAACAGCAAGCAATGAGAGGACAAAAGCTTGAGGTAGTATGTGACCCGGTTCAACAAGGAAGCTTTACTAATTGACGAAACCGATGACAAGATCCTGGTCATAGCTTTCACCAATGGACTCCAATCAGGAAAATTCATTTTCTCCATCTACAAGAATGACTTGAAGACAATGGTTGACATGCTATATAAAGCTTTGAAGTATATGAACGCTGAGGACGCCATGATAGCTTGAGTGGGCAGACTAAAGAAAAAGGAGAGGCAAGATGACCTTGTTTGGATAGAGGAAGAAAGTTAGCCCAGATGAATGACAGAAGGGACGATAAGAGGGCAGTAAACAAGTATTGTTGTTTATATTGGGACCATGGACATGACACTTGTGAGAGTTATGATTTGAAGCAACAGATAAAAGCGCTCATAAAGTAGGGAAAGCTATAACGGTTCGTCAGGAGAGAAAAAGCCAATGAGAACCCTCCCAAAGATCTGGAACCCATCCAACGGATTGAAGAAAGATCGAGAACTCTACTCGGAGAGATAAGGGCAATTGTAAGAGGAAGCACGGTGGCTGGTTCCTTTAGAAAGGTGAGGAAGATCTATTTATGGATGGTGCAGAGTGTCCGGATCACCAGTCATTTGCCTAAGATGATATGGGTCGACAATCCATATGGGCGCAAGCACCCGCAATGGTGCATTTAAGTTTCTTCAAATCCATGGGAAGTATGCCTTGGCCTAGATTGGACTATGGCGGAAGGTGTAAATGGAGTTGCCACCTAGATTTGGTCTAGGAACCATAAATATAGCGCCCTTGTGGAAGGACTAATCTTTACTAGAGCACATGTCTAGAGTTTAGGTATAGGGATGGGAAGGTGTTAGGCACCCAACCCCACCCGACTCGTAGGTCGGCCTCCATTTATTGTGTTCCAAATCCTAATCCCATCAAAGGATCTTCTAATATGTTATTCTATACTCACACACACTAAAATGCATCTAACATCCAAACATGGCATATATCCTACACTTGTCCATAACATAAAACCCTACCATTCATCTAGCAATATATATCCAAAGGCAGCAAGCACATCACAAAATAGTATCACCAATCAAGGGAATTAATCAAGCATATTCATCATATTCATCAATTAAGAAAGTTCATCATATTCATTAACCAAATCAAATGCATGTTCATGTAATTATGTATGACTTACCTCACTTGCCTTGCTACACCATAACACCTCAGCATCTATGCATCAATGCATGTTCAAGTTATCATGAATGTTCATGTGGTTCATTAAAGCATAAACCCTAATCATCAATCTATTAAACCAAGCATGTGAAACAAGTTATTCTACTAACCTTAATGCTAAACATGTAAAAACTAAACTCAACAAGACCTAAACATGTGATTAAAACTAATCAAAACAAACAATATAGCGAATACTCTAAATCTACGTTTTTAGGCATGAGTATGCGTGCGCACACATAAGGTATGCATGCGCATCCCAACTGTATGCGTATGTATACTTTGAGTATGCATACACATGCATAGAGCATGCGCACCCATACACGCCCAGAAACACAGTTTCAGAACAACAAACAAAATAGCAATTTAATAAATCCTAGCATACTAAGCAACCTAAACTAACAACAAAGATATCAAAAAAAAAAAAAAAAACTATTTTTAAACATGCATTGGGTATAACAACAAACAAGAGCAACACTTAACACATCAAAACATATATATTTATCAATATATCCAATCATTCAACTCTCCAATCAAAATATGGTGAGACATAACAAATCAAAAACCGAGCAAATCAATCATATTTCTAAGCATGTATAACAAATAAATCAATTAAGAACAACAAGAACACAAGTTATAAAAATCCAAATTAAGGAAGATCCATGAAGAGAGACTCACTTTGCTTATGGAACACAATTTAGTTGATATTTAACCAGCCCCTCAGTGCCTACACAACAAGATTGAATGATAATCAAGGAAATCAAAGGATTCAATAGTTCATAGGTAATTACATCTCAAAATAAAAATATGTTCTTGAAAAGATTGTTTGAATAAGGTTTTTGATTTAGATAAGAAAGTAGTTTACGCCCTAATGAGTAGTAGAGAGAGGTTTTGAAGAACCAAAAAACATGCTCAATGCTTGATGTGTAGAAAGTTTAGAGAAAGAAAGATTTTTGGAAGAGCTCTAGTGAAAAAGAGTCTCCTTGTAGCTAGGGTTTGAGTTTGGAGGCATAAGATTGTATTTATATGTTTAAACTAGGGTTTTTAGACTTATTTAGAGGGTTTTGGACATTCCAAAGGGCCTAGGGGCCAGGGACCATCAAAGAGGTAGGCTTTGGGCCCTAAAAACTGAAGTTCTTGGCTTCTGAAAAGCAGTGAGAGCATGCATGGTTAGGGAATGTGCACGCATGCACGATTCATGCGTACGCATATGTCCCCAAAAACCCTAATCTGACAACTCTAATGGCCCAACTTCAAATGGTCATAACTCACTCAATTTAAGTCCTAATTAGCACAATTTGTGTTCATATTGAATCCCATGATATCTACTTTCCAATAAAATAAACCACACTCAAAACTTCATTGTAGATCCAAAGTTATGGGCAAAACAGTGAGCAAATGTCATTTTTCAGTATCGTTTTCAAAGTGATTTGAGCACTTTTGAGTTGTGATTACTTCCAAACTATTAAAATAGTTGCAATTACCTTTTGTAGACATGAAAAGCTCATCATTGGGACCAGAGCCTAAATTTATTAACTGGGTACAAAATGAGGTGTTTATTACCCAACTATTAGTTTTACTGAAGAAGATGCCCGACAACTCCACCACCCTTATGACGATGCCGTATTTATCAACCTATCAATAGAAGATTTCAATACACGATGGGTCTTAGTGGACAATGGGAGCTTGGTTGACATCATCTACTATCCTGCATTACAGCGGATAAGGGTTAACAAGGAGCAGCTTCTACTATTAGATACACCACTCGTGGGATTTGGTGGTACCAAGGTGTTCCCTGTTGGGACCATCACCCTGCCAGTCATCATTGACACATATCCTTAGCAGCTCACTAAAGATATCACATTTTTAGTTGTTGATTGTTCTTCAGCATACAATGACATTATTGGGCGACCAACTTTAAATGCATAGAGAGCAACCACCTCTACTTACCATATGCTAGTAAAGTTCTTAATGGAGTATGGGATACGGGAGGCACGTAGGGACAAGATGGCAGCTCACGAATGCTACATAGCCATGTTGGAGATGGATGATCATTTACAGGCCTTGAACATTGAAGAACGATGGGTGATGGTAGAACCAATGGAAGCCTTGAAGGACATCTCTCTAGATGTCAGCCATTTGGACCAAATTACCCGTATTGGCATACAGGCCAGGCCCTCAATGCCTACACAACAAGATCAAATGATAATCAAGGGAATCAAAGGATTCAATAGTTAATAGGTAATCACAACTCAAAATAAAAAGACGTACTTGAAAAGATTGTTTGAAAAAGTTTTTTGATTTAGATTAGAAAGTAGTTCAGCCTTAATGAGTAGTAGAGAGAGTTTTTGAAGAACCAAAAAATGCGCCCAATGCTTGATGTGTAGAAAGTTTAGAGAAAGAAAGAGTTTTGGAAAAGTTCTAGTTAAAAGAGTCTCCCTTTGGCTAGGGTTTGAGTTTGGAGGCATAGGGTTGTATTTATATATTTAAACTATGGTTTTCAGACTCATTTAGAGGGTTTTGGACGTTCCAAAAGATCTAGGGGCTAGGTCCCATCAAAGAAGGAGGCTTAAGGCCCTAAAAAATGAAGTTCTAAGCTTTTGAAAAGTAGTGTGCATGCGCATGGTTAGGGCTTGCACATGAATGCATGATTCATGCATACACATGCGTCCCCAAAAATCCTAATCTGACAACTTTGATGGCCCAAATTCAAATGGTTATAACTTACTCAATTTAAGCCCTAATTAGGCACAATTTGTGTTCAAATTGAAGCCCAGGATGTCTACTTTCTAATAAAACAAACTGCACGCAAATTCGTTGTAGATCAAAAGTTATGGGAAAAATAATGAGCAAAGGCCATTTTTCAACATTGTTTTCAAAGTGATTTGAGCACTTTTGAGTTGTGATTGCTTCCAAACAATCAAAATAACTGCAATTACCTTTTTTAGACATGAAAAGCTCTCATCATTGGGACCGGGGACTAAAGTTTATTAACTAGGTACAAAATGAGCTATCTATTACCCAACTATCAATTTTATTGAAGAAGATGCCTGACGACTCCACCACCCTCATGACGATGTCCTAGTCATTAACCTGTCAATAGCAAATTTTAATACATGACAGGTCTTAGTGGACAATAGGAGCTCGGCTGACATCCTCTCCTATCCTGCCTTTCAGTGGATGAGGGTCGAAAAGGAGTAGCTTCTACCAGACACACCATTTGTGAGATTTGGCAGTTCCAAAGTGTTCCCTGTTGGGTCCATCACCCTGCCAGTCACCATTGGAACCTATCCTTAACAACTCACCAAAGAAATCACATTTTTAGTTGTTGATTGTTCTTCGACATACAATGACATTATTGGGCGACCTACTTTAAACATATGGAGAGCAGCCACCTCTACTTGCCACCCACTAGTAGAGTTCCCAACGAAGTACAGGATAGAGGAGGCATGAGGGAACTATATGGTAAATCACGAAAGCTATATAGCCATGTTGGAGATGGATGATAGTCTATAGGCCTTGAACATCAAAGAACGATGAGTGACGGTAGAACTAATGGAAGCCTTGGAGGACATTTCTCTCGATGTTAGCCATTCAGACTGGATTGTCATCTTGGCACATAGGCCAGCCCCTCGGTCCGCAAGGAGCTCACCCTCTTCTTGAGAAATAATCTGGACGTATTTGCTTAGAGCCATGAGGACATACTAGGAATTGACCTAAGTGTTCATCAGCTCAAAATCTCTCTATCCTTCCCTCCTGTTAGGCAGAAAAAGAGAGTATTCGTTCAGGAAAGAGATAAGGCCATAGTAGAAGAGGTTCACAAGTTGTTAGAGGCATGATTCATTAGGGTGGTCTATTATCTTGACTAGTTGGCCAATGTGGTGATGGTCAAAAAGGCCATCGGCAAGTAGAGAATGTTTGTGGAATTCACTGACCTAAACAGGGAGTGCCCAAAGGATAGCTACCCCTTCCCTTGGATTGACCTCCTCGTAGATTTGATGGCTGGACACCAGTTGTTAAGTTTCATGGATGCTTTCTCTGGCTATAATCAGATCAGGTTGGACGAGTATGATCAAGAGAAGATTTCATTCGTCACAAGCCAAGGGCTTTTCTGCTACAAGGTCAATCCATTCGGGCTAAAAAACGCTGGAGCAACCTACCAGAGACTTGTGAACAAAATGTTGCTAAAAAACACTGGAGCAACCTACCAGAGACTTATGAACAAAATGTTCATCCAGCAGATAGGGCAGAATGTAGAAGTGTACGTAGATGACATGTTGGTAAAAAGCAAGAGGGAAGTACGTCACTTGGACGACCTATGGGAGACATTTAAGACCTTTTGTCTTTACAACATGAAGTTTAATCCTAGTAAGTGTGTGTTCGGGGTGTCATTAGGAAATTTCCTTGGCTTAATGGTGTTTGTAAACACTGCATTTTGTACCCCTTACGACTCGGGCCCCCGTTCCCCAATGATGTAAGAATTCTAAAGTCCAAAGTTGGTTTAGGGTCCGATCAGATGAAAATTGACTTGAGAAAAGTGTTTATGGAAAATATAACTTATTTTTAGACCAAATAAACTATTTTTGGAAAAGAAAGGCCAAGAAAACCCTAGGGCATGCATATGTATACACGCATATGGGCACGCATGCTTCATGCATGCATACACATACACGTGCATGCATGTGCATGCTAGGGTTCCAGAAACTATGAAAGGAAAGGTTTTCTGCATTAAAACTTGGTTTGGAATGAATCCCACATCGTTTGGGAGCTGCCCTAGGTCCCTATTTTTCGACTATATAAAGTCATAAAAGGTAAATTTTCAAAAAGGATGGATTCTAGTGGTAAAACACATAAGATTCACTAGAAAATAGTGAATCAAAGAGAAAGGTTTTCACAAAATATTCTCAAGTCAAATTTTATTTGATTAGAATATTTTCTGGTCTTGATTTCTGAGTTTTAAGTTTACTAACTTGTTTTTGAATTGGTTGTGATTAGATTGACTGAGAGTGTAACACCCGCCTCACTTAAATCTAATTTAATTATTTCTAGAGTGAAATTGATTAATTATTTAATTTATTTTGAAGGTGATATTATTTTATATTATGATATCTACAAAGAAAATAAATAAAAGAAGATGTAACGTGGAGAGTTATTTTGTGGATTATTCATATTTAACTTTTAGTATCCTTATTAGTTAAGGAAAATGATAAGAGATTAAAACCTATTTGGATTAGGAGTTTAAGTGTTATTGAAATTCATTAGAGTTTTAGCCTATTTAAACAACCTTAATTTGAGTTTAATTGGGAATTAAAGTCTTGGAAGCTTATTTAAGTTTTATGGGCTTCTTGGAGGCTAAAGAGACAAGTTTTAGTGGGTCTTAAACTCTAGCCCAAGTAGAAAACATACTTAACGTGTAAAGTTGATTTTATTTAAGAGTACTAATTGGAGTGAGATTGGTTTTCCTAGACTGAATTGGAGTGCTGTTTTAGAGGTATATATATGTGTGTGTATACTGGGTCTTTTTAAGTCAACCACGTCAAAGGTAGAGAGAGACTGCAAGCTTCCAAAAAAGAAAAGAAGAATAGAAGAAGTCAGTGCTTAGCATGTAAAGGTTTAGGACTAGAGAATTAGGGTTTCTCTACATTGAAAGAATAGAATAATGTGGTACTACTAGAGCAACCAGGAAGCTAATATTGTATTGAGGTAAACATCTAACTATACATGCTTTATTGGAATCATTGAATGCATCTTTGACATAGGATTCATCATCTTATAGTCACATGAAGTCTTAGAAATTATATTGATATATTCAAGCGAAAATAGGCTATCATGGAAGTATCTATATAAATGTACATTAGTTTATTGATTTTCAAAGAGATCCTAATATATATGTGGAGTAGCATCACCATTCTTTACAAGTTAAGCCTATATAGACATCCATAGTTGGTGTTCAATGGTATGCATATAGGTATAGCAGATTGTAGTATTAGGGATTACAATACAATTATATAAAATATAGTATAGACATGATGTATATTAGAAAGCAATGTTAGATTTAATATTGCGAAATCTTCACAGTGGCTAAGGAAAAGATTTATAAGAGGACTTTTTGGTTATTCGAAACTTATTGAGTTATTTGATCCTTAATTAGGTTCTAGTTGACATCATTCCAGACAATTGAAGTGAAGTTTAGTTTAGCAACTATAGGTAAGTAGACTTCAAAACATGATGTCTCTTAATACATGTATAATTATATATATATATATACATATTTGCAAAAGTGAATTTTCAAAAACTTATACCATTGTCAATGCTTTATACACATACCTAAATTTTATTATTTCTTGTGTGTTATTTTGAAATTGTATATGTTAATAATGACTCAAAACTATATTTTAGAGGAAGCATTCATTATATGATATATGACTGGTATTGACAATATTATAATAAAGTAAGAATGTTTTCAAGTGGTCAGCTATACAGTCCGCAACCTTTGCCAAAATAGGGTAAAGTGTTGGCCTTTGGCCGATGTAGTGTTATTGTGGTATGGTGCAGTGTTATCGTTTGCTCTTTGGAGCCAATGTTATCATTTGCTCTTTGGAGCCAGTATTGCCTCTTTGAGGTTAGTGTTATTGTTTCCCATGGGAATCACCCACTGAGTGTTTAGCAGTTTATGTCTTTGTCTGGGTAATATTTAATGTTTTCCATATCAAACTATTGTTTTATGTTATTGACATTTATAAGTGGAAAAGTTGTTTATAACTATAATATATTGTTTCTACCTATTTAGTGTATTTTGGCTAACTAAAGTGGTACTATTTTATTTACTGATTACAATGTTATAGTTAAATGTTTTCTTTCTAATAGTTTTATAGAATATATTATATTTTTGTTAAAACTATTTGTAAATGTTTTGTAAAGATTATATTTTGTAAATGATACTATTGTTTTTTTTATTGAAAGACATCCTCATGTTATGTAGTCTCTTATTAAGCTTCTAGCTCACCCCCATTCTCCACCCTTTCAGATTAGAGCGGTGGAATATATTTTGGTGGTGGATCATTAGAGCCATAGATTGAAGACTTCTTTTGGAGCTATGTGAGTTGATGGACTGTTTTATTATGTTTTCTTAAGATAGTGAGTTTGGTATTCTTGAAACTATTTAGGATTGTATTTGCAGACTTAATTATTAAAGTTTTAGTTTGATGGATTTTATAAGAAAGACTTGATGGTTTGATTCTTATTTGTGGATATTTAATTACGCTTTGTTCCATTATAGAAAATGTTGATTATTTATAAGATAGGTCGTGCATCTCAATCCTTGGAATGGGTTTAGGGTGCTACATAGAGGAACGGTCAAAATCAAGCTCTAGAGAGTTCTTGTGTTGAGGTAAAGTTTCTAATATTGGCTCTTCGCTTCTCTCAATTTTCTTGTTTTATGAATGTTTTTACATGTGTTTATACGATTGTAATATATTTGTTTAGTATAGGTTTACTTTTTCTTTGTGTTTTAAGCATGTTAGGTTGTTAGATTCATGTTTTCTGAGTTTCTGTTTTGCATTTTTCTGGGTACTGTGTTTTGGGTGTGTATGCGTACGCATGCTTCATGCATGCGCACGCATACTCATGATATGCGTACGCATACAACTGGGCTGTGTACACATGCCCTATGTATACGCACGCATATCTCTACCTAGAAACCCTAATCATTTTCTGTTTATTTTCCTTTTATTTTATTCACATGTTCTAGCCTTTGTTTAATGATAGGCCAAGAATGTATTGACCCTTTGGCAAATTAATTAATTAATTATCCAAGTTAATTAATTAAGTCAATTTAACATGCAATGGTGTGGTAGCACAAACAAATCACCAACTAAGTTAAATGCCGCGGAAAAATTAAGTCCATTTAACATGCAATGGCGTGGTAGCACAAACAAATTACCAACTAAGTTAAATGCGGTGGAAAATAAATTTTACATAGGTGATTTGTTTATGAATGGGGAAAACCACCGACGCAAAACCCACAGGGTAAATTCAAGGACACCACTTTTGAGAATCCACTATTATCAATCACAAGTGGTTACAAGTAAAAGGAATCCTACTACCTAATACCAACCTACAGTTGAACGCTTAACCTAATAACTTTTTGGACTTGTGTTGTAGCGGCAATCTCTCCGTTCAATGCACGAATCCCAGTATGTGACTAACCAATGATGAATGGATCCCAGTACATGATAACACACCAACTTGAGAAGGATTGTTAGCTGCAAAGTTCTTCAGTTCATCTACAATGAAGATCAAGAAGGTCCTTGGTCACAAAACCCTTGGTGTAAAGACGCAGTAGCTTTTACAGAGAGAAAGATGAATTGGGGCAATTTCTGTCTTCGGTCACAATATGCATGTATTAAGTTTTCAAAACCTTGCATCACTTGTGACAGTTCTTAAAATAATCCTTATATATGTTTAGGATTGTGAGAAAAGAAACTCTACACAAATACTCAAGGATACGCATGTAATCAGATCTGAAAGACCTGATTTTGTAATTCTCGACAGATATAGCTTGTGTCGAGCTTGCGTCGAGCTTCAACATTAAATCTTGATAGAAAAGATTCTATCGAGCTTTAATGAGCAACACATTCTTCACTTGTTTCTTGGTCAGATTTGCATGGTTTCAATACTAAACTTGAACACTTATTTCTTGAAGTACTAAACCCATTCTAGATCTATCCAATTATAAGTAAAGTGCGTTTTGTCAAAGGATTAGCCGATTACATCAATATGTCCCTAACAATCTCACATATGTCCTAACAATCTCCCTCTTTGGCAATCCGTGACAAAACTACAACAAACAAATGAATCATGAGAGAAGTCTTAAATCACTAAACTCATAACCACTTGTTGGAATACAAAACAAATCTAACCCTAACACAAAATCTTGAAAAAAATTTGCAAAAAGAGAGTTCATGGCATGGTAGACTTTTACAACCTGTCTTTCTGAAACACTTAAAAAAAACTCATCAAGCCATCTTTACGTGAAACAGAAATAAAGATTGCATACATAAAGAAACATGTGTATAAAGAAAGAAAAGAAACAACACATGTAGAGATAGGTGAAAAGACATACACATCATCATATATATGAAAATATAAGTATAATGTATGGCAATAAATGGTCACAAGACTAGAATACATGAGGCTAAAGAAAAAGAAAGAAAATAAAATACATAAAAGCCTCACTACATCCCTCAAGATCTATAAACACTCCCCCTAACAAAAAAGTCCTACACTAACTCTCCCCCTAAGTACAAGACTACTCTTATCCCAAAACTACTTCCCCTTTTTGTCACGAATGACAAAGGATAAGTCATTGAGAGGTCGTCATCTCATTATCAGTGGAAGAGCTAGCATCATCCTCATCATCACCAGCATCGTCATCCTCATAAGCCGAAGCCTCTAGAGAAGGAGATGGAAAGGGAGTGAAACAACCAAGGCGAGTCTATCGACGTGTTATAAGTTAGACACGGGTGTTCACCTGACACATCTCATCAGTGAGAGAGTCAAGGCGAGCATTCATGCACTAAAGCTGAGCCATGATAGCCTCTAGGGTCACATCACCAGTCAGGGAAGAAGAAGCAGAGGTGGAAGGAATAGTAAAAGCTGTAAGATTGGTAGACTCCACACGTGGCTGCTTTGGGCGAAGTTGAGCCTTGCTCTGTTAAACAGAACAGGCGTCGATGGCACCTATAGTGGTGTAGCAAGGAGAATTAAGGATGGAGATGGAAAAGTGACGAAGGATCTATGTGTTAGTCGAAGGAAAAATGAGCTTATCACAGGTCGTCGTATCCTGATAGACATCGAGGATAGAAATGATAAGTGAGTGAGAAAGTCTATAGAAAGATCCTCTAAGAGAGACAAAAGAAAACGAGCATGAGGCTCTATGATAGGGTTATAGTCAGATAGTGGAGTAAGAGTAAATGTCATCACCATGTTAAGGAATCTCGGACCTTTTGCAAAGCCCGAGCACGGGGTGTTTTGCTTCCCAGCCTATATGGAAGGCATCTCACAGAAGTGAGATAGCAGCTTGTCTTTGGACACAGTCCTAAGACACTTACAGCTTGGGTAGTTAGGATGCGCTACCCTTGGGACATGTAGTACCTTGGATATAAGATCTAGGGTAACTACGATACGTGTACCTCGAAATGTCATGGCAAACCGAGGTACAGAGGTATCAATACCGTGTATATTGGAGTAGAGCTTCTGTTTAAACACGATGGGACACATCAAGGGTTTCTCACATAGAGAATCCCAGCCCTGAGTAAGAATGACACCGGGTAAAGGAGTGTCGAAAAAGTCCAACAAGACAACATGGTGCTCTAGATGAACACCACATTTTTGAAAGTTATCCAAGAAGTCCTTTTGGGCCTTCTCATCACAGAATTGAATGTGAGGAGGGGGAACAAGATCAGAAGAAGAAGAACCGGAACCTTGAAGAGGATTCTGGCTTGGAGTAGATTTACATGCTTTGGGTGCCATGCGTAGTCTATCTGTGAGAGAGAGAGAGAGAGAGAGAGAGAGAGAGAGAGAGAGAGAGAGAGAGAGAGAGAACACATCACAACTAGATAAAGAGAATAAAGGGAAAGAAATAACGTATGCATGAACATGTGATATGCAAAATTTAAATTGCATCATGGGTAAAAACCCAATCCAAATCTACCAACACATTCAACAATATAAAACACACATCTTAATGCATGAAACATTGATAAAATGCAATGAGAATGCAATGCATGAGCATATAATATCAAAACAAAAACACCCAACCCAAAAATTTCACAAAAATCTCAAAAACCCCAAAAATTTTCAAAAGCCCCAAAACCTAGGTCTAAAATGCATGAATGCAAGAAAAATGAGGGTTTTAGGAAGCTTACCAAGTGATTTGAACTTGATATAGGCCAAAAATGTAGTGGGTAGAGAGAATTGAGTGAGAGAAATGTGTTTGGGGCAAGAGAGAGAAGTTTCTGTCGAGAGAGAGAAGTGAGAAATGATATATGATTCACGCTTAGCCTTTTAATAGAAATCGCAGCTCGATGGATCGAAGTATCTGTTGAGATTTGTCGAGCAGTAAATCTTGATAGAAATGAATTTGTCGAGGTGCTGTCGTGGATCTGTTGACGACAAAAACACCTCGATGGATCGAGAATTTGTTAAGAATCTATCGGCCAGACAGAAAGTTGTTTGATAGATTGAAGAATTTGTCGAGAATCTATTGAAAAGAAACCCATAAATCTTGATGTATACAGATTCTGATAAGATCTGTTGAGACAAGGAGAAAGAAGGGCTTGATAGAAGGTATTTGTCGAGGATCTACTGAGGAGTTGTCGAGCTTAAAGAAAAGGAGTTTTTCAAGAAGGGAAAAACACATAGAAATGAATGCAACAAGCAAGCTACTTAAACATAGATCCAATCAAGATATTAAGCTCTCAAAACATCTCTCAACATATATGCAAAGCATTCAAGATTCAAAACGCACACACACACACATACACTAAACAAGTCTAACCAATTTTTGTATTTCAAAAACAAGTTAAGACAGTTTAGTAAGCATATATTAACACATGTATTCCTTTTGATGGCCAAATCACATTGTACCTACACATGTATAAAAAGTAGCAAAGAATTTGCGTGTTGTGTGTGAAAATATAGCAAGATTGCATAAGTGTCTCACATTATGATGATTTGATATACGAGAAAATCAAATACACTCATACACAATCATAACTACTTGATGGGGACTATCACCTTCAAGGTACATCCTATAACTCCTACATCTCCTAGAAGCACGCTTGCAATCATATTTAAAAGCATTTTGATTCTTTTTGCTTTTGATTTTCTTTGCATATTTTTCTTTTTAAGCATAGCATGCATGGGCATATAAGAGAGAGAAAATAAATACCCAATTATGTAAGCTTAAACATCACAATTTTGCTATGTCGAAGCACATAGATGTTATACATGTTTGGCGGGCTTTAGTGGTAAGATTGTTATATATGCCTTTCTCTTAGTATTTTCTAGTCCTTCCCATAAAAAAGAGTGATATGAGTGTTAAGTATAAGAGATTACTTAATCGCACTCATCACAAACACGAACCACAAAGCTCACCTGCTTAGTTGTGCATTGAGATGCTCATCTAAGCTACAAGAGATACAAAGTTTAGAAAATTTTGTTTCAATGGCCATCCAAGGCACACAAGTATCAATATACACAAACACACACTGTTTTTGTATTTTTTTTTTTTTCAAAATTTTTATTTTTATTTTTATGAAAAGCAAAATAAACCAAAAATTAAAAAACAACCAAACAAAAACATAAAGAAACGCACAATTCATAAAACTAGATTGACTCAAAACAAGAAAACAAAACAAACAAGTAATGCATAACCATAAGGGGAGAGATAGAAAAAGTGACTAAATCACTTTGAGCCTTTTTACTTCCACACCTTGGAAGAACCTTTTCTTTGTGTGAACCTTTAATCCTGAGGACAAGGGGGAGAATTGAAATCGTTCAAGTTCGAAAGGAACATGAGGGCCTTGAGAAGATCTCCAAGTGAAGCAAAAGAGGATGGAAATTGATTCTGGTTTCTGGATGAGAGCATACTATTGCTTTGTTGAGTGGCTAACCATTTGTAGCAATTTGGACGAGTATGCCTTAAAGCTCCACAGTGATGACAGTTAATGCAACTTCTTTTGTTGAGACTTATTATTTTTGTCCTTCTTATTTATAGGGTTTCTAGTATCTTTCTTTTCAGCCTTAGGGGGTGCTTCTAAAATAGATTTGCCTTTATCTAAGTTCTCACTAGTTGTTTCAGTTTTAGCTTCATCATTCTTAGAATTAACATTATCAGCAGGTGAGACAAACATAGTGTTGGGATTTGTGCCTTAGAATCCTATTGTATGATGCTATGTATTATATTATGTATGACATTATGTATGACATGATGTATGACTTAATATTGTAATTAATAAAGTTGTTTTATTATTATCTGAAATAATGGTAACTTGAATATTTGGACATTATCATATAGTCCATGAGATGCATAGTATGTGATTTAGTCACAGAAGATATAAGTCACAAGTTCTTTGTAAACTCAGAATTTGGTTCATAGTCGGTGATGAAATTGGGCATTTCATCTGCGAAGATTATAACATATTAACTAAGATGATTTGTCTTGATCATGGAAGTGGTGACTTCTAGTTGATATGTTTTAAGAGTTAAAACATATTGAACTGGACCGCTGTGAGATTTATTATTCTCCTAACGACTGTCAATTGAATAATAAATCTCACGACTTATATTTGCATGAACTCTTAATCCTGAGAGAATAATAGACCTGATCATGAAATGTAGATTACTTTGATATACCAGGAGTGAGATCTAAAGTAACGGTCAAAACTTCAGTATGTTGGGCAACCACATTTAATGTTGATGGAACATATATTTTCAAGATGGAATTCATAGTCTCTTAATGGAGATATAAAATGTTCCCTTGAGATAAGTTTAATGGGTTTGTTATTCAGAGAGTTAGGCCTAACCACTTTGGTAAGAAATTACTAAAGTATATATTTATGAAATTGGATTTTATAAATATATGATGAATAACTTAAAAGGATTAAACTGGGTACTCAAGGATTAAGATGTAGTAATCTTCAAAGTGGCAGTCTATATTCATGACTTTGAATTACTATGAATATTTTATGAAGGGGTTGCATGTACAATAAAGTCTTGAGATATAATTTTTTAATAAGGCCTAGAGTGCAATTATATTTATATAGTGGTATTAAATATAATTATTGGTAACTTTGGACTTGTCAAGAGTTGACAGAAAAGCCCAAGGCCCATTGGAGCTAGTGTCTTATTGGTCCCTTTTTGGTCCTACTCCAAGCCACACACTAAAGCCCAATTGGAAAGGCCCAATAAGCCAGCTCAATTAGATAATCAGTTAGTTATAAAGGGAGAAACATACAGAATTTTTTCATTAGAGAAAAGAGAGACACTATTGTGAAATGGTGTGTATGTGTGAGTGAAGCCACTCGTTATTCTCCCTTAGAAACTGATTGAGAGACCATACTTCTCGGGCGTAAAGTGGAATTGGAGTTGATGGGATAACAAAAAGTTTACGTCTATAGCTCGTCCAGAGGGGTCGTCCATGAAGAACGATTAGCCAAACATCCGAGACCATCTTCTATTCGTCTAGAACCTTCGTCCTTGAGAAGTTGACCAATTGAATAAACCTCTTAACCAAGTCGAAAAAGTTGTCCATATACAAAGCACGTGGACGACCAGTCAACTTCATGACAAAGGGTCGTCCATAGGAATTTACCCATGGACGACCACACAACACTTAAACAAATTCTAGAGCAGGCAATCAACCCATGTCCGTCACCACCAATTCCTCCCAAGTATGTAACTTCCAACAACGATTATGGTTTTAATAGCAGTTGAGGTCTGAATTTCAAAAATCTAGGGGAGGTTATCCAAACCAATAACCGCCTCGAGGTACCCTATATAAAGACCAGTCTGAACCATGCAAAGGTATGTAAAAATTCTGAGAAATTACTCCCGAAAAGTTGAAACTACATTTTTCCTTGTTAAGAAAACTAACTTTATCATCGGAGGATATTTGGCCGGTCCACCCCGGTCACCCCCTCACTGTTTCTTCTTTTCAGGCCTTCGCTACCGCCGTAGCCCACCGAAGCCGAAGTGTTCAACCAACTGATTTAGCACATCATCAGTTGGCACCGTCTGTGGGAAGAGAAAACGTAAGTTGTTTTACGATTCAGCTTTCTACAACAAAAGGTTGAATGGTTCGGACTAGGTCGAGGGCTACAAGCCCAGGCCATCAGGGAAGCAGAGACGCTTTAAGCAACCCCCTTCGCGATCACCAATCAGCGCCTGTCATGCAGTCGCCTTCCATCCAACACATACAATCCATAGCGGCCGCAATGGTGGAGTTAACTCGCCAGAATCAAGAATTGACCAGGGAGATGGAGAGGCAGCGCCGATAAGGACATGCTGAGAGACAGTCCCAAAGTCAAGAAGACAGAGGAGGAAATGCTGAACCCGAGGCTCAGTCAAGAGGCACTACTTCGCGAAGGGTGCCACATTTGGAGAAGGAAATGGATCAGATGAGGAAGGTTATGGACGAGATGAAGGAGAACATGAGAAGGGCAAATCCCGTCGAGGATTTGGTTCACCGAACAGATTCCCCTTTCACGGCTTCCATCAATGGGCATCCCTTGCCTACGAAGTTCAAAATGCCTTCCTTGGATTCATATGATGGAGCGCGTGATCCTTTTGATCATATTGCTACTTTCAAGACTACAATGCATCTCCAAGGAGTTCCAGACGAGATTATGTGCAGAGCCTTTCCTACCACTCTCAAGGGACCAGCGCGAGTATGGTTCAGCAAAATACCCCCGAATTCTGTAAGTTCTTTCGAGGAGTTAAGTAAATTATTTGTCAATAATTTCATCGGAGGACAGAGGCACAAACGTTCCTCATCCAGTTTGCTGACTATAGAGCAAGGAGAGAATGAAAGCCTGCGTTCCTTTATCCCGCGTTTCAACAGGGAAGCCCTTACTGAATAGGTTTGCGGAAGCAATATAGAACAAAAATCTATATTTTCTTTTTAAAGATTGTTGTACCACACAACCATGGATTCTAAATAGAACAAACATTGCGTACCTCTCTTAGCAACCCAAGCGTGTTGCCTCCCAAGGTATTCACGTCTCTTTCTCTATTTCTTTTGAGTTTTCAGAAGATTGCAGTATCACTCAGTAGTTCTGATGGCCAACCACTAAATATGATATTATAAAATCTTATTTTATAGTAGACTTCTAAAACCCTAGAGAGAGATTGGACGTGGGATCCTTAGGGATCCTAATCTTCAGCCGTAGGATTTTATCAATAACCTTTTTGAACGTTATTGACTTTTCTTGAAACTCTTTCCAAAAATATTCCTTAATTTTCTCAATCATATCAAGAAAATATTTGAACTTCTACAAATTGCAATAATGTCCATCAACACATTGCAATTGACCCCTGAAGATTAGAGAATTACAAATGAGGTCCCATTACTTACAATTTTATATCTATGTCCTTCTACCATACTATATTCTCACAAGCCACTAGGACTGGATTAATATCACTGTCATGTCCCTAGCTTATGTAACCCTTAATTTCTTGATTTCATAATTTCTATTGGACTCCAAAATATCTTTAAAAACTCTTTAAATATATATATATATATATATACAATATTATATATATGAAAAATATTTTCGAAAAATGTCACCGGCCGGTTTTGCTTTGAGTCCAACTTCAATATGAAAATCAACTGAATATACTATCTTCTTTAGAGACTGGTGGATTCATTGTTGAGCATTCATATATTTTACTCATTACACACATAACCCAATGTGTCTGTATATAGCCTTTAAAAATTGGCATCACCAATTGACATTGTCAAAGTTATGTGCATAATAAATAAATATACACAAACCCCTCATGTTTAAGGACAATAGAAAAATTGTGATAGGACAACCTTTTAATTAACAGTGATCGCTCCATAAGGTGTCCTTGATCGGATCCAATTCAGTGTATGTACTTGTTACATTACACCCACTTGTCTGCTTAAAGTCACTACCTCAATGATGGAGTAAATCATCCTATCATATAGCAGCACAACAAGTGTAGGCTTTAGTGGTAATATTCAATTAATATCCACAACCTAGAACAATTTAATAATCTATGAAAAATCATTACTCCCTGTCTTTGGTTCCTTAACCATTAACATGATTTTTCTACAGAGGTGACATCACATGCCACATTTAAACAATGAAATATACCTATAAAATTATGAATGTGAAAATAAATTTTTATTATCAAATAAAAATTGCATAGTATTGTTTTTGAGGGCAAATAATTCTAACACTTACAGTAGACGAGGTGGACGACAAGCTACTGTTGGCAGCCTTCCATAATGGGGTTAACTCAGACTTATTCATTCACAAGTTGTACGAAAAAGAGCCCCAATCCATGGCTGAACTCGTCCATTCAGCCCAGAACTTTATGAACGCAGAAGACGCCATCATAGCTAAGAAGAGGAAGAGAGCTGAAAGAATGGAAGTCAACCTCCCGCGTCACTCTGATCAAGGGCCTCGTCCAAAGAAGGGACGAACGGAAGACAAGAAGGATCGAGACAGGGATAATAGGAAGGCAGGCCCATCAGCAAGGAGTCAGAATTACACACCATTAAATACCCCATTCAATCAAGTGCTCATGTAGATCAAGGATGATCCTTCCTTGAAGTGGCCAGAAAAGATGAAGGGAGATCCTAACAAGCGCAATAAGAATAAATATTGTCGCTTCCATAGGGATCATGGCCATGACACGGACGAGTGTTATGACTTGAAGCAGCAAATTGAGAATCTCATTAGACAAGGAAAGTTGAGGCATTTCGTTGGAAGGGATCATAAAGATGAAAAATTGAAAGCAAAAATGGAAGAGTCATCACGGCCCCCACTTGGAGAAATAAGGGTTATCATCGGTGGGACATTGACAGGACAATCTTCCAAGGCAAAGAAGACGTACCTCAAAGCAGTGCAAAATGTCCAACTCTCTGGACGACCCCTAGGGACGAAGGGGACGGACGAGCCAACCATTTCTTTCACAGATGAGGAAGCTGAAAGAATTCATCATCCACATGACGATGCCATAGTCATTACCCTACTTATAGCAGATTACAGAACTAGGAGGGTGTTGGTGGATAATGGAAGTTCAGCAGATATATTGTATTATCCTGCCTTCCAGCAGATGAGGCTTGGACAAGATCAGCTTCGTCCAGCATGCTCGCCACTGATAGGATTTGGAGGAATGAAGGTGCAACCCGTAGGTACCATTACCTTGCCTGTAGTGGTAGGGTCATACCCGTAGCAGATAACTAAGGAAGTAAATTTCCTTGTGGTGGATTGTTCATCCTCATATAATGCCATCATTGGAAGACCAACCTTGAATAGTTGGAAGGCAGTAACATCTACCTACCATCTATCAGTCAAATTCCCTATGGAGTGCGGAATTGGACAAGCACAAGGAGATCAGTTGGCGGCCAGGGAGTGTTATCTAGCCATGTTGGCTATGGACGAGCAGATGCAGACCATGAGTATAGAAGAAAGAAAAATTGTTGCGGAACCGACTAAAGTATTGGAAGATGTTTTGTTACAAGAAAATGATCCAGAGAAATTCACAAGAATTGGAACAAGTATGAAGGAGAAGGCGAAAGAAGACCTCGTCCAGTTTCTAAAAAAGAATGCCGATGTTTTTGCATGGAGTCATGACGATATGCCTAGCATTGATCCAAGTGTAATCACTCATCGACTGAATGTATCCCCCTTTCCTAAGCCTATTCGTCAAAAGAAGAGGGTGTTCGCCCTAGAACGAGAGAAGGCTATCAAGGAAGAGGTTCAAAAACTAACCACAGCACAGTTCATCTGGGAAGTCTATTACCCGAATTGGTTGGCAAATGTAGTGATGGTAAAAAAAGCAAACGGCAAGTGGAGGATGTGCGTTGACTTCACTGATTTGAACAAAGCTTGCCCTAAGGATAGTTATCCCTTGCCTCGTATTGACCAACTGGTTGATTCTACGGCTGGCCATCAACTGTTGAGCTTCATGGATGCCTTCTCTGGATATAATCAGATAAAGATGGATGAGGTAGATCAGGAAAAGACATCTTTTATTATAAGTCAAGGTTTGTTCTGTTACAAGGTAATGCCCTTCGGTCTAAAGAATGCAGGGGCAACTTACCAAAGGTTGGTGAATCATATGTTTCATCCACAGATAGGACGGAATGTAGAAGTATATGTGGATGACATGCTTGTGAAGAGCTTAGAAGAGGGAAGCCACTTAGATGATCTTCAGGAAACTTTTGAAACACTTAGGCGGTACAAGATGAAGCTGAACCCAAGTAAATGCGCTTTCGGAGTATCGTCAGGAAAGTTTCTAGGATTCATGGTTTCAGAGAAGGGAATTGAGGCAAATCCAGACAAGATCCAAGCCATACTGAACATGGAACCACCGAAGAACATCAAGGAAGTCCAATCCTTAACTGGACGAGTTGCAGCTTTGAACAAGTTTGTCTCAAAAGCCATTGATAAATGTTTACCCTTTTTTAAGATTCTCAGGAAGGCATTTGAGTGGACGGACAAGTGCCAAAGGGCCTTCCAGGACCTAAAGCACTATCTCACTACGGCTCCATTGCTAAGTCCGTCCGTGCTAGGAGAAGAATTATATCTGTACTTAGCAGTGTCCCCACATGCCGTAAGCTCAGCGTTGATCAGGGAGGAAGAAAAGGTGCAAAAGCCTGTGTATTATACTAGCCGAGCATTGAGAGGAGCGGAAGGAAGGTACCCATTGATAGAGAAGTTAGCCTTCGTGCTAATAATAGCTTCCAGGAAGTTAAGACACTACTTCCAAGGTCATGTCGTCATAGTCATGACTGATCATCCATTCAAGAAGGCAATGAACAAACTTGAAGCTGTAGGACGATTGATCCAATGGGCAGTTGAGCTCAGTGAATTTGATATTCGGTACCAACCGAGGAATGCAATAAAAGCACAAGCCCTGGCAGATTTCATTGCAAAATTCACTCCAAGTTATAAGGACTTGGATGAGAAAGAAGACAGTAAGAAATGGGTTGTCCATGTAGACGGATCATCTACACTGTATACAGGAGGTATAGGAGTTGTTTTGCAATCACCAGAAGGAGATAAATTGAAGTACAAAGCTCGCCTCCAGTATCAGACAACTAACAATGAGGTGGAGTATGAAACCCTTCTTAAAGGGTTGGAGTTGGCTAAATCTGTAGAAGCAAGCTCAGTACTCGTCCTGGGAGACTCACAGTTGGTCATAGGCCAAGTAAATGGAACATGTGAAGCCAAGGAAGATAGAATGAAGAAATATTTGAGGAAGGTGTTACGCCTTGTGAAGAAATTCAGAGAAGCTAATTTTGTTCAGATCCCGAGGGAAGAGAACATGGAAGCAGACACTCTAACGAAGGAAGCCTCTGCTAATGAAGCAATGGATAAGTTAGATGAAATACGATACATGTCAAGCATAGACCTTCCAGAAATGTTGCAAATAGAAGGAGAGGAGAATTGGATGACTCTGATAGTCTCATATTTGAAGGACGGAAGGCTTCTAGAAGGGAAGGACGAAGCTAGGAAGCTCAGAGTTAAATAAGCCAGATACATCCTTATGGACGAAGTGTTGTACAAAAGAGGTTTTTCACAGCCATACCTGAGATGTTTAGCTCCAGACGAGGCAAATTACATGCTGAGAGAAGTTCATGAAGGAGCATGTGGAAACCACTCAGGAGCTAGATCACTCGTCCATAAGGTCATTCGTGCAGGGTATTACTGGCCAACCGTCCAAGCTGATGCTAAGGCATATGTTAAGGTATGTGACCAATGTCAACGTTTCAGTAATATTCCTAGATAGCCTTCAGAATACCTCACCCCAATGATGGACCCTTGGCCTTTTGCACAGTGGGGTTTGGATATTTTGGGCCCCTTTCCAACTGGAACCAGACAGATGAAGTTCTTGGTAGTGGGCATAGATTATTTCACTAAATGGGTGGAAGTCGAACCCTTAGTGAAAATTACACAACAAAATGTCAAAAGTTTTGTCTGGAAGAATATTGTATGCAGATTTGGAGTACCAAGAGTTCTAATATCTGACAATGGACGACAATTTGACAACACCCCCTTCAGAGAATTCTGTGAACAACTTGGTATCAAGAATCATTATTCCTCACCCTCCCACCCACAGGCTAATGGACAAGCAGAAGTAGCAAACCGATCCTTGTTGAAAATCATCAAGACTCGGCTTGAAGGGGCAAAGGGAGTATGGCCGGATGAATTACCAGGTGTTTTGTGGGCTTACAGAACAACAGCGAGAACTCCCACAGGAGAGACTCCTTTCAAATTGGCTTACGGGAGCGAAGCAGTCATACCTGCAGAAGTGCATATGGCCAGCCATAGGGTGATGAAGTATCAAGATGAGGAAAACAATGAACAGCTTCGTCTTAACCTCGATCTCATAGACGAGGTAAGAATAGACGCGGAGCAAAGAACAGCAAGGTATAAAAACCTCATGGCAAAGCAGGATGACGCTATGGTGAAACCCAAGCGCTTCAGCATTGGGGATCTCGTCCTTAAAAGGGTCTCTTTGGCAACCAAAAACTCGGCCCATGGGAAGCTGGGGCCAAAATGGGAAGGACCTTACAGAGTTATCAACTCCAAGAGACAAGGATCCTACTATTTGGAAGCCCTAGACGGACGAAAGTTAGAGCACCCGTGGAATGTTGAACACCTAAGGAGATACTATCAATGAAGGGTGTTCATGGACGAGCCCTAGCATGGACGAGACCCTTGGACGCTAAGGAGATACTATCAATGAAGGGTGTTCATGGACGAGCCCTAGCATGGACGAAACCCTTGGACGTTTGGACGTTGAAGTAACGCTTAATACTATTTTCTAGTATTTGCTTATTATTATTATGTTTTAAGTATATAAGTATTTTATACTATTCATGGACGAAGTTATGTTGTATTATGTGTTTTAATTCCCTAAAAGCACAAGCTCTTAAGCATGTGCCATGATTGTGGACGAATGATTACATAGTATGGATTTCTAAATATACATATGTTGTGTTTTTAAATATGTATGATTGTATGGGAATCCCTCATTTTCTATGATTCAAAATGATCCACGGAAGGCGAAAAGCCAAGGACGAGTAAAATCCTTGGACGCAAGGAAGTATCGTCCAAAAAGCTTTCCTTTAAATAAGGATAAAGCAAGAAAAATAAAAGCCAAGGACGAGTAAAATCCTTGGACGCAAGGAAGTATCGTCCAAAAGCTTTCCTTCAGATAAGGATAAAGCAAGAAAAATAAAGGTATGTCTGTCTAAGCTCAAGACGAGACAAACCTGAATTGTAATCGTCTACGCCATGGACGAACAATGTGCGTGTGAACACCGCAGCCCCATAGACGAGTCTAACCAACTTAAACAATCCAGCCCATGGACGAGCATTTGTTAGGAAAAATTTATTAAGGACAAGTAAACAGTCGTCCAATATTTGAGCAACAATTAAATCTGGCGAAAAGACGTCATTCACGGACGAACTTTACAAAGAAAATAAACATCTTATGATGTTATACACAAAGGAGCTCGTTCGTATGATCAAGACGAGGTAAAGACTTGACAAAAGGGAAAGTCTCACAACCACAAAAATGGTATGGACGATATGAATGAAACTTGTTCACAAAGCTTATAAAATATTCAAACACAATGAGTAATGAAAAGAAAAGCAGTCATACATTCATAAAATTTAAAGGGTAGACGACCACCGTCCAAAAACCCTTAAGAGTAGATTGCTTCTTCATGAAACTCGTCCATAGACTTGGACGAGGAAATTGTACTCAAATAAATTTAAATAAAACAAAAAAGAAAGAAAAGAAAAAGTAAAAGCCCAAAACACTAGGGCACTTTTTAACAAAAACATAAACTTTCTAAAAGATGAAGTCATTTTGCTGGATTCGTCTTCTGATCGTCCTGGGTCACCTCATTAGAGTCGTCCTCTACATTGACATCTCCAGAACTCGTTGCTAGCAAAGA
This sequence comes from Quercus gilva, assembly GCA_023621385.1. Classification (NCBI taxonomy): domain Eukaryota; kingdom Viridiplantae; phylum Streptophyta; class Magnoliopsida; order Fagales; family Fagaceae; genus Quercus; species Quercus gilva. Next base: position 64,270,731 of record CM042476.1, on the reverse strand, counting down.
ACTTTCCGTAGCAAGAGGAAGCTTGAAAGAATAAAAATTCAACTCAGGGAAGGCCTCCTTAGCGTCATCACGGAAGTCTTCATAGCCAGCAGCATAGTGGCTGTCTAGACGATTCTTATATTCGTCAGACTTCTTGAAAGCTGCTATGGCTTCTTCACGAGCTTTCTCCAAGGACGAGGCAAATTTTGAAGCTTGTCCTTCCAGATAAGCAATGCGAGTATCTTTTTCAACAGCATCTGCCTTGAGCTCTTCCACCTCGTTTTTCAGCTTCGTCTCATTTGCTAGCAAACGGTTGAAGTCATCCTTCAACCTAATCACTTCCCCCTTCTTCAACAAGACTTCCTTGTTCAGCTCTTCAGTCTTCTCCTTCGCCGTCTTAGCCTCCTCGGCAAGCTCCTTCGCTTGGCATGTGGCTGTGTAAAACTTTGACATAGCCTATACATGGACGAAAGAAAGTTAGAAAATTCTACCTTTTTGAAAAATCTTTAAAAACATTCAAAGACGAATGAAACTCATACCTTGAAGAGATCATGGATACCAGAGCGTTCAAATTCTTTCACTGACATGTTGTAGCATTCATTAACTTCATTGTCAGTGACGATCCCTTTGAACGTCCTCCATGCGTAGCTCTCGTCCAGCACCAAGTTGGAAGGACGATCGGAAGGCTCTGACGAATGAGGCTTTCGAGGAGTCTTAGTTGAAGGGGGAACAGGATCAGCTGAAATAGGGTGTATTATTTGGACGGGCTCCACACTGATAGAAGGCTCGTCCAGATTCACCGTCGGAGGATTGAACTTGGGGACCTTGGAAAGGGAGGTCTGAGTGGTTTTTGGTTTCTTAGGACCTCGACGACTAGGAAGGTCGTCTAGGTTCACAGCACTTGAAATTTTCTTAGACTTCCTCTTCCCAGCTTGGTCGGCCCCTTTCTGGACGACAGGAGGCACAGAAGCTCCCTCCTCCCCACTAAGTACTGACTTGTCTCTATTTTCTCTCATTGTAATTATTCCTGTGACGAGAAAAATCAGTTAAAAAAAAAAAAAAGAAGAGAAAAGGAAGAACAGAAAAAAGTAAAAAGGGATGGACGACACTTACTTCGTCTAGTAGTTTCCTCGTGACTTAGATTCTCAGCAGTGGGTTCTGGACCAAGTCCCCAGGTAGCCAAACTGCTGAAGGTTACTAGCTCGTGAAAACTCCTTCTAGGGAAGGCATGAACTTTGTCTATTCTATCTAAAAAAGATCTGTCCAATCGTGGACGAACAACAGCTGCACCAGTAATTGAAAGTTGGTTAGACGACTAAGTGATATAAAAAAAATGTGTAAGGAATAAAAGAAATGACATAGAAAGAAAACATACCTTCAGGACGAAGGCGACCTATGGGGTTGGTAAAAGGAGGGAAGGGGGCATTACTAACATCAGTTGGGTCCCCAGCCCAGTTTCCAGAAATGATAAAAAATTCTTGTTTTCAGAGCCTATCGGACGAGCTACGACCCGTTATTAAACTATAATGTGAGCCTCTGGACGAGAACTGGTAGAAACCAGCATATTTCTTTATCTCTGAAGGCTTATAACAATAAAGGAACTCGTCCACCGTTAAAGGACAGTTTCCTTCTAATGCCTCACGCCATAACACTTGCATGGCAACTATTGTCCTCCAACCATTGGGATTAAGTTGGTTGGGACCAATACCTAACCTATGAAGGAGACCTCTACAAAACGAATTTAGGGGGAACCTAAGACCAGCTAAGAGATAAGATGAATATACTCCCAAACCAGAAGAAGGTGAACAACACTACTCTCCTTCCCTGGGTAGACAAGGTTCAAACTCAATAGGGATTTGGTATCTATCTACTAAGGTTTTTAACTTAGGAACGTCTAAGGTGGACGCTACCTCAGGTGCACAGCTATAGATAACGTTTTCCTCTTCCTCCTCCTCCTCGTCCTGAGAAGGGCTGGGAGGCGCTCTGGACGAACTAGCCTCTGTTCCAGAGGCCATCCTGCGTTGCATTTCTTGAAATTCTTCTAAAGAAATGCCAGGGACTCCAGACGAGTACTGCTCGTCCGAGGAACTGCTACTAAAACTAGTGCTACCCTCACCACTCTCATAACTTCCAGACGAGACGTCCTGATACTCGTCTATTTCTTTCTCTATACTGCTAGATGAAGACATAACTAAAATAAAGAGCAAAACAAAAACCTAAAGGGAAGAGGAAGTACCTGAGAACTAGGACGAATGCTAGATGAGAATCTTGGACGAGATAGCAGAAGGAAGTTTATGATAAGAGGTGAGGGGCAAGAAAGAGAATATGCCTATTTATAGGGCCCAGAAGTAGGGTCAGCGAAGCGACGTCATCCACTAAGAAAACAACACGTGGCCATCGCATGGGGAAATGTAATCGATGCAACTGCTCAACCTATTAAACCATGACACGTGGTCGCATAAAGGGGATAAAATCCCTATTATGTCCTTGGACGACACCCTGGACGAGGGGGCAACTGATGGGATAACAAAAAGTTTACGTCTATAGCTCGTCCAGAGGGTTCGTCCATGAAGAACGATTAGCCAAACATCTGAGACCATCTTCTATTCGTCCAGAACCTTCGTCCTTGAGAAGTTGACCAATTGAATAAACCTCTTAACCAAGTCGAAAAAGTTGTCCATATACAAAGCGCGTGGACGACCAGTCAACTTCATGACAAAGGGTCGTCCATAGGAATTTACCCATGGACGACCACACAACACTTAAACAAATTCTAGAGCAGGCAATCAACCCATGTCCGTCACCACCAATTCCTCCCAAGTATGTAACTTCCAACAACGGTTATGGTTTTAATAGCAGTTGAGGTCTGAATTCCAAGAATCTAGGGGAGGTTATCCAAACCAATAACTGTCTCGAGGTACCCTATATAAAGATCGGTCTGAACCATGCAAAGGCATGAAAAAATTCTGAGAAATTACTCCCGAAAAGTTGGAACTACATTTTTCCTTGTTAAGAAAACTAACTTTATCATCGAAGGATATTTGGCCGGTCCACCCCGGTCATCCCCTCACTGTTTCTTCTTTTCAGGCCTTCGCTACCGCCGTAGCCCACCGAAGCCGAAGTGTTCAACCAACTGATTTAGCACATCATCAGGAGTGAAGATTAAAAGTTTTCCCAAGTACTTCTAATCTTTTGTTTTGAATTTCACTACATTAAGGTACGCTATCTTGTTCTTAAATTCTGAAATTTACATAATGCAAGTTATCAATCGTGAATGAAATAGATCCATGTTTGTTGCTTCCGCTGTGTGTTTTGTATGAGATACAAAACCAGATTAACCAACAATTGGTATCAAAGCCAAGTTTTCATATCATGATTGTATAGCATGTGATTGAGTTTTAGAATCAAAGAAAATCATTTTCTTAGTGTTTTGGGATTCTTGAATTTGTAGTGATTGTTCTATATAATCACGTTTAGGATTTTTGATTTCATAATTTGTTTTAAGAGAAGGTGATTGACTTTGCGTTGATGTGAAGAGAATTTCTATTAATATGGATTTCCATCTTCAAAAGAAATTCTCTTGGCCACACAATTAAGATACGGATCCATTCAAAGAAAGTAGTTATTGTCTAAGAGAAATTCCTTTTAAAGAATTTCATTGCCAAGTATAACCGTTGATGATGATAACCATTGTATTGCATTGGTTTGTTCGAAATGGACATCTTGGCTTAATATTTACTTATTGGATGGTGCCGTGTCTTAGTAATTGCCAAGGATATAGTTATTGAATGTAATTCAAATAACTGTCATGTGCATGAACCAATTGATTGCACTCGTTGGACTTTCTTGCACCGCTTGGCTATAAAAGACAATTTAATAGTTATTGCCTTGATTGCCATCTTGAAATCATATAGGTTTTCATGTAAGTTATATGTAATGTAATAATCCGTATGTTATATTACTTCATGAATTGATTATTACATTATATATATTTATATGGTTTCATATGCATTCAAATTTTTATATGCTTTGGATGTCTTGGATCTGTATATTGATGTGTGTTTCATAAGTTGTAATTTATATGGAGATGCACGGAGATGTATATGCTATCATATTAATGCTAGGATTAAATTATTCATTTAATGAAATTTATTCCTAATGAGATTAGGATTATGTTTTCAAGGGTTTCTAGCATTATTATGGTTCTTGATCTTAAAAACCTTTAATTTAAAATATCTAGTGGGAGAGAGATACAAGGGTTGGATCTCACGGCCTCCATTATCGGTTCATAGTAGTGTGGATAAGCACCTCGTCTTGGCGTATATGCCTTGCGATCTCAAAGGAGGGTGTTTACTTCATAGTACTACAAGATTGAACTAACCTGTTTAAAGTAGTGTGGACAAGCACCTCGTCTTGGCGTATATGCCTCGCGATCCCAAAGGAAGGTGTTTTGTTCCATGGTACTACAAGTTTAAACATTATAAGGGAGATGAAATGTGGCTACACATGATTCTAGATAATGGTGTACACTAGACTAAATGTAATGTTAACCTCCCAAAGGAGCTATGTCATTATCATTTAGAGGCTAATGCTAATACGGCATATTATTAGTGTATAATAAGAGTTATCATGATAGCACTAATAATGAGAATGGTTCTCAATTAATTAATGTGTTTATAATAAACTTGCTACCAAGGAATTATAGACATGGATTGGTTTGTCGTTGCATATATGATTTTATGGTTTTATAAGGTTCCATATTATATGTTTATATGCTAAATTGATAATGTCCAGTTTACTTATTATATTCATGTTTGTTATTTTCAGATTTAAAATCATGGCATCATTTAGCCCACTTGTTGCTATTCTTAATCAAAACAAACTGACTGGATCTAATTATGTTGACTGAAAAAGAAATTTGGACATTGTTCTTACTGCTGAAGAGCACAAATATGTGCTTACTCAACCATGTCCTAGCTTTCCATCATTAAATGCTCCTCTTGAGGAAAAACAGTGATATGATCGTTGGCAGAAATCTAATGAGATGGCTAAGTGCTATATTCTAGCATCTATTTCAAATGTTCTACAGCATCGAATGCAGGATGTAGAACTAGCTTCAAACATTATGCTAAGTCTGAAGGAGATGTTTGGTGAGCAAGGCCGTTTTGCAAGGCAAGAAACTATGAGGTAGATTTATAATACCAAAATGGCTGAAGGTACTTCAGTAAGGGAGCATTGTCTTAGGATGATTTCTAATCTGAATACATTGGAAATTTTAGGTGCCGATATTGATGGAGAATCCCAAGTGGATATGATACTCCAGTCACTACCAGAATCATTCAAGAAATTCAGACTTAACTATAATATGAACAAAAAGATTTATACATTGTCTGAATTGATGAATGAGTTGGTGGCGGCCGAAGGCATCCTTGGTACTTCTAGTGTTGATGCTAATATGGCTGAAGCTTCTACTTCTCAACCTAAGATGAAAGGCAAGGGTAAGAAGAAGAAGAAGAAAGACTTCTCCAAGAAAGATGGTAAACAAGTTGCCTTAGGAGTTGCCAACAAAGGAAAGAAAACCAAAGGAAAGTGTTTCCATTGTGGTGAGAAAGGACATTGGAAGAGGAATTGTCCAATATTTAAGGCTGCCAAGAATAAAGGTATGAAAAGTACATTCCTTCTTGAAACATGTTTGGTACAGAATCCCACAGATTCCTGGTGTGTGGATTCAGGTTGTACTAATCATATCTGCAAATCCTTGCAGGGGTTTCAGGAGACCAGAAAACTGAATGAAGGGCAAATGTTTCTTACCTTGGCTGATGGGAGCAGGATTCCAGTTGTAGCTATTGGAGTGTTTAATTTATGTTTTGAATCTAGAGTTTTAATATTGGAAGACTGTTTGTATATACCTAATGTTCGTAGGAATTTAATTTTTGCAACTTATTTAGGTAAACATGGATATTATGTTATCCTAAAAGACAATGTTGTAATAAAGAAGGATAAAGTGTTTATTTGTTCTGGCAATATTGTGGATGGTCTTTATATTTTAACTCCTGATAAGCATGAATTACATAATTCTGAATTAGATCATAACTCTCATGTAAAATCATTAAAGAGAAAGTTTCCTTCTACTAATGAAGCATATCTTTGGCACTTGCGTTTGGGTCATATTAATCCAAACAGAATTCAAAGAATGATCAAAGATGGACTCTTAGAGCCATTGGACTTTGATGAATTTCCAGTTTGTGAATCTTGTTTGAAAGGCAAAATGACCAAACAACCTTTTAATGAAAAAGGTAGAAGAGCCTAAGAGTTGCTTGAATTAGTTCATACAGATGTATGTGGTCCTATGTCAACCTAAGCAAAAGGAGGTTATGAGTACTTCATTACTTTTACCGATGATTACTCAAGATATGGTTATGTATACCTAATGAGACGGAAGTCCAAAGCCTTTGAAAAGTTCAAAGAGTTTAGGGCTGAAGTTGAAAATCGATTAGGTAAACACATAAAAGCCATCCGATCTGATCGTGGTGGTGAATACCTTCTTGGGGATTTCAAGGATTACTTAACTCAAAATGGAATCATATCCCAATTGACTGCACCTGGAATTCCCTAACAGAATGGTATAGCAGAAAGAAGGAATAGGACTCTTTTGGAAATGGTTAGGTCCATGATAAGTTACTCAACTTTACCAGTTTCTTTTTGGGGATATGCACTAAAAACTGCAATGCATGTTTTGAATTTAGTTCCATCAAAATCTGTTCCCAACACACCTAAGGAATTGTGGAGTGGGCATAAGCCTAGTATGAAATATCTCCACATTTGGGGATGTCCAGCACATGTGTTGAAAAGGAAGTCTGATAAGTTGGAAGCTAAAATTGAAGTATGCATGTTTTTAGGGTATTCAAAGGAAACAAAGGGTTATTTATTCTATAATCATAAAGATAACAAAGTGTTTGTTAGCACACATGCCAAATTTTTGGAAGATGATTATATGAATAATTTTGATCCTAGAAATAAAGTTGTTTTGGCTGAAATGAATGAACCTGTAAATGAACAACCAATGGATGAAACTAGGGATGATGTGGCTGTATTAGATACATCACAAGATATTACTCATGAGATGACTAGTACACAGATGCCTCGTCGTAGTGGGAGAATTATTCAGCCTCCTATAAGATTTATAGGTTTAGGAGAAACTTATGAAGCTATTTTAGAAGAGACTGAATCGGATCCCTACACTTATGAAGAGGCAATGAATGATATAGATGCACATCATTGGGTCAAAGTTATGAAATCTGAATTAGATTCTATGTATTCCAATCAAGTTTGGGATCTTGTAAAGGCGCCTAATGGCATTAAACCTGTTGGTTGCAAATGGGTTTACAAGAGAAAGAGAGGGATAGGTGGAAAGGTTGAAACCTTTAAAGCAAGACTAGTGGCGAAAGGGTATACACAAAAAGAAGGTATTGATTATGATGAAACTTTTTCGCCAGTAGCCATGCTTAAATCTATCAGAATTCTCTTATCCGTTGCTGCTCATTATGATTATGAGATTTGGCAAATGGATGTCAAGACTGCATTTCTTAATGGCAATCTTGAGGAAGAAATCTATATGATGCAACCGGAAGGTTTCATAGCAAAGAACCAAGAGCATATGGTATGCAAGTTAAAAAGGTCCATTTATGGACTTAAGCAAGCATCTAGGTCATGGAACATCAGATTTGATCAAGCAATCAAGTCATTTGGTTTTGAACAAAATCTTGATCAACCATATGTGTACAAAAGACATCGAGATAAAGTAGTAATGTTCCTAGTGCTTTATGTTGATGACATTCTACTCATTGGAAATGATGTAGGTGTAATGTCATCAGTAAAAGTTTGGTTGTCAAGCCAATTTGATATGAAGGACTTAGGTGAAGCTAACTTTATTCTAGGGATCAAGCTTTGGTGAGATCGCAAGAATAAGATGTTAGTTTTATCACAAACTAGATATATAGATAAGGTTCTAGAACGGTTTAGCATGCAAAACTCCAAGAAGGGATTGCTTTCTTTTAGACATGGAGTTCTTCTGTCTGATGACCAAAGGCCTAAGACTCAAGAGGAAGAAAATATGATGAGACAAGTTCCTTATGCTTCTGCAGTAGGAAGTCTCATGTATGCCATGCTTTGTACTAGACCAGATATCTGTTATTCAGTTGGCATGGTCAGCTGATATCAATCAATTCCAGGACCAAAACATTGGCAAGCTGTAAAGCATATTCTCAAGTATCTACGGAGAACGAGAGATTATATGCTTGTTTACCGAAGTGAGGATTTGATACCCATTGGCTATATAGATTCAGACTTTCAATCAGATCTAGATTTCAGAAAATCCACATCAGAATGTGTTTTCACCTTAGGAGGTGGAGCCATAACTTGGAGGAGTGTCAAACAATCTTGTATTGCGGACTCCACCATGGAAGCAGAATATGTTGCTGCTTGTGAAGCAGTAAAGGAAGCTGTATGGCTCAAGAAATTCCTTTCTGACCTTGGTGTAATGAGAATGGAATAAGTTCCCATCACATTGTTTTGCGATAGTAGTGGTGCAGTTGCACAATCAAAAGATCCAAGGAACCACAAGAAAGAAAAGCACATCGAGAGAAAGTATCACATCATTAGAGATATTATTACTCGTGGAGATGTGGTGGTAGCAAAGATTGAAAGTGCAAACAATCTAGCAGATTCCTTTACCAAAGCCTTGCCTCAAAGGACCTTCGAGTCACATTTAGAAGGAATGAGAGTTAGATTAGTGCACAATAGTCTTTAGGGCAAGTGGGAGATTGTTGGGATTTGTGCCCTAGAATCCTATTGTATGATGTTATGTATTATATTATGTATGACATGAAGTATGACTTAATATTGTAATTAATAAAGTTGTTTTATTATTATCTGAAATAATGGTAAGTTGAATATTTGGACATTATCATATAGTCTATGAGATGCATAGTATGTGATTTAGTCACAGAAGATATAAGTCACAAGTTCTTTGTAAACTCAGAATTTGGTTCGTAGTCGGTGATGAAATTAGGCATTTCATCTGCGAAGACTATAACATATTAACTAAGATGATTTGTCTTGATCATGGAAGTGGTGACTTCTAGTTGATATGTTGATATATTTTAAGAGTTAAAACATATTGAACTGGACCGCTGTGAGATTTATTATTCTCCTAACAACTGTCAATTGAATAATAAATCTCACGACTTATATTTGCATGAACTCTTAATCCTGAGAGAATAATGGACCTGATCATGAAATGTAGATTGCTTTGATATACCAGGAGTGAGATCTAAAGTAACTATCAAAACCTCAGTATGTTGGGCAACTACATTTAATGTTGATGGAACATATATTTTCAAGATGGAATTCATAGTCTCTTAATGGAGATACAAAATATTCCCTTGAGATAAGTTTAATGGGTTTGTTATTCAGAGAGTTAGGCCTAACCACTTTGGTAAGAAATTACTAAAGTATATATTTATGAAATTGGATTTCATAAATATATGATGAATAACTTAAAAGGATTAAACTGGGTACTTAAGAATTAAGATGTAGTAATCTTCAAAGTGGCAGTCTATATTCATGACTTTGAATTACTACGAATATTTTATGAAGGGGTTGCATGTACAATAAAGTTTTAGGATATAATTTATTAATAAGGCCTAGAGTGCAATTATATTTATATAGTGGTATTAAATATAATTAATGGTAACTTTGGACTTGTCAAGAGTTGACAGAAAAGCCCAAGGCCCATTGGAGCTAGTGTCTTATTGGTCCCTTTTTTATCTCGCTCCAAGCCACACACTAAAGCCTAATTGGAAAGGCCCAATAGGCCAGCCCAATTAGATAATCAGTTAATTATAAAGGGAGAAACATACAGAATTTTTTCATTAGAGAAAAGAGAGATACTATTGTGAAATGGTGTGTATGTATGAGTGAAGCCACTCGTTATTCTCCTTTAGAAACTGATTGAGAGACCACACTTCTCGGGCGTAAAGTGGAATTGGAGTGAAGATTAAAAGTGTTTCCAAGTACTTTTAATCTTTTGTTTTGAATTTCACTACATTAAGGTACGCTATCTTGTTCTTAAATTCTGAAATTTACATAATGCAAGTTATCAATCGTGAATGAAATAGATCCATGTTTGTTGCTTCCGCTGTGTGTTTTGTATGAGATACAAAACCAGATTAACCAACACATAGTTGTACTAGATAAGGTAATATTAGGAGAAGAGAAATCATACCCCAAACCAGTTTTATCAGAAGCAGCTTTTTGAAAGCTTAACATCTCATCGAGTTTTGCACTGGAAATCTTCTCCAATTGAGCTCTAACCTAGGACAGTTCTCTTCAAGCTTCTTTGTCCTTTCAGCAAGGAAGTTGTTCTTGAACCACAAAGCTCCAATAGTTTGATTTGCTTCATCAACCTTAGTAAAGGGCTCCTTTTGATCTAGCTCAACATCACTTAGCTTCTTGGCAGCCAGCCTATACAGTATCTCATGCATCTCAAAAACCTTGTACAATTTTGCATAGGCTGTATGGATGTCATCTTGATTCGTCCATTTTTTCAAATTTAGATTCCACCAAGTCCTCTTCATCATCTACTGTTTCTATAACCCCTTCAGTAGGATCAACTATAGCAGTAAAAGCATTCAAAATTCCCTCGTCATCACTGTCATCTAACTCAATCTCAGGCTTGATGTCACTTAAGGTAACAATAAGAGCCTTGCTTTTCCTAATTGACTTGAGATATGTTGGACATTCTTGTTTCATGTGTCCAAAACCTTGACATCTGAAGCACTTTGGTCCAGAGGGAATTGTGTACTAACCGCCATCCTTAGCATCATTCTTTCCTCTGTCTTAGCTTTTGAACTAAGACAAATTGGATTGCTTACTGTCCTTATCAAATCCTTTCGCATTGGCATTCTCCATGAACTTCTTGAATTGCCTAGTGATGTAAGATTTCATCTTGGAATCTTCATCATCTGAAGACTCATCAGTCTCATTACTTTGGCTTTCAGTGCCATACTCTTACTTTTGCTTCCTTTCCCAATTCTAGTCAAACCCAATTCATAGGTTTGCAAGTTGCCAACCAACTCCATTAAAGGAATAGAATCAATATCCTTTGATTCTTCAATGGCAGTGATCTTGGCATGAAATCTCTCAGGCAGATACCTTAGCACCTTTTTCACAATCTTGGGTTCGGGAATAGTTTCCTAAAGATTGAAGGCTGAGTTGACTATGTCCTTTAGCTTGGCATAGAACTCATCAAATGACTCATCCTCCTCCATCTTTATCTCCTTAAAGCTAGTAGTGAGCCTTTGGAGCTTTGAATCCTTGACAGCCTTAGTCCCTTCATAGGTTGTCTGGAGGATAGTCCATGCTTCCTTTGTAGTTTCAGTTGAGTATATTTTCTTGAATTCCTCATTTGTGACCGCATTGAAAATGGCATTCAGTGCTCTGTTGTTGAAGTTTGCTGCTTTGATCTTTGCATCATCCCAATCTGCTAGCGCTTCCTTTGGCTTAATCCAACCAATCTCCATAACTTGCCACACTTTCTCATCTAAAGATTGCAAGAAAGCTCTCATGCATACTTTCCAATATGCATAGTTAGTGTCATTAAATAAAGGAGGTATAATAAGGGACTTTCCTATATCCATGACAAATAGGGGTCAATGGATCACACAGCAAAGATTAAACCTAATTAGATTGTGCCTGCTCTAATCACACAGCAAATTAATTAATTAATTATCCAAGTTAATTAATTAAGTCAATTTAACATGTAATGGCGTGGTAGCACAAACAAATCACCAACTAAGTTAAATGCATTACATAGGTGATTTGTTTACGAATGGGGAAAACCATCGAGGCCCCCACCGGGTGAATTTAAGGTCAGCACCCCAAGAATCCACTATTATCAATCCCAAACAGTTACAAGTAAAAGGAATCTTAGTACCTAAAATCAACCAACAGTTGAACCCTTACCACAATACCCAATTGGACTTGTATTGTTATGGCAATCTTTTCGTTCAATGCACGAATCTGAGTACGTGACTAACTAATGATGCAAGGATCCCAGTACGTAACTAACACACCAACTTGAGATGGATTGTTGGTTGCAAAGTTCTTCAGTTCATCTATATTGAAGATTAGGAAGCTCCTTGGTCACAAAACCCTTGGTATAAAGACACAGTAGCTTCTATAGAGAGAAAGATGAACTGGGGCAATTTCTGTCTTCGGTCACAATATGCATGTATTAAGTTTTCAACACCATGCATCACTTGTGACGGTTCTTAAAATAATACTTATATATGTCTAGGGTTGTGAGAAAAGAAACCTTACACAAATACTCAAGTAATCAAATTTGAAAAACCTGATTTCGTAATTCTCGACAGATCCAGCTTTTGTCGAGCTTCAACATTAAATTTTGATAGAAAGGATTCTGTTGAGACTTCTGTCGAGCTTTAATGAGCAGCATATTCACTTGTTTCTTGGTCAGATTTGCATGGTTTCAATACTAAACTTGAACACTTGTTTCTTGAAGTACTAAACCCATCCTAGATCTACTCAAATACAAGTAAAGTGCGTTTTCTCAAAAGCTTAGCCAATTACATCAAATATGTCCCTAACATTCTCATATGTCCTAACATTTAACATGTTTAATCTGTCCTTAAGTCTCTGTTTCTCTATTTTCTTTTGTTTTGTTTGTTTTATCTCTTTTATGTCTATTAGGGTTTTGATTTGTTTGAATACCATGAACATGCATATGAATATGAACATGCTTTGATGCATAGGTGCTGTGATGCAGTAAGGTAAGTCATACACTCACATGGACATGCATTGGTTGGAATATGAGCTTGGTTTGTCTAAATATCATGAATGTGTTTGGTCTAATGCTATGCCTTTGATGCTTAGATGCTTTAACATGTTTCTTTGATTCTACCATGTGATGTTTCTACCCTTGGAGATTTGTGTTTAAATGCCATGATAGATGAATGATTAGGTTTGGTGTAAGTATGCCATGTTGTGTGTCTTAGATGCATGCTAGTGTGCATGTGGGTTAGAATAACATATTAAATTTGCCTTTAATGAGATTAAGATTTGAAACATAATGACTGAAAGTCGACCCACGGGTTGGGTGGGTGTAGATACCGTATTTTGTTTGCCTTCGATTTTTGTGCTGGACCTCGAAAATTTCAAAAATATTATTTTTTATCCATGGGGCCATGGAAACATCTAGATTAATGTGGCGCAACTTGTTTGGGCATTGGAGCACTCGAAGTGCCTTTTTTGGTCAAATTGACCAAAATGCCCTTGGTCAAACTTGGGTTGACCGAAGGTTAAATGAAGTCAAAATCCTCCTAAAATGATATTTTTCATGCTTTTACATCATACCCGAGCCACTCGGAGATTTTTGTCAACTTTGATCCGACATTGACTCCTAGGGGCACTAGAAACCTTAATTTTGATCCGACCATTAGAACGGGTTGAGACTAGCACCATTGTGAAGATTATCAAATTCCCCTTCCAATGACTATCCATGGGTCAAAATCGGAGTTAAAATGATTGAGATATCTAGACCGTTTGATTTTCAATTTCTTTAGTGTTATAGAAACTACACATCTAGAGCTTTCCAAGGAAACCAAGGTTAGCTCAATCAAAGTCTGGGAAGACCTTCAAATACATGTTTGAAGTTGGACCAGAAAGAGCCGAAACTGCTAATGTTAGCAGTGGTGGCTAGCGCACATTGTAAGCACGCTGGAAGTTGAAGGGTTAGAATTCCACTATAAATGCTTCTTGATCCCTCATTTTGCAAAAAAAGAAGAATAAGATTTTTGGGCAGTTTTCTGGGCATATTCTCTCTCTCCTATCTCTAATTTCTCACCTAAACACATCCAAACACCTCTGATTCTTCTCTTTCCTCCACAATCACAGGGTAGTTTTCTTGCACCCAATCTTCCTCTCCTTACTTCCATACCTTGGATTTGAGGTTTAGGGATGTGGATGTAGCTTTTTAGCTACAATCCACACCCTTTTCTTTTGATAGCTCTTTCTAACCTTTTCTTGTTCAATAATATGCTTTATTGCTTTTCCTAGCATGTCTTTATGGTTTTTCTAGCATGTTTTCCTTGCTTTTTCCATGATTTATCGCTTTGATGTTGTTGGCCTAGCCTTTTTGGGTTAGGATATATCTAAATTTAATGTTTATGCTTAGACCCACATGCTCTTAGGCTCCTTACCATGTTTATGCTTAGATCTACATGCCTATTATGTTCTTTGCCATGTTTTATGTTTAGATCTATGTCTATTTGGACACCATGTAATGCCTATGCTTAGATCCTTGTGTTTATGTGCTCTGTGCCATGTTTGTGTGCTTAGAATTATATGTTGGTTGCTATGTTATGTGCTTCTATAGCCCTTTTGTCCCTTGATGTCTCTCTTTCTTGTGTTTTGGCCATTATTGGTGGGGTGTAGATCTAGATCCTGTGGTCTAGGCCTACATCCATATACCTAGGCCTATATCAAAGGGTTTGGATCATTTCCCTTTATACATGTATACATTTACTTGCTTCTATACTTTATGTCTATGTTTGCCTTTCTAAATCTAGGCCTTGCCATGCTTTGTGCCCCCTCGTGGGCTTGTTCTTGTGTGGTTACATCCATCCCCCTCATAGGGCTTGTTTGGATGTAACCACTTGTGAGATACACCTCCGTAGTATTGGTGCGCTTGATACACACCTTTCTCCACTCTGTGCAATGTTGATATGCTGGCCTTGCTTGCTTTGTGCCACCGGTTTGGCTTTCTTTACTTCTTCGTATCTTTGCATGCTTGCCTATATGTTCATACATGAGTCAGTGTGTTGTCCATACTCCAATCCAATGGAACTATGGACACTTGATCCAAACCTACTTTTGTCCTCATAGGACACCATCTTTTGTTTGATAACATGCTTGTTTGCCTTCTCATATGCTTAGGATGCTTTGTTTGCCCTTGTTTGGCTCTCTTTATTAGTATATTCTTTACATGCTCTCCCTATTTCCCTTGTTTCTTCCTTTGCTTGTCTGTTGCCTTGTTTCTTTTGTCTTTGCATGTACATGCATGGAGCATGGACACTTGGAGCTAGGGTGCGACCTCCTAGGCATAAACAAAAAGAGCAAGGATGAAGGCCCACAAAGGGCAATGTTCAGTAGATTATGGGGCCTAGTCCTTCCTGAGTGGTTTTCTCTTTCTACCTCTCTCTAAGCCTCTTCTCTAGAGCATGTATTAGGGTTCTCCTTATCCTTGGACCATTTACTTTTCTTGCTCTTTGCTTGGGCCGTATTCCCTGGGTATGGTAATGTCTGTTTTACATTTTCTGTACCTTGTTGGGCCATACCCTTGGAACATTGGCAATGTCTATTTTACTTTCTTGCTCTGTATGATAGCATTGTGCATGGTGTATGTATGTGTGTATATATATATATATATATATATGTATATATGCCTGCATGTATATGGGTGATTGTGCACTTTGTATGATGGACTCTTATGGTTATGTGAGTGACCGTCGCTGACCACGAGTGCTCTTGACCTTTTAGTGTAGGTGTGCGCTCAAACCTTGCCGATGCGCCATAGCGCACGAAACATGAAACTTTACTGGATTTTCGCTATGAAAATTAGGCATCCCCATTGCCATATTCTCACATTGAAAGTTTGGTAAGAATAGCATTTGATGTGCTATGACACATTTGAGGTGAAACGTTGCTGGATTTCCGCCACGAAAATAAGGCAAAATGTTGCCAGATTGTGGCCGTGAAAATTTGGCAACGATTCCAAATTTGTTAGGAAAACATCGATTGAGATCATATCCACTCTAAAACAAAACCTCAAAGCCCAATACATTTAAAGCCTTGAAAGCTAATGCCAATAGCTCGTTTTCAACTGCAAATGTTCGTAAATTATGATTTCACAAAAACAAAGGATTGTTTATGGATAGGCATTGTGAGTTGCCTAACACCTTCCTCACACGTAACTAGACTTCCAAACTCAAGAATAGAGATTTTTTATCCATCCATATTAGATTAGGAAAAGTGACATTTTTTCTTAACCTAGGATCGGTAATAAAATCAAATAGAGTCAGGTGACCAATCACACCTTAGAAAAACCCAATGATTGGTGGTGACTTCACTTACTCTTGGTAATTTCCTTAAAATTGACTTAGATTCTAGTCACACATTCGAGGTACGACACACCTCTATACCATCATATCATCTCTCGCACTGAGATAGAGAGGCGTGCGAGCATCGCCGTGATGGGTGGTCGAGTAGCTGCGAGGCATTGACAATGGGGTTGGGTGCCTAACACCTTCCCATGCCCATACCTAAACTTCGGACATGTGCTTTGGTAAAAGATTAGTCATTCCATGAAGGATACTATATTTACGTTTCCTAGACCTATACTAGGGGGTGACTCCATTGACACCCTCTACCATGGTCCACCCTAGGCCAAGTTGTACTTCCCAATTGCAAGGATGAAACCACGTCAAGAGCACTTGCGCCTACAGTGGCGACTCCACTGGAGATAGAGAGTTTGATTCCAATGTGTTCCATTTCTTAATCTTAATAAAGGCTTGCTTAATATTTTTTGCACACACTTTCACTTGGATCTTTTGTCTCTTGTCATGGTTGGTGAAAAGTAGGAAGTTGGAGGCTCCATTCGGGCCAAAATCTTCAAAAGTTCATCCCACAAACTCACAATTTGTGCCATCACCTATAATGGGCCTTGAGTATATTAACGATTTGCTACCAATCCATTACGGTCCATTTAGGTCTGAGGTTAGAATCATGGCCCACCTAGTTGTGAGTGACCTATTGATCTAGTTGTTTAGCTTTAAGGAGCTTACCCACACTTAGAGATATCCTAGATCCTATCAAAAGAGGGTATCCTTAGTATCTCTTGTTTGTTCAATGATATACCTTAAGTTCACCTAATTCTAAAGGACAAATAAAAGATAGAAAATATTTGAAAAGATGACCCAAAATTTATGGCATGCCTTATGATATTGGGCTGTGTTGACGCCTCGCGGCTGCTTGACCATCCATCGCGCGCCTTTCTCTATCTCAGTACGAGAATGGTATGGAGGTGTGTCATACCTCGGGTGTGTGACTAGAATATGAGTCGATTTTATGGAAATTACCAAGGGTAAGTGAAGTCGTCACTAATCATTGAGTTTTTCTAAGGTGTGATTGGTCACCTGAGTCTATTTGATTTTACCAATCCTAGGTTAAGAAAAAGGTCATTTTTCCTAATCTAATATGGATGGATAAAAAATCTTGATTCTTGAGTTTAGAAGTTTGGTTATGTTTGGGGAAGGTGTGTTAAGCACCCCACAACGATTGTCTGCAGATAGTCCTTTGTTTTGGTAAAATCATAATTTTCGGACATTGGCAGTTGAAAATGAGCTATTGGCATTAGCTTTTGGGGCTTTGAATTTATTGGGTTTTGAGGTTTGGTTTTAGAATGGGTGTGGTCTTGATTAATGCTTTTCAAATGTGTTTGGAATCGTTGCCTAATTTCCACAACGAAAATCCGGCACCATTTTGCCTTATTTTTGGGCAAAAATTTGGTAGCGCTTCACCTCAGATGCGTTACAGCACATCAAACGCTATTCTCACCAAGTTTTTGACATGAGAATATGGCAATGGGGATGCTCGATTTTCATGGCGAAAATTTGGCAAAGTTTCGTGTTTGGTGTGTTATGGCGCACTGGTAGGGTTTTACGTTTATGTATACGACGTGTATTGACATGCTTGAATTGTGATGAGCCGAAGCCCTTCAAAGCATCAAGCATGTTGATGTGTGCCACATACACAGGGAAACCAATATCACTTGGTGACATGGATCAAGACAATCACACCGTGATGATCATGCACATAATATAGCACGAATATGCAGCTTCGGCAATCGCCTTAAGCATATACCCACGCTACAAGGTCAAGAGCTCTCATGGCTAGAGAGGGTCACTCACGTAGCCACGATAGTCCATCATACAAAGTGCACAATCACCCATGAAAGTTCAAAATGGGTATAAAACACACTTGAACGTTTAGACCCCAAAATACAAAAATACCAATTCAAGCTTTATATCAAACAATTAATGTGCGGAATATGATAACAAGCTTATAACAGAATTGATACCACAATCTAAGCCAAATATAAATACATCCACAGCAGTAAATATAAGGCAAGGATAAGGGAAAGAAAGATGCAAACACACGGACAACACACGATGTGTTATCGAAGAGGAAACCGAAGTCCTCGGCGTAAAACCTCTCTGCCGCCCTCCAAGCGGTGATAAAATCCACTAAAGAATATAGTTGGGATACATGAATAGCAGAAGACCCTCCAAGCCTAATCTACCCAAGTACCTAAGCCCTCCAAGCTTCTTGCTCCAACGAGGTTACGCCGAACCTTTTTCTTCTTTAGCTTCTCGGATTCCGCTACTTGACCATAGCATCAACCAAGGTATATTGGTTCCTTCCAAACTGCTTCCCTCAGCACCAAATAAACCTTCTCACAGACGTGGGTGTGGTGAGATAAGGATTTGGTAAAAGACCTCTCAAGGTTATGACAATGGAGAGGAAGAGAGTAGAGGAATTTGTAGAGTTTCTTAGATGAAGATTGGGGATGAGGCAATCTTGTTTTGCTCTAGGGTTTTTTCTCACAAAATTCTCTCTGGAAGCTCTCTCAAAATGATGGGTATAAGGGTGTATATATAGTAGGGTGAGAAGGGAATGCAAAACGTCAGTTTTTGCCAAACAGGGCAATTTGGCGACTTGGTCTCGCGGCTTGTCCAAGTCGCGAGTTCCAGTCGCGACGTAACAGCCTGGCCAGCCTGGGACTTTTGTCCTGTAGCGTGACAGCTGGCGCGACCCTTTAGCTCCCCCATGTGCCTCTCATGTGCCAGCTTTTGGCGGCTTTCCAGTTGCAATCCACCCGCGAGCCCTAGCCGCGAAGCTCTGTTTTCTTGCACACTCTTGAGCTTTTCTTTACATCTTCTCACACACTACCCTTACAATTTTCCCACCTAAATATAGGGTTACTAAGTGCTAAATTACAAGCAAATTGGTCACGGAATAAAACCAATTAGATGGTTGATAAAATTCAACCTTACAATCTCCCTCTTTGGCTATTCCGTGACAAAACCCTACAATAGACTCTAGACTTAAACGTGAGTTGGGAACAGTTGGAAAACTCACTCACACCTAACTCTAGATTCTGTAAAGCTCTTGACCATATGAATAAGTAACTTCTGAAACACAATAACATAGCAATATCATTGTATGCAGAAAACTTAAAAAGCATATGGAGCTAAATAAGCATGATCAAGCAAAAATGAACATAAGCATAAAAGCAATACTTCAGGGCAAGATCAACAACAGTAGTCACTTAAGCAAAAGTGATTACTATGTTCATTCACAAGAAATGAACATCCGGACATGCAAAAATGATAAACTCAATTGAAGAGAATCATTTGCAAGTCCAACACTCAACCAATGCATACAAACATATATGCATCTAGGAACAATCCTACAAGGGCACAAGAGTGTTGTACTTAAGAAAATGCAAAGCATTAACAAGTACCAAGGCACAAAGCACAAAGGCTGCATATGCAAAGATTTGCAAATACATGGCACAAACCATAAAAGCCTACAAACAGTGCATAAAAACAAAACAACCCTTAAAGCTTACATAAGCAACATGGGTACAAAACAACAACAAAAAGAACTGAACTTGAATAACATCATACTTTATATAAGCTGAAATAAACAACTACCACCACAGTATTTTGAGTTATCAAAGTTTTATATACAGAAAAACAACTGAAAAAGAAATGATGAAGAAATCTCCCCCTCAAAATGAGCACTCCCCCTCAAGAGCTGCCCCAAAAATTCTCCCCCTTTTTGACCAGAATGGCCAAAGGGTCACAGTTGCAGCTTTGTGAAAATGCCATCAACTTGAGCTGCTAACACATCAATTTGGTCCTGCATGACAACCAATCTCTCCGACTGCTCTTTCTGGCCATCTCTGAGGGTCTTTTCCATTTCCTTAAGACGTTGGTGAAGGTTATCAAAGAGCATTTGTAACTTGTCAGACTGAGGAGTAGACTGTGGTTGTGGAGTGTCTGGTTGCTGTGACGCATGGATGGTATAAACAGGTGAAGCTTGCTTAGGAGTAGAGGAAGTAGCAGAAAATAGATGTGCACTCTTTGGAGCTTTAGATGAGTGACTCCTGTTGGCCTGTAGAGTGAATATAGAGATTGGTCGAGGACGAGCAATCATGTTCCCAATTGAGGGAGGAGTAACACCTTCACGAAGAACGAACTTCATAATAAGACTACAAAATGGAAGGCACCCTCGTGCTATTGTTCTGGTTGCTGTCTTTCTTATGATGTGATAAATATGGGCACAAATGTCAATGGTGGTGCCTGTGATGAGATCACATAGAAATTGAGCCCTTCCAAGGTTTATATACACCGTGTTGGTCAACGGATAGAGGTTTGAAAACATGATCAGCTTCAATGTTGTCAAATCAGGTGAAAACTTGGTAGTACTAATTGATGTGCCAGTGCTTGAAATTTTATGGTCAGGACCAAGAATTTGGAGAATGTCCTAAATCTCTGGAGTACGATCATCATACAGAGTTAGGTCGGCATCCGCAGGTCGTGTGATGTGGAGAAGTTCAGCTATGGTGTCTGGATTAATGATGAACTCCGTTCCTCTTACCAGACAATGTAGTTCAGTCTCAAGATCAACTGTGTTGGCGTAACATTCCTTCACTAGTTCAATCATCGGATCAAAAAAATTTCCGAATAGTGCTGCCCAATCTTTTGCCTTAAAGATCCGAGGGACAAAAGTTGTGTCCAAAGTGTCAAATCTGACCACCCGTTCCACTATAGGAGTTCCCCGGTCAAAAATGCTAGAATAGGCATCTAGGTGCTGTGGAGTTCTGAACAACTCAATACTGAGTTCAATAGATGGCTGTGAGTAAGACCGTGTTCTTTTTGCAACAGGCACAGTTTCTTCTTCGGACATCACCTCTTTTCCTTTAGAGGATTGTCTAGACATCTGTAAGAGAGAAAACGCACAGCAAAGTACCAAATGCAATACCACAGGGAATCAAACATTAGATAACATAGTGTTGGTTAAATAATGACAAGAGTTTTCATAGAATCACAACAACAAAATATTAACTACACTAAAAACAACATGGGACACAGACAAAACTGAGTACAAGTAACATCTCAGAGTAAAAATTCACAAGATTACTCATGACAAAATGCCAAAAGCGTGATATGAAGGATGCAACACAATCTTGAACCACATCATATAACACAGTCTCACAATAAACAAACACGTGAAAACACATAAGAACCACAGCATAGTCAAGATAAAATCAACAAAACATATCCACATTAAACCCATTTTACACATGTTTAAACCCATTAAGACTCATCAAAAGCAGGGACACTTTTACACCAAAAAGATACTTGAGCCAAGTATACTGAAGGTAGATAGAAAGAACCCATACCTTTTTCTTGCTGTTTGATGAAGACATGATGCAAAAATGAAATCTTTTACAGTGAGACACAGAATGTTTGAGAGAGAAATGAGGAAGATAATGAACAGTCACAAAACTTCGAGGGAAAAACTGAAAACCAATTTTAAAAACTGTCTTCAAAACGCAAAACACACGTTTTTCGCGACTGGATTAAGTCGCCAGTAAGTCGCCAGGTTAAGCCGCGAAACACTGTGAAGAAAAGAAACTTGAGAATTTCTCTAAGTGTTTTTCGCGACTGGAAGGCCTACCAGCGAGATAGTCGCAATAGGAGCCGCGAAAATCCCTAAGTGAGCTCGCGATTGGACCTTCCACCCGCGAACCAATCGCCACACTGATCCGCGAAAAGTACAAAACACAAATTTTGAAAAAAAAATTTTCTAAGTCTTTTTCACGACTAGAGTACTGACTCGCCAGTAAGCTGCGAAAAATCTCTGAGTGAGCTCGCGACTGTGACATGCGACTGGGCCAACCCGCGACTTAGTCGCCAAAATAGGGCAACACTGTTTTTGAAATTTTTGACATTTTGTAAAAAGCAAACTACTTTCCAAAAACAAAGTAAAACACTCAAAAATCTTTTTGTGTTTGACCAACAAAGATTGAGCATATGAAAAACACATTTAATCAAGTACAATCACACAAATGAATATGGCATTCATTGAACATAGACTTGTGTGTTGTGTGAGGATATCAAAAATGAGATAGTCCTTAGTCCAATGTGAAGCTTCAATGATCAATTCAATCAAGGCATACACAACTAGCACTAGATAATGTGACATATCTCAATTATAGAAACATGCATATATGACCTCCCACAAGGACTTGATAACAATACTTTGAAGCTTTTCATTTGGCTCCATATTCAACATATCATTTGCAACTTTTGAGTAAAGAAAATCTCATTGTGAGATAGATGCCTGAAATTTTTGATATTTCAATTAATGAGTTAGCCTTTGGCTTTTTGGGCATCTTGCATACATTTTATTTTGGTCGCTTTCCCTTTTTCCTAGTCAAATACTAGTATATGCGACAGGCTTTTGTAGCTCTATATCTCTTTTTATTTGGAGATTTACATTTAGAGAGTTCTTTTAAAGCATAAAAATAAAAAGTGGGAAGATATATAGACATGAGTCTATGCATGTCTCAAGATCAACAAAACCATTCACTAATCATTCATGACAAGGTTGAAGATTTATTTACAACAATCACATAGATTTCAGAATTTCTTCCACAAAGATATGAGTGCATGAGAGACAAGCTAAGCTCGTTAAATGCACAAAGCCATAAGTACAAAGGTATAAGACAAAACATGCTTGGAGACAAAACTCAACAAAGTGATCAAACTTTTTGGATTTTCAACTATTTATGTATTTTTGGTTTTTTGACACAAAAAACAGTAGAAAAAAGATTTAAACACAAACCAACCACAAATTAAACACATGAAAAAAATATAAAGCAAATAACCAATCTTATCCATAATGCATAGGAAGAATTGATGCATGGACATGTTATAATGCTTATGCATGAGAACCCTTTGTCACCCACACGTCACGTGCGTTTGGGGTGATATCCTTGACGGATCGGGTACGAGAGTTAGGACTTTCAAACCTCCTGTTGAAGCTCTCCAAGCAAGTGGTGAAGGCGCCAATCATTTTCATCACGTCCGTCATTCCGGGATCACGGTTTTGGCTTCTTGATTGCTCACCACCCCAAGACCTCAAGTCATTTCTTCTTCCTCATGACCAAGGTACACTCGCATTGTTGTCTGCTTTTAACTTTTGACAGTTGGGTCTAGTGTGTCCTTGCAGTCCGCAATAGTGACAAATATAGTTTATTCTAGGACCCTGCTGCTATCTTGGAAGAGATCTTCCTCTAGCTCCAAATCTGACTTCAGATTGATTTTGGGACTTGTTAAACACCCGTTGATTAGCCACATTCTTTTTCTTCTCGGCCTCAACCATCTCTGGAGTAGGCTTATCAACAGCCGTCTCTTTGGTTTTCACAAACTTTACTTCCTTGGTGACTTTGGCTGATGAGCTGCTCCCTCCGGTATATCCCAACCCGGACTTGTCTGAGGCAGGTTTTTGGGATGAAATAACATCATCTAGCTTCCTAGAGGAGATCCTATCTACCTTGGCATGAGCTTGTACTACCTCTTGCTCAAGGAATCTCACTTTAGTGTAAGCTTCTGATAGCTCACCATTAAGTGTTTCAATTTCACATTTAGCTTCCTTATATCGTGCTAGAAGACTTTTGTAATCTTCCTCAGTTCTCTTCATCTTCTTGATGGCTGCATTAGCCACCTTAGCATATTCACCGGTCTTCTTAAGGAGTGAGTTGTAAGTCTCTTGCAATCCCACTATTTCTCCAATTTCCTCATCTTTAGACTCCTCGACTATTCCCACTGACTTCAAATTAGAATGTTCCCCAAGCTCCTTCACAAGTGTACCCAAATCATCCGAGGTCTCCACATGTGCAATGGTCATGAAAGCGGAGTAATTTCCTTCTCCATCACAGCTATCTTTAGAGTCAGAATTTGATGAATCATCATCACTCAAAGTTGTGGCATAGACCTTTCCTTTTGTCTTCAAATAATTGGGACATTCCTTTTTGAAGTGTCTGTGTCCATTACACTCGAAACACACAATGTCCGAGGTGGATTGAGACTCCTTCCCTTCTTTCCTCGTAAACTCTTTCTTATCACCTCTTGAAGATGAAAACTTCCCTCTGTTGAATGGTTTCCCACTGTTTTTCATCTTCAAGAATTTTCAGAAGTTTTTCGCCAAATATGCTACTTCCTTTTCCACTCCATCTTCTTCCGAAGGGTCATGAGATGCTACTCTCTCATCAATTGTTTTAAGAGCAAGTGATTTGCTCTTCTTTTGAGAAGGCAGGGACATATCATATGTTTGCAGAGAACCAACCAGCTCTTGAACCTTGATGTCGTCAAGATCTTTGCTCTCTTCAATGGTTGTAACTTTGGCACGAAAACTTTCTGGTAGTGACCGAAGGATCTTCCTTACAACTCTAGACTCCTCCGTCTTTTCCCCCAAATTAAATTTGCCGATGACCACCTCGTTTAGCTTACTGTAAAAAGAGTCAAAGGACTCATCCTCATCCATCTATAGCTGCTCAAACCGAGTGCTCAACATCTGAAGTTTGGTGTCTTTCACCTTCTTGGTTCCTTCATAAGTTGTCTCCAGAATTTCCCATGCTTCCTTCGCAACGGTGATATGAGAAATCCGGTGGAATTCTTTTGGAGAGATACCGCAGAAAATAGCATTCAATGCCTTGCTATTTGCATTTGCCGCTGCAAGAGCAGCCTTATCCCAATTGGCCTTAGGAACCCCTAGTTTAGTTCAACCTATCTCAACTGCATACCACACAACATCATCCATAGAACACAAAAACGCCCTCATTCGGACTTTTCAAAATGCATAATTATTACCATCAAAAAATGGTGGAACATTAAGAGATTGAGACCTATCCATCTCAACAAGGGGTCAAGGATCACACTCAGGTATTCAAACCACAACAAGTGTACTCGCTCTGATACCAATTGAAAGTTCAAAATGGGTATAAAACACACTTGAATGTTTAGACCCCAAAATACAAAAATACCAATTCAAGCTTTATATCAAACAATTAATGTGCGGAATATGATAACAAGCTTATAACAGAATTGATACCACAATCTAAGCCAAATATAAATACATCCACAGCAGTAAATATAAGGCAAAGATAAGGGAAAGAAAGATGCAAACACACGGACAACACACGATGTGTTATCAAAGAGGAAACCGAAATCCTTGGCGTAAAACCTCTCCGCCGCCTTCCAAGCGGTGATAAAATCCACTAAAGAATATAGTTGGGATACATGAACAGCAGAAGACCCTCCAAGCCTAATCTACCTAAGTACCTAAGCCCTCCAAGCTTTTTGCTCCAATGAGGTTACGCCGAACCTTTTTCTTCTTTAGCTTCCCGGATTCCGCTACTTGACCATAGCATCAACCAATGTATATTGGTTCCTTCCAAACTGCTTCCCTCAGCACCAAATAAGCCTTCTCACAGACGTGGGTGTGGTGAGATAAGGTTTTGGTAAAAGACCTCTCAAGGTTATGACAATGGAGAGGAAGAGAGTAGAGGAATTTGTAGAGTTTCTTAGATGAATATTGGGGATGAGGCAATCTTGTTTTGCTCTAGGGTTTTTTCTCACAAAATTCTCTCTGGAAGCTCTCTCAAAATGATGGGTATAAGGGTGTATATATAGTAGGGTGAGAAGGGAATGCAAAACGTCAGTTTTTGCCAAATAGGGCAATTTGGCGACTTGGTCTCGCGGCTTGTCCAAGTCGCGAGTTCCAGTCGCGACGTAATAGCCTGGCCAGCCTGGGACTTTTGTCCTGTAGCGTGACAGCTGGCGCGACCCTTCAGCTCCCCCATGTGCCTCTCACATGCCAGCTTTTGGCGGCTTTCCAGTCACGATCCACCCGTGAGCCCTAGCCGCAAAGCTCTGTTTTCTTGCACACTCTTGAGCTTTTCTTCACATCTTCTCACACACTACCCTTACAATTTTCCCACCTAAATACAGGGTTACTAAGTGCTAAATTACAAGCAAATTGGTCACTGAATAAAGCTAATTAGATGGTTGATAAAATTCAACCTTACAACCCATATACAAGCAGATGTAGATATACATACATCATGCATAATACAACCACACAGAGTGGGAAAGTAAATCAGACATTGGCAACATTCCAAGGGTATAGCCCAACAAGGTACAGGAAATGTAAAACAGACATTGCCATACCCAGGGAACGTAGGGAGAGGCTAACGGAGGGAGGTAGAAGGACATAACCACTTGGGGAGGCTAGGCCTCTAATCTACTGAAAATTGCACTTTGTGGGCTTGCGTCTTCTTACTTGCATCTTTCCCTTTTTGCTCGCGCCTAGGAGGTCGTGCCCTCGCTCCAAGCGTCCTTACTCCATGTGTGTACATGCAACAAACAAGGAAACAAGCCAGCGGATAAGTAAAGAAAGGAACAAAGACATAGGGAGAGCAGGCAAAGAACATAGAGACCCAAATGGGGGCAAACAAAGCATGCTAAGCATATGAAATGGCAAACAAGCACGTTATCAAGCAAAAGAGGGTGTCCTAGGCGGAAAAATGTAGGTTTGGAACAAGAGTCCATAGTTCCATTAGATTGGAGTATGGACAAAACACAAACTCATGCACGAACATGTAGGCATGCATGCAAAAGATGCAAAGAAGTAAAGAAAGCCAAACGAGCGGTGCAAAGCAAGCAAGGCAAGCATATCAACATCACATGAGGTAGAGAAAGGGTATGCATCTAGCAAACCGCATCACAGGGATGTGTCTCATAAGTGGTTACACCTTAATAGGCCACAGGGGGATGGATGTAACCACACAAGAACAAGCCCACAGGAGGCACGAAGCATGGCAAGGCCTAGATCTAGAGAGGCAAACATAGGCATAAAGCATAGAACCAAGCAAACGAATATAGACATGCATAAAAGAAATGATCTAAACACTTTAATGTAGGCCTAGGTGTGTGGATGTAGGCCTGGGCCACTGGATCTAGATCAATACCCCACCATTAAGAGCCAAAACATAAGGAAAAGGAAATAACAAGAGATGGAAAAGCTATAAAAGCACATGGCATAGCAACCAACATGTAGATCTAGACACACGAACAAGGCACATAGCACACAAAGGTATAGATCAACCAAAGGTAAGCATGAAGCTATAAGCATGAACATCACACAAGTTGCAAAGCAAAAATCATAAATAGACAAGCAAAAGTATGGATTTAAAGGTAATTAAAAGTCCTTGGAAGTTGTTTGAATGACTTCAAACAATTTCCAAAGGGCTTGGGAGCCTCTTTGTAATTTTTGAAAAGATTTAGGACTTTATTGCAATTTTAGAAAGATTTGGGGCCAAAAATGTAATTTTGGGAATTTTTGGGTCAAAATGCAATTTTGAAGAAAATCGGGGTCAAAACATGATTTTTGGAAATTTTGGGATTTAAACATGATTTTTGGAAAGTTATATTAATATGCACAATGGGAAAATACATATTTAGATGCAAACTTGATAATATGGATTAAAATGAAAACATAGCAAAAATATGTGAATATGCAAATATAGAACAAAGGATGGCATTTTATTGATAAAAAAAAGATACAAATAAACATGCAAATGGACCTTTATTGAAAAGATTGGCTGAAAGGTTATATTAAAATGGGATGGAAATAAAATGAAAGCATGGGCCATGAGTAAGTGCCAAGGAGCAAACCAAGCCCAAGCCCTACAAGTTGATGGGTTAGCTGGGTTCTAAACGGAGTCACCAATAGATTGGGCCTTGGGCACACTCGAGCAGCCTGCTCACCAGCAGAAATAGTCTCATCATCAGAAGAAGAGTCCCCATGGGACGTAGCATGAACGGGGGCCTTCATCCAGTCACCTCTAAAACTTGCCTTCCAAGGCATAATCAACAAAACAACCAAAAATTCAAACACAAGCAGTAAGCCCATGAAACAAATGGCAATACAGATGAACTAACAATCTTTCCTAAACATGTTATGCAGGTTCATGTTAAGCATATGTTCTCACAAGAAAACAGATTCTTACAAGAGTCCCTACAATGAGTTAACTAGCGGCAGTGCTGTATGCTTGCATCTTGTTTGGAGGCTATCCAGTGGCTGTGTTGTACATCTCTACAATAGGTTATAGCGGCCGTGCCATATGCTCATATCCTACAGCGAGTTACCTAGCGGTCATGCCAAATGCTCGCATCTTGTTTGGAGGCTATCTAGCGGCCGTATCGTACGTCTCTAAAGTAGGTTATAGCGGACGTGACTTATATTCACATCCGATCAAAAGGTCAACTAGCAGTCATGCAGAATGCCTCGCCACCACACAGTTATCAAGTTCCCAAAGAAGTTCCGAGTTCCAAATCTATAGTAGGTTATAGTGGCTGTGCCGTATGCCCATATCCTATCTCGAGGTTAATTAGCGACCATGTCATATGCCTCACCATCACAGTTATCAAGTTCCTAAAGAAGTTCCAAGTTCTTAATCTACAGTGGGTTATAGCGGCTGTGCCATATGCTCAAATCCTATCTTGAGGTTAATTAGCGACCGTGTCATACACCTTGCCATCAAAGTTATCAAGTTCCAAAAGAAGTTCCAAGTTCCTAATCTATAGTGGGTTACAGGGTCGTGCCGTATGCACACATCCTATCTTGAGGTTAATTAGCGACCATGACATATGCCTCACCATCATAGTTGTCAAGTTCCTAAAGAAGTTCCAAGTTCCTAGTCTATAGTGGGTTATAGTGGCTGTGCTGTATGCTAACATCTTATCTTGAGGATAATTAGCGACTGTGTCGTATGTCTCACCATCACAATTATCAAGTTCCTAAAGAAGTTCCAAGTTCCTGATCTACAGTGGGTTATAGCAGCCGTGCTATACGCTCACATCCTATCTTGAGGTTAATTAGTGACCGTGTCGTATGCCTCCCCATCACAGTTATCAAGTTCCTGATCTACAGTGGATTATAGCAGCCGTGACATATGCTTACCTCCTATCCTGAGGTTAATTAGCGATCGTGTCGTACGCCTCACCACAACAGTTATCAAGTTCCTAAAGAAGTTCCAAGTTCCTGATCTACAGTGGGTTATAGCGGCTGTGCCATATGCTCACATCCTATCTTGAGGTTAATTAGCAACCATGTCGTACGCCCCACCATCACAGCTATTAAATTCCAAAAGAAGCTCCAAGTCCTTAATCTATAGTAGGTTATAGCGGCCATGCTGTATGCTCACAACCTATCTCGAGGTTAATTAGCGACTGTATCGTATGCCTCGCCATCATAATTATTAAGTTCTTAAAGAAGTTCCAAGTTCCTAATCTACAGTGGGTTATAGCGGCTGTGCCGTATGCACATATCCTATCTCGAGGTTAATTAGCGACCGTGTCGTACACCCCGCCAACACAGTTATAAAGTTCCTAAAGAAGTTCTAAGTTCCTGATCGACAGTGGGTTATAGCGGCCACGATGTATGCTTACAACCTATCTCGAGGTTAATTAGCGACCGTGTCATACGCCTCGCCATCACAGTTATCAAGTTCCTAATCTACAGTGGCTTATAGCAGTTGTGCCGTATGCTTACATCCTATCTCGTGGTTAATTAGCGACCATGTCGTACACCTTGCCATCACAATTATCAAGTTCCAAAAGAAGTTCCAAGTTCCTGATTTACAGTGGGTTATAGCAGCCATGCTGTATGCTTACAACCTATCTCGAGGTTAATTAGCAACAGTATCGTACGCCTCGCCATCACAGTTATCAAGTTCCTAAAGAAGTCCCAAGTTCCTAATCTACAGTGGATTATAGTGGTCGTGCCGTATACTCACATCCTATCCCGAGCTTAATTAGCAATCGTGTCATACGCCTCGCCAAAACAGTTATCAAGTTCCAAAAAAAGTTCCAAGTTCCTGATCTATAATGGGATATAGCGGCCGTGCTGCGAGTTCACATCCTACCTCGAGGTTAACTAGTGGTCGTGTTGCATGCCACGCCATCACATAGTTATCAAGTTCCTATAGAAGTTACGAGTTCTTGATCTGTAGTGGGTTATAGCGGCTGTACCGTGTGCTCACATCCTATCTCGAGGTTGACCAGTGACCACGTCGTATGCCTCACCATCACAGTTATCAAGTTCCTTATCGACGGTGGGTTATAGCGGTCGTGCCGTATGTTCACATCCTATCTTGAGGTTAATTAGTGACTATGTTGTATGCCTCGCCATCACAGTTATCAAGTTCCTAAACAAGTTCCGAGTTCCTAATCTACTGTGGATAATAGCAGCCATGCTGTATACCCACGTCCTATCTCGTGGTTATTAGTTGATGAAGTCAAGAATTTCACCAGTGAGCCACACGATACCTGCGCGCTCGAATGTGAACTTGCACAACAAAGAGAAGAAAAAGCCTTGCGAAGAGCACCGGTGTGGTGCCGGCCGAATACCCTTCAAAGGTTAAGTCATAAATATTCTCATAACTCTAGAGTGCTAGAAAGGGTAAATTATGCGTACCTTAATTTTTAAGGGTATTGGAGCTTTTATAGTAGTAGAGGGTTGACCTCTCCTCCTTGGCGCGGAAGTCTATTCCTTATAGGACTCTTCTTATATAATCCTAAACTTGATGTACAAGGTGTTTCCTTGTGGAGAGGACTCATTAATGAGCGCATCTTCTAGAACTTTACCTGTGCTAGAATTCCATTTATGTGCTTTATGGATATCGGACCCATCCAGCCTCGGCCCACAAGTGATGGCCCGTCAGGATGTTGGCCCGTCAGGCCCATATAAATGGAGATTTTTCCCTCTTCAATTGCCCCCTCACCCCATGAGTCCGTCAGTCTTTACAGGGCACATGGGGTGACGATTCGTGACCAAGGTATGACGGGTCAGAGGCTTGTGGTGTTGACAGTTCCATTCTAGGGCACAATTTCAAATGGACATTATGACACGTGTCGCTCTACCACTGGATGTTGTCTTGGATCGAGGCATCGCCTCGTCTCCCGTGTCATTTCCTTATAAATACCAAGCCTTCATCTCTCATTTTTCCATTTTGCACAGAAATTCATTGGTCAGAGCGCAATTCATCATCCTTGTTAGACTACACTGCCTACTTACTAGCATCCGTCACCATCATATTTTCTCCATTCACATACACACTGATTGGTAAGTGCTTTTTGTCCTTTCATTCCCCCGTCAGATTAATTTTTATACCTCAACTTCATACATCATTTTTCCTCTCCATAGACCTGTCATAGTCTTTAGGTTTCGTCATCATTGTAGGCAATGTCTAGTGCGTCCAGTAATCAATCATTTGTCCGTGACGGGGCAGACTATGAGGAGGTATACCCGTCAAGTCACAAAGACCAAGACAGTCCAAGTGACGATAGGAGTCCATCAGCCTCTTCTCCATCCTCAACAAACGAGGATATGGAATTGGTTGAACCAGAGTTAGTGTCTGATGATGATGAAGAGCAACAAATAGGACCCGTCGTAGGGGCTGATGGACCAAGGGAGTTCATTATGCTTCTAGAGTGGACGGTAAATGATTTCACATCAACTATTAAGGATACCCACTTTAAAACTCTTAGGGCTAACTACCAGATTCTGGATAACATTCCCATCTGTCTGCCTTACAAATCAGAGAAATGTTATTATGAAGGGGTAGACGGTGTTGGAGTGTACGAGCAAATGTTGAAGGTAGGACTCAGATTTCCACTGAGCTCCCTTCATCACGAACTGCTTAAGTATCTGGGTTTGTCCGTCAACCAAATATCCCCTAATGCCTGGAGGGTCTTCATAGCAATGGAGATTCTATATGGCGCTTGGACGGACGGGGCTAGGAGGTTGACGGTGCGAAAGTTTCTTCATTGCTACCGTCCGGATGAGATTGACAAGTCTAGGGGTATACACAGTTTTGTACCTAGGAGTTCACTGTTAAAGGTTATATACAAAACCCCAGACTCCAACAGAGACTGGAAGAGTCTTTATTTTTTCTCAGAGGGTGATGGATGGATGTGTCGTCCGGGGGATACGGACCATATGCCTGTTGACACAACATGGGGCATATTGTCTGAGAACGGTATGTGTCCGTCCTAATGCGATAGGATTTTCCTCAACCGTTTAATTTACTTATAATGTTTTTCTAACCGTTTTTCCTTTTCTTGTGCAGTTCGACGGCGTCCACAAGTTAGCATTGAGGAGTTCAGTTTTCTTGAAGGCATTTTCAAAAAGACTACACCCGAGGAAAGGACTTGGGCTAAGTTGGTCAATCTTGATACTATTTGTTGGTATTGTGACAGACCCATACCAACACCAGTAGTAATTAAATACCAAGCAAGGATCCATCAATG
The DNA here is from genome assembly GCA_023621385.1 of Quercus gilva. Classification (NCBI taxonomy): domain Eukaryota; kingdom Viridiplantae; phylum Streptophyta; class Magnoliopsida; order Fagales; family Fagaceae; genus Quercus; species Quercus gilva. Next base: position 64,238,164 of record CM042476.1, on the reverse strand, counting down.
TAAGTCCGTCGTTCCTATCTTACTTGAATGATTGATTCTTTGTTTTAGGAAGCTAACTTCATCCATTCATTCTTACAGAAATGGACGCTGCCAAGAGAAGGTCACTAATAAAATCCAATGCTGCAAAAAACAGGGAGGCCAATGCTATTGACCCAAAGGATACGACGGTCCCTGCAAAGAGAAAGCAGCCATCCAAGGGAGACCATCTCCCAAAGAAGCCAAAGGTCTCTTTGGAACCCATCGTGGGACTCATGGCTGAGGGTGCCAAGACGGCTACCCCACCAAAACATGGGGCTGGCAAAGGCCTTATGAAGGGTTCGTCTTTAAACCTTAAGAAGCCACCTCCACTCTCCGAAACAACCCCAAATACGCTTTGGAACAGCTTTCCTCCATCATCACTTCCGAGGATTATGAAGACTTGGGTAATCACTCGACGGAGGCTATGGGTGAGACGAGTCTGTTCAGCATAGCTTAGGTAAACTTCGTCCGACTTACCTCCCTTTATCCTTCATCCGTCTTACTATTGCCTTTGATTTTTAAATTATTTCCTAACTTTCAGACCATGGTCATGGTGAAGGGCTTGATGGGACGGTGCTTCAATCACGAGACAACCTTGGGCCGTTTACGGAACAAAGCCAAGATGACGGAGGATGAGCTCGTCGAGCTGAAGGCATCGAAGGTCGTCCAAGAGAAGAAACTAAAAGTGGCAGAGATGGAGAGGGACGAGTATTATAAGCTGACGGAGGAGCTGAGGAAGGTACTTGTAGATAAAGAAAAAGAGCTCTGTTTGGCCAAGGATGCGGCCATACAAGAGTACCGTGACTCCGACGCCCTTTTGTCTGAGCTTCGAGAGTCTTATGGTGACGGTTTTGATGAAGCTATCCGTCAAGTGAAGGCGTTACATCCTGACCTTGATTTGTCATTTGTTAACATTGATGCTCCTGATCATTCGATCATCCGTCTTGCTTATTCCGAGGATACTGATGAGCTGTTTGGCGAGAACCCACCCGTCAATACAAATGGAGACCAACAAACTATTGAAGGTGACCCTAAGGATGGTCAGAGTGCTCCTGTAGATCAGCAAGCTACAGAAAATGAACCTAAGGGTGACTAAGCCCATCTTAGTGAAGAGAAGAAGGCCGTATAACTTAGATTAAATTTCGTTTTATCTTATCGTTGTATTTATATTTAAAATGTAAGGGTAATTAGAGAACAATTCATGACTCCGTCATGTTTTTATTGTAAACATTTTCCTTTTTATGGGAACTTAATCCGTCACCTTTATCGCTTGGTTTATTTATTCTGTTGTTTATAATTCACCCGTTGACTTTATTTGATTTGGTTAATGAATTATACTGTTCGCCCTTGGGCCCGTCGGACTAAGGAAAACACCGTCTTATTTGATTTGAGGCGTTTTGCCTACTTAATTCGTCTATTTTGGATTTTAGCCGTACTAGGGGGATCCGTCCACCCTATGATTTTTATTTTAATCTTTGAGGAGATCCGTCCACTTGGTGGATTTTAGACTTTAACCTTCCTAAGGTGATCCATCCATCTTGTGGACTTTAGTTTTTAACCCTCCTGGGGTGATCCGTCCATCTTGTGGACCAAGTTTTCATCCGTCCTCTATGGGACTTGGGATTTTTATCCTCCTAGGATGACCCATCCATTATGTGGACAAAATTTTTGTCCGTCCTCCATAGGACTTAGATTTTCATCCATCCTCTATGGGACTTGGGATTTTTATCCTCCTGGGATGACCATCCATCATGTGGACAAAATTTTTATCCGTCCTCCGTAGGACTTAGATTTTCATCCTCTTGGGATGATCCGTCCGTCATGTGGATTAAGTTTTTATCTGTCCGTTATGGGACTTAGGATTTTATCCTCCTGGGATGACTAGTCCATCATGTGGACAAAATTTTTATCCGTCCTCCATAGGACTTAAGATTTTCATCCTTTTGGGATGATCCGTCCATCATGTGGACTACGTTTTTATCCGTCCTCCCTAGGACTTAAGATTTTCATCCTCTTGTGATGATCCATCCATCATATGGACTACGTTTTTATCCGTCCTCCATAGGACTTAAGATTTTCATCCTCTTGTGATGATCCGTCCATCATGTGGACTACGTTTTTATCCGTCCTCCATAGGACTTAAGATTTTCATCCTCTTGTGATGATTCGTCCATCATGTGGACCTAAGATTTAATCGTCTGATATTGAACTAAGTAGATTAAGTAGGAAAAATTCAGTAGAGTCTGAAAGAAATCATGTAGGAAAAAAGGTGCCTGCCCCATTGGGCTTAAAAAAGCAGTAGAAAGAATTGTTCAAAGCAAAGAAAAATAATGGAAATAGCTGTTCGAAGTAAAAAACTACTGAAAACTTAGAAATAAATTGGAAAATTGGGGGGGGGGGGGGGACCGTTGATGCCCTCTATGTCGTCTCTATTGGTAGTATCTACGTAGGTGCTCTGTGTTCCACGGGTGTTGCAGCTTTTGTCCGTCGAGAGTTTCAAGGTGGTAGGTCCCTTTCCTTTGCCAAGATAAGATCCTGTATGGTCCCTCCCAGTTGGGGTCGAGCTTTCCTTGAGAGGGATCTCTAGCAGCTCCCATTACTTTTCGTAGCACAAGATCCCCCATCTGAAAGTCTCTATGTCTGACATTGGAGTTGTAATATTTTGCCATTAGGTTCTGGTATCGCGCCAACCTCTGCTCTGCTGTAGCCTGGGCCTCGTCCACTAAGTCTAGTTGGAGTCGCAAGGCTTCTTCGTTCTTATCGTCACTGTAATTCTCCACGCGATAGCTCGTAAGCCCTACCTCCGCTGGGATTATTGCATCAGTCTCATATGCCAGCCGAAACGGCGTTTCTCTAGTAGGTACTCTTATTGTTGTCCGATATGCCCACAAGACGCTTGGAAGTTCGTCAGGCCAAATACCCTTTGCCCCCTCGAGCCGAGTCTTGATTATCTTGAGCTGGGTTCGGTTCGTAACCTCGACTTGTCCGTTGGTCTGCGGGTGTGTGGGCGAGAAGTAATGATTCTTGATACCCAGCTCTAAACAGAAGTTCCTAAATGCGTTGTTTTCGAACTGTTTTCCATTGTCGGAGACAAGCACTCTTGGTATCCTGTACCTGCAGATAATATTCCTCCAAATGAAGCTTCGAATGTTTTTCTCCGTGATAGTGGCCAGGGCCTCTGCTTCCACCCACTTGGTGAAGTAGTTGATACCAACAACCAAAAATTTTAGTTGCCTTACCACTGTCGGGAAGGCGCCCATGATGTCTAGTCCCTATTGGGCGAACGGCCAAGGGGCCGTCATGGGTGTCAGCTCCTCGGTTGGTTGCTTGATCAAATTACTGAACCTCTGGCATTTGTCACACGTCTTGACATAGCCTTGCACGTCCTTTTGCATCGTAGGCTAGTAGTACCCTACTCGGATCAATTTGTGTACTAAGGATCGTGCCCCCGAATGGTTTCCACAGATGCCCTCATGGACTTCTCTCATTACGTAGTCTGCCTCGTCGTGATTCAAACACCTCAGATATGGTCGTGAGAATCCCCTTTTGTATAAAATGTTATTGATCAGCACAAATCGTGAGGCTTGGACTTTCAGTTTTCTGGCTGCCTTTTTCCTGTCTAGTAGTGTGCCTGTCCTCAAGTAGGCTAATAGTGGCGTAGTCCAATTGTTCTTAGAATCCACCTCATGCACTTCTGTTCCGTCGTCAATAATTGAGGAAGTTTGGACAAATGACAATACTTGATCAGGGACTAGCATAGATTTTGCTGAGGCTACTTTTGCCAGACGGTCGACACATTCATTCTCCTCCCTTGGGATTTGAATGAATCGCACTTTGAGGCCGTCGATCCGATTCTTGACTTTTTCTAGGTACTTCTTCATCCTTTCATTTTTGCACTCGTATATGCCGTTAATTTGACTTGTTATTACCTGGGAGTCGCAATGTACGACCATGACTTCAGCACCTGCTGCCATTGCGAGGTCCAATCCGACCACTAATGCTTCATACTCGACCTCATTGTTTGTCGTTGTGTAATCCAATCGAACCATGCACTCGATTTTATCCCCGTTTGGGGTTTGGATTACTATTCCAGCTCCTCCAGCTTGCTTGTTTGAAGAACCGTCTGTGTAGATGCTCCATTCTCTGAGGGTGTCTGCCCCCTTGCCTTCTAATAGGGTATACTCAGCAATGAAGTCTGCCACGACTTGGCCCTTTATTGCAGTTCACGGGTAATACTGTATATTAAACTTGCTTAGTTCTATTGCCCATGAAGCCATTCGTCCGACAGCTTCAGGGCTGCTCATGGCTCTCTTTAGAGGTTGATCCGTCAAGACTATGATGGCGTGGGCCTGGAAGTATGGCTTGAGCTTTCGGGCCGCAGTTACCAGTGCGAAGGCCAACTTCTCCATCTGGGGGTATCTTTCTTCTGCCCCCCGGAAACCCCTACTTATGAAATAGATGGGTAGTTGAGTTCCTTGTTCTTCTCTTATTAAGGCTGCACTGACGGCTGCTTGCGAAACCGCTAAGTATAGGTAGAGTTCTTCCCCTGGTTCGGCCGGGCTGAGAAGCGGTGGAGAGGCAAGGTATTTCTTTAGGTCCTCAAATGCTTTCTGACACTTATCCGTCCATTCGAAAGATTTTCTCAAGGTGCGGAAGAACGGTAGACATTTGTCCGTTGCTTTAGAAACGAATTTGTTTAAGGTCGCAATTTTGCCATTCAAGCTCTGCATCTCTTTCACTGTCTCCGGTGGTTTTAACTCCATGATGGCCCGTATTTTCTTCGGGTTGACCTCTATTCCTCTTTGGGATACCATGAATCCTAAGAACTTCCCCGCCGTTACTCCGAATACGCACTTGTTCGGATTCAACTTCATATTGTACGACCTGAGAGTGTCGAAGGTCTCTTGTACGTCTCTTAGATGGTCCTGTTCCAGAAGGCTTTTTACAAGCATGTCATCGACGTACACCTGTACATTCCTCCCAATCTGGTGCGCGAACATTTTGTTCACTAGTCTTTGGTATGTTGCTCCTGCATTCTTGAGCCCAAACGACATTACTTTGTAACAAAAAAGCCCCTGGCTTGTGACAAAAGAGGTCTTCTCCTGATCGGCTTCTTCCATCTTGATCTGATTGTAGTTGGAGAAGGCATCCATGAAGCTCAAGAGTTGATGTCTTGCCGTTTAGTCTACCAATGTATCAATCAGAGGTAACGGATAACTGTCTTTTGGGCATGCTCTGTTGAGGTCCGTGAAGTCGACACACATTCACCACTTCCCGTTAGCTTTTTTGACCATCACCACGTTCGCTAACCAGTTGGGGTAATATACCTCCCGGATGAAGTCTGCCTCGAGTAGCTTTTTTACTTCTTCCGCTATTGCCTTGTCCCGTTCTTGAGCGAATACTCGTTTTTTCTGTCTTACGGGTGAAAACATAGGGTTCACATTCAGCTTGTGAACCATGACTGAGCAATTAATCCTGGGCATGTCTTCGTGGCTCCAAGCGAAAACATCTTGATTTATCCTGAGGAATGCTCTGAGGGCCTGCCGTATGGGCTGGCTGGCCGATGTCCCTATCCTAGTCGTTTGTTCAGGCTTTGATTCGTCTAGCGCTATTTCTTTCAGTTCTTCGACGGGTTCTGCAGTGACTCGCTGTTCTTCTATGCACATTGTTTGCTAGTGGTCCTTCATCTCCAACATGGCTAAGTAGCACTCACGGGCGGCCACCTGATTCCCCCGTAACTCCCCGACCCCATACTTCGTGGGGAACTTAATCATCAGGTGGTATGTTGAGGTTGCTGCCTTCCATGCGTTAAGGGTAGGTCGTCCAAGGATAGCGTTGTACGCTGACAAGCAATCAACTACGAGGAATGTCACGTCTCGAGGGATCTGCTGAGGATAATCTCCTACTGCCACCGAAAGTGTGATTGCACCCAACGGGAATACTTTCGTTCCTCCAAACCCCACCAATGGGGCGTTTGTTGGTATCAGTCGTTCCTTATTAATCATCATTTGCTGGAATGCGGGATAATATAGGATGTCCGCTGAGTTGCCATTGTCGACCAACACTCAGTGCATGTTATACTCCTTGACTCGTGGGGTGACGACCAGTGCATCGTCATGCGGATGATGAAGACGTCATGCGTCTTCTTCTGAGAACCCAATTATTGGGCAATCCCTCGGGCTATCTTCGGAACCGAGCCCGTCAGCTGGACGTTCTGAACCATTCGGAGGTAAGTTTTTCGGGCCTTCTTGGACGAGCCTGCTGTCGCTGTTCCTCCCACAATCATCCTTATGTCTCCGATTGGGGGTCTAGGATGCTCATTCTCCCTTCGGGGTTGTTGCTCTTGAGGTGGAGGATCCGTCCTTTCTTTCTTGATGAACTTTTGCAATTTTCCTTGTCTGATAAGGACCTCAATCTGCTGCTTCAAGTCGTAGCGATCAGACGTATCATGACCGTGGTCGCGGTGGAAACGGCAGTACCTGTCTTTGGACCGCTTGCTCGGATCACTCTTGAGTTTTCCTAGGAATGTTAGAGCCCCTTTGTCCTTAATCTGCATTAGGACTTGGTCTATTGGGGTATTCAACGGGGTGAAGCTTGTAAACCTTCTTCCTGGGGGCTTAGGGCACCAGTCGTCCCTTCGGTCTCCTGTTTTGAGTTTCTTCCATTCTTGGTCCTGCTGGGTGTCTTCCGGTCGTTCTTTCTTCCTTGGCTTGTCGTCTTGGGCCAGCAATGCGTCTTCCGCATTCATGTACTTGGTGGCTCTGTAAAGAACCTCCATCATGGTTTTCGGGTCATTTTTGTATAGAGAGAACAAAAATTTACCCTTTTGCAACCCATTTGTGAAGGTTGCTACTAGTATCTTATCGTCGACCTCATCGATTGAAAGTGCTTCCTTATTGAAGCGGGTTATGTAGGATCTCAGCGTTTCGTTCTCTCGCTGTCTGATGCTCATCAGGCACACCGTGGACTTCTTGTACCTATGTCCCCTGATAAAGTGAGATGTGAACTGGGTGCTTAATTCCTTGAAAGTGCTGATGGAATTTGGTGTCAACCGACTGAACCAAATCCTCGCGGCTCCCTTTAGTGTGGTGGGGAATGCCCTGCACATTATCTCATCCGCAACCCCTTGAAGGTGCATTAAGGTTTTAAACGTCTCTAGGTGATCCAGAGGGTCTTTTATTCCGTCATAACTGTCGATCTGTGGCATTTGAAACTTGTGTGGTAGGGGGAAGGAATTCATGGCCGCAGTGAAAGGCGAATCAGTGCGGTTGACTAGATCATCAAGGTCACTGGAAACTCGCCCCTTGAGTGCGTTCATCATAAACTCCATTTATTCTCTCATCGCTTGCATCTCTGCGATAATGTGTGGTGGAGTCGTATCCGTGATGGATGGCATGCTCAAGTTCTACCTCTCTGGTTTGCTTGGGGCGTGGCTGCCTTCAAGTTTCTCCTGGTTTTTTCTTGCAGCGCTGGTCCCTTCTTGGTCTTCTTGTTGGTTATTTGGTGTTGCATTCTTTTGGTGCAGCTGTTCTTCCAAGTTGAGGTTTTGTTTTGTGAGGCGTTCCACGGCGGCCGTAAGAGTTCGAACTTGCCTCTCGAGAGTAGTCGTGGGTGGTTCCTCTCCTTGAACGTCGTTTGTGGTTGCCATCGAGCGAGTGAGTACCATGCAACCCTTTGGTCTGGGAAACGATAGTATGGCTTATGAATCTTAACCAAGATTAACCTTTCCCACAGACGGCGCCAACTGATGAAGTCAAGAATTTCACCAGTGAGCCACATGATACCTGCGCGCTCGAATGTGAACTTGCACAACAAAGAGAAGAAAAAGCCTTGCGAAGAGCACCGGTGTGGTGCCGGCCGAATACCCTCCGAAGGTTAAGTCAGAAATATTCTCACAACTCTAGAGTGCTAGAGAGGGAAAATTATGCATAGTAGAGGATATTGGAACTTTTATTGTAGTAGAGGGTTGACCTCTCTTCCTTTGCGCGGAAGTCTATTCCTTATAGGACTCTTCTTATATAATCCTAAACTTGATGTACAAGGTGTTTCCTTGTGGAGAGGACTCAATAATGAGCGCATCTTCTAGAACTTTACCCGAGATAGAATTCCATTTATGTGCTTTGTGGATATCGGACCCATCCAACCTTGGTCCACAAGTGATGGCCCGTCAGGATGTTGGCCCGACAGGATGACAGCCCGTCAGGCCCATATAAATGGAGATTTTTCCCTCTTCATTAGTGACCACGCCATATGCCTTGCAATCATAGTTATCAAGTTCCTAAAGAAGTTCCAAGTTCCTAATCTAGAATGGGTAAATGCGGCTGTGCCATATGCTCACATCCTATCTCGAGGTTAAATACTGACCGTGTCGTACACCTAGCCACCATAGTTATCAAGTTCTTAAGGAAGTTCTATGTTCTTGATCTGCAGTGGGTTATAGTGGCTGTGCCATATGCTTACATCTTATCTCCAGGTTAATTAGCGACCGTGTCATACACCTCGCGATAACAGTTATCAAGTTCCTAAAGAAGTTCAAAGTTCCTGATCTACAGTGGGTTATAGCGGCCGTGCTGTATGCTCACATCCTTTCTCGAGGTTAATTACCGACCGTGTCGTATGTCTTGCCATCACAGTCATTAAGTTCCTAAAGAAGTTCCAAGTTCCTGATCTATAATGGGTTATAACGACCATGCTGTATGCTCACATCCTATCTTGAGATTAATTATCGACCGTGTCGTATGCATCGCCATCACAGTTATCAAGTTCCTATAGAAGTTCCAAGTTCCTAATCTATAGTGGGTTATAGCGACCGTGCTGTATGCCCACTTCTTGTCTTGAGGTTAATTAGTGATTGTGTCATAAGCCTCGCCACCACAGTTATCAAGTTTCGAAAGAACTTTCGAGTTCCTGATCTATAGTGGGTTATAGCAGCCGTGCCGTATGCTGACATCCTATCTAGAGGTTAATTAGCCAACGTGTCGTACACCTCACCATCACAGTTATCAAGTTCCTAAAGAAGTTCCCAGTTCTTGATCTATAGTGGGTTATAGCGGCCGTGCCGTATGCTCACATCCTATCTCGAGGTTAATTAGTGACCATGTTGTACGCCTCACCATCACAGAGATCAAGTTATTAAAGAAGTTCAAAGTTCCTGATCTATAGTGGGTTATAACAGTCGTGCAGTATGCCCACATCCTATCTCGAGCTAAATTACCAATCATGTCATACACCTTATCATCACAGCCATAAATTTCATAAAAAGTTCCAAGTTCCTAGACTTTATTGGGTTGTATTGGCCATGCTCACATCCCATCTCGAGGTTATTTAGCAACTGTGTTGTATGCTTTGCTATCACAGTTATCAAGTTCCTAAAGAATTTCCGTGTTCCTGAACAATAATTGGTTATAGCGGCCATGCCGTATGCTCTAATCCTATCTCGAGCTTAATTACCAACCGTGTCCTACACCCCGCCATCACAATTATGAAGTTCCTAAAGAAGTTCCAAGTTACTGATCTACAGTGGGTTATAGCGGCCATGCTATATGCATACAATCCATATCGAGGTTAATTAGCGACTGTGTCGTACGCCTCGCCATCACAGTTATAAGGTTCCTAAAGAAGACCCAAGTTCCTGATCTATAGTAGGTTATAGCGGTTGTACCATATGCTCATATCCTATCTCGAGGTTAATTAGCGACAGTGTCATACACCCCGCCATCACAATTATCAAGTTCCTATAGAAGTTCCAAGTTCCTGATCTATAGTGGGTTTTAGCGGCCATGTCGTATGCTCACATCCTATCTCGAGGTTAATTAGCCAACGTGTCGTACGCCTTGCCATCACTGTTATCAACTTCTTAAAGAAGTTCCAAGTTCTTGATCTATAGTGGATTTTAGCGGCCGTGCTGTTTGCTCACATCCTATCTCGAGGTTAATTTGCAAAGGTGTTGTACACCTCGCCGTCACAGTTCTCAAGTTCCTAAAGAAGTTCCAAGTTCTTGATCTATAGTGGGTTATAACGACCATGTTGTATGCTCACATCCTATCTCGAGATTAATTATCGACCATCTCGTACGCATCGCCGTCACAGTTATCAAGTTCCTATAGAAGTTCCAAGTTCCTAATCTATAGTGGGTTATAACGACCGTGCTGTATGCCCACTTCTTGTCTTGAGGTTAATTAGTGATCGTGTCATAAGCCTCGCCACCACAGTTATCAAGTTTCGAAAGAAGTTTCGAGTTCCTGATCTATAGTGGGTTATAGCAGCCGTGCCGTATGCTGACATCCTATCTAGAGGTTAATTAGCCAACGTGTCGTACACCTCACCATCACAGTTATCAAGTTCCTAAAGACGTTCCAAGTTCTTGATCTATAGTGGGTTATAGCGGCCGTGCCTTATGCTCACATCCTATCTCGAGGTTAATTAGTGTCCGTGTTGTACACCTCGCCATCACAGAGATCAAGTTATTAAAGAAGTTCAAAGTTCCTGATCTATAGCGGGTTATAATAGCCGTGCAGTATGCCCACATCCTATCTCGAGCTTAATTAACAATCTTGTCATACACCTCATCATCACAGCCATAAATTTCATAAAAAGTTCCAAGTTCCTAGACTTTATTGGGTTGTATTGGCCATGCTCACATCCCATCTCGAGGTTAATTAGCAACTGCGTTGTATGCTTCGCTATCACAGTTATCAAGTTCCTAAAGAATTTCTGTGTTCATGAACAATAGTTGGTTATAGCGGCCATACCGTATGCTCTAATCCTATCTCTAGGTTAATTACCGACCGTGTCCTACACCCCGCCATCACAATTATGAAGTTCCTAAAGAAGTTCCAAGTTACTGATCTACAGTGGGTTGTAGCGGCCATGCTGTTTGCGTATAACCCATATCGAGGTTAATTAGCGACCGTGTCATACGCCTCGCCATCACAGTTATAAACTTCCTAAAGAAGATCAAAGTTCCTGATCTATAGTGGGTTATAGTGGTTGTACCATATGCTCACATCCTATCTCGAGGTTAATTAGCGACAGTGTCGTACACCCCCCCATCACAGTTATCAAGTTCCTAAAGAAGTTCCAAGTTCCTGATCTACAGTGGGTTATAGCGGCCGTGCTGAATGCTCACATCCTATCTCGAGGTTAATTAGCCAACGTGTCGTACACTTCACCATCACAGTTATCAAGTTCCTAAAGAAGTTCCAAGTTCTTGATCTATAGTAGGATTTAACGGCTGTGTCGTATGCTCACACCCTATCTCGAGGTTAATTAGCCAACATGTTGTACACCTCGCCATCACAGTTATCATGTTCCTAAAGAAGTTCCAAGTTCCTGATCTACAGTGGGTCATAGCGGCCGTGCCGAAGGCTCACATCCTACCTCAAGGTTAATTAGCGACCGTGTTGTACGCCTCGCCACCACATATATGACGTTCCTAAAGATGTTCAAAGGTCCTATTCTATAGTGGGTTGTAATGGTCATGCAGTTTGCCCACATCCTATCACAAGCTAATTAGGGATCATGTCATACACTTTACCACCACAGCCATAAAGTTAATAAAAAAGTTCCAAGTTCCTAGACTTTATTGGGTTGTGACGGCCATGATCACATCCCATCTCGAGGTTAATTAGGGATCATGTTGTATGCTTCGCTATCAGAGTTATCAAGTTCCTAAAGAATTTCCAGGTTCCTGAACAATAGTGGGTTATAGCGGCCATGCCGTATGCTCTAATCCTATATCGAGGCTTATTACCGACCGTGTCGTATACCTCGCCATCACAATTATGAAGTTCCTAAAGAAGTTCCAAGTTACTGATCTGCAGTGGGTTATAGCGGCCATGCTGTATCCGTACAACCTATATCGAGGTTAATTAGTAACCGTGTCGTACACCTCACCACCACAGTTATCAAGTCTCTAAAGAAGATCCAAGTTCCTGATCTATAGTGGGTTATAGCGGTTGTACTGTATGCTTAGATCCTATCTCGAGGTTAATTAGTAATAGTGTCGCACACCCCGCCCTCACAATTATCAAGTTCTTAAAGAAGTTCCAAGTTCCTAATTTATAATGGGTTTTAGAGACCATGCCGTATGCTCACATCCTATCTTGAGGTTAATTTTTGACTGTGTCATATGTATTGCCATCACTGTTACCAAGTACCTATAGAAGTTCCAAGTTCCTGATCTATAGTGGGTTATAGCGGCCGTGCTGTATGCCCACTTCTTATCTCGAGGTTAATTAGTGATCATGTCATAAGCCTCACCCCCACAGTTATCAAGATCCAAAAGAAGTTTCGAGTTCCTGATCTATAGTGGGTTATAGCAGCCATGCCGTATGCTCACATCCTATCCCGAGGTTTATTAGCCAACGTGTCATACACTTCACCATCACAATTATCAAGTTCCTAAAGAAGTTCCAAGTTCTTGATCTATAGTGGGATTTAACGGCTGTGTCGTATGCTCACACCCTATCTCAAGATTAATTATCCAACATGTCGTACACCTCGCCATCACAGTTATCAAGTTCCTAATGAAGTTCCAAGTTCCTGATCTACAGTGGGTTACAGTGGCCGTGCCGAATGCTCACATCCTATCTCGAGGTTCATTAGCGACCGTGTTGTACGCCTCGCCACCACAGATATCAAGTTCCAAAAGATGTTCAATGGTCCTAATCTATAGTGGGTTGTAATGACCGTGCAGTTTGCCCACATCCTATCACGAGCTTAATTAGCGATCATGTCATACACCTTACCACCACAGCAATAAAGTTCATAAAAAGTTCCAAGTTCTAGATCTATAGTGGGTTATAACGGCCATGCTATACGCTCACATCCTATCTCGAGGTTAATTTTTGACCGTGTCGTATGTATCGCCATCACAGTTATCAATTTCCTATAGAAGTTCCAAGTTCGTGATCTATTGTAGGTTATAGCAGCCGTGCTGTATCCTCATTTCTTGTCTCGAGGTTAATTAGTGATCATGTCATAAGCCTCACCACCACAGTTATCAAGTTCCAAAAGAAGTTACGAATTCCTAATCTATAGTGGGTTATAGCAGTCGTGCCGTATGCTCACATCCTATCTCGAGGTTAATTAGCCAACGTGTCGTACACTTCACCATCACAGTTATCAAGTTCCTAAAGAAGTTCCAAGTTCTTGATCTATAGTGGGATTTAACGGCTGTGTCGTATGCTCACACTCTATCTCGAGGTTAATTAGCCAACATGTCAGGCACCTCGCCATCACAGTTATCAAGTTCCTAAAGAAGTTCAAAGTTCCTGATCTACAGTGGGTTATAGCGGCTGTGCCGAATGCTCACATCCTATCTCAAGGTTAATTAGCGACCGTGTTGTACGCCTCGCCACCACAGATATCAAGTTCCTAAAGATGTTCAAAGGTCCTAATATATAGTGGGTTGTAACGGCCGTGCAGTTTGCCCACATCCTATCACGAGCTTAATTAGCGATCATGTCATACACCTTACCACCACAGCCATAAAGTTCAGAAAAAGGTTCCAAGTTCTTATAGTTTATTAGGTTGTAACGGCCATGATCACATCCCATCTCGAGGTTAATTAGCGACCGTGCTGTATGCTTCGCTATCAGAGTTATCAAGTTCCTAAAGAATTTCCATGTTCCTGAACAATAGTGGGTTATAGAGGCCATGCCGTATGCTCTAATCCCATATCGAGGTTTATTACCGACCATGTCGTACACCTCGCCATCACAATTATGAAGTTCCTAAAGAAGTTCCAAGTTACTGACCTACAGTGGGTTATAGTGGCCATGCTGTATCCGTACAACCTATATCAAGGTTATTTAGTAACCGTATCGTAACCTTCGCCATCACAGTTATCAAGTTTCTAAAGAAGATCCAAGTTCCTGATCTATAGTGATTTATAGCGGTTGTACCGTATGCTCAGATCCTATCTCGAGGTTAATTAGTGACAGTGTCGTACACCCCGCCATCACAATTATCAAGTTATTAAAGAAGTTCGAAGTTCCAGATTTATAATGGGTTTTAGCGGCCATGCCGTATGCTCACATCCTATCTCGAGGTTAATTTTTGACCGTGTCATATGTATCGCCATCACAGTTATCAAGTACCTATAGAAGATCCAAGTTCCTGATCTATAGTGGGTTATAGCGGCCGTGCTGTATGCCAACTTCTTGTCTCGAGGTTAATTAGTGATCATGTCATAAGCCTCGCCACCACAGTTATCAAGTTCCTAAAGAAGTTCCAAGTTCTTGATCTATAGTGGGTTATAATGGCCATGCTATAGGCTCACATCCTATCTCGAGGTTAATTTTTGACCGTGTCGTATGTATTGCCATCACAATTATCAAGTTCCTATGGAAGTTCCAAGTTCCTGATCTATTGTGGGTTATAGCGGCCGTGCTGTATCCCTATTTCTTGTCTCGAGGTTAATTAGTGATCATGTCATAAGCCTCACCACCACAGTTATCAAGTTCCAAAAGAAGTTTCGAGTTCCTGATCTATAGTGGGTTATAGTAGTCGTGCCGTATGCTCACATCCTATCTCAAGGTTAATTACCAACGTGTCGTACACTTCACCATCCCAGTTATCAAGTTTCTAAAGAAGTTCCAAGTTCTTGATCTATAGTGGGATTTAACGGCTGTGTCGTATACTCACTCCCTATCTCGAGGTTAATTAGCCAACATGTCGTGCACCTCGCCGTCACAGTTATCAAGTTCCTAAAGAAGTTGAAAGTTCCTGATCTACGGTGGGTTATAGCGGCTGTGTCGAATGCTCACATCCTATCTCGAGGTTAATTGGCGACTGTGTTGTATGCTTCGCCACCACAGATATCAAGTTCCTAAAGATGTTCAAAGGTCCTAATCTATAGTCGGTTGTAACGGCCGTGCAGTTTGCCCACATCCTATCACGAGCTTAATTAGCGATCATGTCATACACCTTACCACCACAGCCATAAAGTTCATATAAAAGTTCCAAGTTCCTAGACTTTATTGGGTTGTAACGGCCCTGATCACATCCCATCTCGAGGTTAATTAGCGACCGTGCTGTATGCTTCGCTATCAGAGTTATCAAGTTCCTAAAGAATTTCCATGTTCCTGAATAATAGTGGGTTATAGCGGCCTTGCCGTATGCTCAAATCCTATATCGAGGTTTATTACCGGCCGTGTCGTACACCTCGCCATCACAATTATGAAGTTCCAAAAGAAGTTCCAAGTTACTGATCTACAGTGGGTTATAGCGGCCATGCTGTATCCGTACAACCTATATCAAGGTTAATTAGTAACTGTATCGTACACCTCGCCATCACAGTTATCAAGTTTCTAAAGAAGATCGAAGTTCTTGATCTATAGTGGGTTATAGCGGTTGTACCGTATGGTCAGATCCTATCTTGAGGTTAATTAGTGACAGTATCGTACACCCCGCCATCACAATTATCAAGTTATTAAAGAAGTTCGAAGTTCCAGATTTATAATGGGTTTTAGCGGCCATGCCGTATGCTCACATCCTATCTCGAGGTTAATTTTTGACCGTGTCGTATGTATCGCCATCACAGTTATCAAGTACCTATAGAAGTTCCAAGTTCCTGATCTATAGTGGGTTATAGCGGCCGTGCTGTATGCCAACTTCTTGTCTCGAGGTTAATTAGTGATCATGTCATAAGCCTCGCCACCACAGTTATCAAGTTCCTAAAGAAGTTCCAAGTTCTTGATCTATAGTGGGTTATAACGGCCATGCTATATGCTCACATCCTATCTCGAGGTTAATTTTTGACCGTGTCGTATGTATCGCCATCACAGTTATCACGTTCCTATAGAAGTTCCAAGTTCCTGATCTATTGTGGGTTATAGCGGCCGTGCTGTATCCCTATTTCTTGTCTTGAGGTTAATTAGTGATGATGTCATAAGCCTCACCACCACAATTATCAAGTTCCAAAAGAAGTTTCGAGTTCCTGATCTATAGTGGGTTATAGCAGTCGTGCCGTATGCTCACATCCTATCTCAATGTTAATTACCAACATGTCGTACACTTCACCATCACAGTTATCAAGTTTCTAAAGAAGTTCCATGTTCCTGATCTATAGTGGGATTTAACGGCTATGTCGTATGGTCACACCCTATCTCGAGGTTAATTTGCCAACATGTTGTGCACCTCGCCATCACAGTTATCAAGTTCCTAAAGAAGTTCAAAGTTCCTGATCTACAGTGGGTTATAGCGGCTGTGCTGAATGCTCACATCCTATCTCGAGGTTAATTGTCGACCGTGTTGTACACCTCGCCACCACAAATATCAAGTTCCTAAAGATGTTCAAAGGTCCTAATCTATAGTGGGTTGTAACGGCCATGCAGTTTGCCCACATCCTATTACGAGCTTAATTAGCGATCATGTTATACACGTTACCACCACAGCCATAAAGTTCATAAAAAGGTTCCAAGTTCCTAGACTTTGTTGGGTTGTAACGGCCCTGATCACATCCCATCTCGAGGTTAATTAGCGACCGTGTTATATGCTTCGCTATCCGAGTTATCAAGTTCCTAAAGAATTTCCATGTTCCTGAACAATAGTGGGTTATAGCGGCCATGCCGTATGCTCTAATCCTATATCGAGGTTTATTATCGGCCGTGTCTTACACCTCGCCATCACAATTATGAAGTTCCAAAAGAAGTTCCAGGTTACTGATCTACAGTGGGTTATAGTGGCCATGCTGTATCCGTACAACCTATATCAAGGTTAATTAGTAACCGTATCGTACACCTCGCCATCATAGTTATCATGTTTCTAAAGAAGATCCAAGTTCCTGATCTATAGTGGGTTATAGCGGTTGTACTGTATGCTCAGATCCTATCTCGAGGTTAATTAGTGACAGTGTCGTACACCCTGCCATCTCAATTATCAAGTTATTAAAGAAGTTCGAAGTTCCAGATTTATAATGGGTTTTAGCGGCCATGCCGTATGCTTACATCCTATCTCGAGGTTAATTTTTGACCGCGTCGTATGTATCACCATCACAGTTATCAAGTACCTATAGAAGTTCCAAGTTCTTGATCTATAGTGGGTTATAGCGGCCGTGCTGTATGCCAACTTCTTGTCTCGAGGTTAATTAGTGATCATGTCATAAGCCTCGCCACCACAGTTATCAAGTTCCTAAAGAGGTTCCAAGTTCTTGATCTGTAGTGGGTTATAACGGCCATGCTATATGCTCACATCCTATCTCGAGGTTAATTTTTGACGGTGTCGTATGTATTGCCATCACAGTTATCAAGTTCCTATAGAAGTTCCAAGTTCCTGATCTATTGTGGGTTATAGCGGCCGTGCTGTATCCCCATTTCTTGTCACGAGGTTAATTAGTGATCATGTCATAAGCCTCACCACCACAGTTATCAAGTTCCAAAAGAAGTTTCGAGTTCCTGATCTATAGTAGGTTATAGCAGTCGTGTCGTATGGTCACATGCTATCTCAAGGTTAATTACCAACGCGCCGTACACTTCACCATCACAGTTATCAAGTTTCTAAAGAAGTTCCAAGTTCTTGATCTATAGTGGGATTTAACGGCTGTGTCGTATGCTCACAACCTATCTCGAGGTTAATTAGCCAACATGTCGTGCACCTCGCCATCATAGTTATCAAGTTCCTAAAGAAGTTCAAAGTTCCTGATCTACGGTGGGTTATAGCGGTTGTGCCGAATGCTCACATCCTATCTCGAGGTTAATTGGCGACCGTGTTGTAAGCTTCGCCACCACAGATATCAAGTTCCTAAAGATGTTCAAAGGTCCTAATCTATAGTGGGTTGTAACGGCTGTGCAGTTTGCCCACATCCTATCATGAGCTTAATTAGCGATCATGTCATACACCTTACCACCACAGCCATAAAGTTCATATAAAAGTTCCAAGTTCCTAGACTTTATTGGGTTGTAACGGCCCTGATCACATCCCATCTCGAGGTTAATTAGCGACCGTGCTATATGCTTCGCTATCAGAGTTATCAAGTTCCTAAAGAATTTCCATGTTCCTGAACAATAGTGGGTTATAGCGGCCATGCCGTATGCTCTAATCCTATATCGAGGTTTATTACCGGCCGTGTTGTACACCTCGCCATCACAATTATGAAGTTCCAATAGAAGTTCCAAGTTACTGATCTACAGTGGGTTATAGCGGCCATGCTGTATCCGTACAACCTATATCAAGGTTAATTAGTAACCGTATCGTACACCTCGGCATCACAGTTATCAAGTTTCTAAAGAAGATCCAAGTTCCTGATCTAAAGTGGGTTATAGCGGTTGTACCGTATGCACAGATCCTATCTCGAGGTTAATTAGTGACATTGTCGTACACCCCGCCATCACAATTATCAAGTTATTAAAGAAGTTCCAAGTTCCTGATTTATAATGGGTTTTAGCGGCCATGCCATATGCTCACATCCTATCTCGAGGTTAATTTTTGACCGTGTCGTATGAAGTACCTATAGAAGTTCCAGGTTCCTGATCTATAGTGGGTTATAGTGGCCATGCTGTATGCCCACTTCTTATCTTAAGGTTAATTAGTGATCATGTCATAAGCCTCGCCACCACAGTTATTAAGTTCCTAAAGAAGTTCCAAGTTCTTGATCGATAGTGGGTTATAACGGCCATGCTATACGCTCACATCCTATCTCGAGGTTAATTTTTGACCGTGTCGTATGTATCGCCATCACAGTTATCAAGTTCTTATAGAAGTTCCAAGTTCCTGATCTATGGTGGGTTATAGCGGCCGTGCTGTATCCTCATTTCTTGTCTCGAGGTGAATTAGTGATCATGTCATAAGCCTCACCACCACAGTAATCAAGTTCCAAAAGAAGTTTCGAGTTCCTGATCTATAGTGGGTTATAGCAGTTGTGTCGTATGCTCAAATCCTATCTAGAGGTTAATTAGCCAACGTGTCGTACACTTCACCATCACAGTTATCAAGTTCCTAAAGAAGTTCCAAGTTCTTGATCTATAGTGGGATTTAACGGCTGTGTCGTATGCGCACACCCTATCTCGAGGTTAATTAGCCAACATGTCGTGCACCTCGCCATCACAGTTATCAAGTTCCTAAAGAAGTTCCAAGTTCCTGATCTACAGTGGGTTATAGCGGCCGTGCCGAATGCTCACATCCTATCTTGAGGTTAATTAACGACCATGTTATACGTCTCGCCACCACAGATATCAAGTTCCTAAAGGTGTTCAAAGGTCCTAATCTATAGTGGGTTGTAACGGCGGTGCAGTTTGCCCACATCCTATCACGAGCTTAATTAGCGATCATGTCATACCCCTTACCACCACAGCCATAAAGTTCATATAAAAGTTCCAAGTTCCTAGACTTTATTGGGTTGTAACGGCCCTGATCACATCCCATCTCGAGGTTAATTAGCGACCGTGCTATATGCTTCGCTATCAGAGTTATCAAGTTCCTAAAGAATTTCCATGTTCCTGAACAATAGTGGGTTATAGCGGCCATGCCGTATGCTCTAATCCTATATCGAGATTTATTACTGGCCATGTCGCGCACCTCACCATCACAATTATGAAGTTACTAAAGAAGTTCCGAGTTACTGATCTACAGTGGGTTATAGCGGCCATGCTGTTTCTGTATGACCTATATCGAGGTTAATTAGCAACCGTGTCGTACACCTCGCCATCACAGTTATCAAGTTTCTAAAGAAGATCCAAGTTCCTGATCTATAGTCGGTTATAGCGGTTGTACCATATGCTTAGATCCTATCTCGAGGTTAGTTAGTGACAGTGTCGTACACCCCGCCATCACAATTATCAATTTATTAAAGAAGTTCCAAGTTCCTGATTTATAATGGGTTTTAGCGGCCATGCCGTATGCTCACATCCTATCTCGAGGTTAATTTTTGACCGTGTCATATGTATCGCCATCACAGTTATCAAGTACCTATAGAAGTTCTAGGTTCCTGATCTATAGTGGGTTATAGCGGTCGTGGTGTATGCCAACTTCTTGTCTCGAGGTTAATTAGTGATCATGTCATAAGCCTCGCCACCACAGTTATCAGGTTCCTAAAGAAGTTCCAAGTTCTTGATCTATAGTGGGTTATAACGGCCATGCTATATGCTCACATCCTATCTCGAGGTTAATTTTTGACCGTGTCATATGTATCGCCATCACAGTTATCAAGTTCCTATAGAAGTTCCAAGTTCCTGATCTATTGTGGGTTATAGCGGCCGTGCTGTATCCTCATTTCTTGTCTCGAGGTTAATTATGTTGGAAAAATCTGGTTTTATATCTCATACAAAACACACAGCGGAAGCAACAAACATGGATCTATTTCATTCATGATTGATAACTTGCATTATGTAAATTTCAGAATTTAAGTATAAGATTGCGTACCTTAGTGTAGTGAAATTCAAAACAAAAGATTAGAAGTACTTGGGAACACTTTTAATCTTCACTCCAATTCCACTTTACGCCCAAGAAGTGTGGTCTCTCAATCAGTTTCTAAGGGAGAATAACGAGTGGCTTCACTCACACATACACACCATTTCACAATGATGTCTCTCTTTTTTTCTTTTTTTCACTAATAAATAAATTCTGTATGTTTCTCCCTTTATAACTAACTGATTATCTAATTAGGCTGGCCTATTGGGCCTTTCCAATTGGGCTTTAGTGTGTGGCTTGGAGTGGGACCAAAAGGGACCAATAAGACACTAGCTCCAATGGGCCTTGGGCTTTTCTGTCAACTCTTGACAAGTCCAAAGTTATCATTAATTATATTTAATACCACTATATAAATATAATTGCACTCTAGGCCTTATTAATAAATTATATCCCAAAACTTTATTATACATGGAACCCCTTCATAAAATATTCGTAGTAATTCAAAGTCATAAATATAGACTGTCACTTTGAAGATTACTACATCTTAATCCTTGAGTACTCGGTTTAATCCTTTTAAGTTATTCATCATATATTTATGAAATCCAATTTCATAAATATATACTTTAGTAATTTCTTACCAAACTGGTTAGGCCTAACTCTCTGAATAACAAACCCATTAAACTTATCTCAAGGGAATATTTTGTATCTCCGTTAAGAGACTATGAATTCCATCTTGAAAATATATGTTCCATTAACGCTAGATGTGGCTGCCCAACATACTGAGGTTTTGACTGTTACTTTAGATCTCACTCCTGATATATCAAAGCAACCTACATTTCATGATCAGGTCCATTATTCTCTCAGGATTAAGAGTTCATGCAAATATAAGTCGTGAGATTTATTATTCAATTAACAGTCGTTAGGAGAATAATAAATCTCACAACGGTCCAGTTCAATATGTCTTAACTCTTAAAACATATCAACATATCAACTAGAAGTCACCACTTCCATGATCAAGACAAATCATCTTAGTTAATATGTTATAGTCTTCGCAGATGAAATGCCCAATTTCATCACCGACTGCGAAGCAAATTCTGAGTTTACAAAGAACTTGTGACTTATATCTTCTGTGACTAAATCACATAAATCACATACTATGCATCTCATGGACTATATGATAATGTCCAAATATTCATGTTACCATTATTTCAGATAATAATAAAACAACTTTATTAATTTCAATATTAAGTCTTACATCATGTCATACATAATATAATACATAGCATCATACAATAAGATTCTAGGGCACAAATCCCAACAAATTGTGATCATGTCATAAGCCTCACCACCACAGTTATCAAGTTCCAAAAGAAGTTTCGAGTTCCTGATCTATAGTGGGTTATAACAGCCGTGCCGTATGCTCACATCCTATCTCAAGGTTAATTAGCCAACGTGTCGTACACTTCACCATCACAGTTATCAAGTTTCTAAAGAAGTTCCAAGTTCTTGATCTATAGTGGGATTTAACGGCTGTGTTGTATGCCCACACCCTATCTCGAGGTTAATTAGCCAACATGTCGTACACCTCGCCATCACAGTTATCAAGTTCCTAAAGAAGTTCCAAGTTCCTGATCTACAGTGGGTTATAGCGGCCGTGCCGAATGCTCACATCCTATCTCGAGGTTAATTAGCGACCATGTTGTACGCTTCGCCACCACAGATATCAAGTTCCTAAAGGTGTTCAAAGGTCCTAATCTATAGTGGGTTGTAACGGCCGTGCAGTTTGCCCACATCCTATCACAAGCTTAATTAGCGATCATGTCATACACCTTACCACCACAGCCATAAAGTTCATAAAAAAGTTCCAAGTTCCTAGACTTTAATGGGTTGTAACGGCCCTGATCACATCCCATCTCGAGGTTAATTAGCGACCGTGTTATATACTTCGCTATCAGAGTTATCAAGTTCCTAAAGAAGTTCTAAGTTCCTGATCTACAGTGGGTTATAGCGGCCGTGCTGAATGCACACATCCTATCTCGAGGTTAATTAACGACCGAGTTGTATGCCTTGCCATCACAGATATCAAGTTCCTAAATATGTTCAAAGGTCCTAATCTATAGTGGGTTGTAATGGCCGTGCAATTTGCCCACATCCTATCATGAGCTTCATTAGCGATCATGTCATACACCTTACCACCACAGCCAAAAAGTTCATTGAAAAGTTCAAAGTTCCTAGACTTTATTGGGTTGTAACGGCCATGATCACATCCCATCTCGAGGTTAATTAGCGACCGTGTTGTATGCTTCGCTATCAGAGTTATCAAGTTCCTAAAGAATTTCCTTGTTCTTGAACAATAGTGGGTTATAGCGGCCATGCCGTATGCTCTAATCCTATATCGAGGTTTATTACCGACCGTGTCATATACCTCGCCATCACAATTATGAAGTTCCTAGAGAAGTTCCAAGTTACTAATCAACAGTGGGTTATAGCAGC
This sequence comes from Quercus gilva, assembly GCA_023621385.1. Classification (NCBI taxonomy): domain Eukaryota; kingdom Viridiplantae; phylum Streptophyta; class Magnoliopsida; order Fagales; family Fagaceae; genus Quercus; species Quercus gilva. The sequence goes on along the minus strand of CM042476.1, from coordinate 64,215,304 downwards.
CATGCTGCATCCGTACAACCAATATCCAGGTTAATTAGCAACCGTGTTGTACACCTCGCCATCACAGTTATCAAGTTTCTAAAGAAGATCCAAGTTCCTGATCTATAATGGGTTATAGCGGTTGTACCGTATGCTCAGATCCTATCTCGAGGTTAATTAGTGACAGTGTTGTACACCCCGCCATCACAATTATCAAGTTATTATAGAAGTTCCAAGTTCTTGATTTATAATGGGTTTTAGTGGCCATGCCGTATGCTCACATCCTTTCTCGAGGTTAATTAGCCAACGGGTCGTACGCCCTGCCATCTCAGTTATCAAGTTTTAAATAAGTTCCAAATTCCTGCTCTATAGTGGGTTTTAGCGGTCGTGCCGTATGCTCATATCCTATCTTGAGGTTAATTAGCCAACGTGTCATACGCCTAGCCATCACAGTTATCAGGTTCCTAAAGAAGTTCTAAGTTCCTGATCCATAGTGGGTTATAGTGGCCGTGCCGTATGCTCACATCCCATATCGAGGTTAAATAGCAACTGTGTTGTACACCTCGCCATCACAATTTTCAAGTTCCTAAAGAAGTTCCAAGTTCCTGATCTATTGTGGGCTATAGTAGCCACGCCGTTTGCTCATATCCTATCTTGAGGTTAATTATCGATCTTGTCGTCTTCTTCACTGTCACAGTTATTATGTTCCTAAGGAAGTTCCAAGTTCTCGATCTACAGTGGGCTATAGTGGTCGTGCTGTATGCTCAATTCCTATCTCCAGGTTAATTAGCGAACGTGTCGTAAGCCTCGCCATCACAGTTATAAAGTTCCTAAAGAAGTTCCATGTTCCTGATCTATAGTGGGTTATAACGGCCATGCTATATGCTCACAACCTATCTCGAGGTTAATCATCGAGCTTTTCGTATGTATCACCGTTACAGTTATCAAGTTCCTATAGAGGTTCCAAGCTTCTGATCAATAATGGGTTATAGCTGCTGTGCTGTATGCTCACTTCTTGTCTCGAGGTTAATTAGAGATCATTTCATAAGCCTCGCCAACACAGTTATCATGTTCCGAAAGATGTTTCGAGTTCCGGATCTATAGTAGGTTATAGCAGCCGTGCCGTATGCTCACATCCTATCTCGAGGTTAATTAGCCAACACGTCGTACACCTCACCATCATTGTTATCAAGTTCCTAAAGAAGTTCGAAGTTCTTGATCAATAGTGGGGTTTAGCGGTTATGCCGTATGCTCACATCCTATCTCAAGGTTAATTAGCCAACATGTCGTACACCTTGCCATCATAGTTCTCAAGTTCCTAAAGAAGTTCCTTGTTGGTAATCTATAGTGATTTATAGCGGCCGTGCCGTTTGCTCATATCCTATCTTGAGGTTAATTGGCGATCATGTCGTCCGCTTCACCATTACAGTTATTAAGTTCCTAAAGAAGTTCCAACTACCCGATCTACCGTGGGTAATAGCGGCCGTGCTGTTTACTCAATTCCTATCTCCAGCTTAATTAGCGAACGTGTCGTGCACCTCCCCATCACAGCCACAATGTTCATAAAAAAGTTCCAAGTTCCTAGACTTTATTGGGTTGTATCGGCCATGCCAACGTCCCATCTCGAGGTTAATTAGTGACTGTGTTGTATGCTTTTCTATCACAATTATCAAGTTCCCAAAGAATTTCCATGTTTTTGAACAATAGTGGGTTATAGCGGCCGTGCTGTATGCTCTAATCCTATCTCGAGGTTAGTTACCGACCATGTCCTACACCCCGCCATCACAAATATGAAGTTCCTAAAGAAGTTCCAAGTTAATGATCTACATTCGGTTATAGCGGCCATGCTGTATGCGTAGAACCTATATCGAGGTTAATTAGCGACCGTGTCGTACGCCTCGCCATCACAGTTATGAAGTTCCTAAAGAAGATCCAAGTTCCTGATCTATAGTGGGTTATAGCGGTTGTAACGTATGCTCACACCCTATCTCGAGGTTAATTAGCGAAAGTGTCGTACTCCTCGCCATCACAATTATCAAGTTCCTAATGAAGTTCCATGTTCCTGACTTATAGTGGGTTTTAGGGGCCATGCTGTAGGCTCTCATCCTATCTCGAGGTTAATTAGCCAACGGGTCGTACGCCTTGCCGTCATAGTTACCAAGTTCTTAAAGAAGTTCCAAGTTCTTGATCAATAGTGGGCCTAAGGCCGTGCCATATACTCATATCCTATCTCGAGGTTAATTAGGTACCGTGTTGTACACCTCGGCATCACAGTTATCAAGTTCCTAAAGAAGTTCAAATGTTCTTCATTTATAGTGGGTTATAGCGGCCGTGCCGTATGCTCACATCCTATCTCGAGGTTAATTTTCAATCGTGTTGTACATCTCGCCATCACAGTTATCAAGTTCCTATAGAAGATCCAAGTTCCTAATCTATAGTGGGTTATACCGGTTGTGCTGTATGCTCACTTCTTGTCTTGAGCTTAATTAGTGATCAGGTCATAAGCTTTGCCACCACAGTTATCAAGTTTCGAAAGAAGTTTCGAGTTCCTAATCTATAGTGGGTTATTGCAGTCATGCCGTATGCTCACATCCTATCTCGAGGTTAATTAGCCAACGTGTCGTACACCTCACCATCACAGGTATCAAGTTCCTAAAGTAGTTCCAAGTTCTTGATCTATAGTGGGATTTAGCGGCTGTGTCGTATGCTCACACAGTATCTCGAGGTTAATTAGCCAACGTGTTGTAGACCTTGCCATCACAGTTATCGTGTTCCTAAAGAAGTTCGAAGTTCCAGATCTACAATGGGTTATAACGGCCGTGCCGTATGCTTACATCCTATCTCGAGGTTAATTAGCCAACGCGTCGTATACCTCACCATCACAGATATCTAGTTCCTAAAGATGTTCAAAGTTCCTGATCTATAGCGAGTTGTAACAACCATGCAGTATGCCCATATCCTTTCTCTAGCTTAATTAACGATCATGTCATACACCTGACCGTCACAACCATAAAGTTTAGAAAAAAGTTACAAGTTCCTAGACTTTATTGGGTTGTATCGGCCAGGCTCACATCCCATCTCGAGGTTAATTAGCGACTGTGTTGTACGCTTTGCTATCACAGTTATCAAGTTCCTAAAGAATTTCCGTGTTCCTGAACAATAGTGGGTTACAGTGGCCATGCCGTATGCTCTAATCATATCTCGAGGTTAATTACAGACTGTGTCGTACACCCAGTCATCATAATTATGAAGTTCCAAAAGAAGTTCTAAGTTACTGATCTACAGTGGGTTATAGCGGCCATGCTGTATGCGTACAACCTATATCAAGGTTAATTAGCAACTGTGTCGTACGCCTTGCCATCACAGTTGTCAAGTTCCTAAAGAAGATCCAAGTTCCTAATCTATTGTGGGTTATAGCAGTTGTACCGTATGCTCACAACCTATCTCGAGGTTAATTAGCAACAGTGTCGTACACCCCCCCATAACAATTATCAAGTTCCTAAAGAAGTTCCAAGTTCCTGACTTATAGTGGGTTTAGCGGCCATGCTGTATGCTCACATCCTATCCTGAGGATAATTAGCCAACGGGTCGTGCCCTTTGCCATCACAGTTATCAAGTTCTTAAAGAAGTTCCAAGTTCCTGATCTATAGTGGTTTTTAGCGGCTGTGCCGTTTTCTCACATCCTATCACGAGGTTAATTAGCAACCGTGTTGTACACCTTGCCATCACTGTTATCAAGTTCCTATAGAAGCTCCAAGTTCCTGATCTATAGTGGGTTATAGCGGACGTGCGTATGGTCACTTCTTGTCTCGAGGTTAATTAGTGATAATGTCATACGCCTTGCCCCCACAGTTATCAAGTTTTGAAAGAAGTTTCGAGTTCCTGTTCTATAGCGGTTTATCGCAGCCGTGTCGTATGCTGACATCCTATCTCGAGGTTAATTAGCCAACGCGTCGTACACCTCACCATCACAGTTATCAAGCTCCTAAAGAAGTTCAAATTTCCTGATCTATAGTGGGTTTTAACAGCCGTGCAATATGCCCATATCCTGTCTCTAGCTTAATTAGTGATCATGTCATACACCTCTCTGTCACAACTAGAAAGTTCATAAAAAAGTTCCAAGTTCCTAAACTTTATTGGGTTGTATCGGCCAGGCTCACATCCCATCTTGAGGTTAATTAGCGACTGTGTTGTACGCTTTGCTATCACAGTTATAACGTTCCTAAAGAATTTCCGTGTTCCTGAACAATAGTGGGTTACAGTGGCCATGCCGTATGCTCTAATCATATCTCGAGGTTAATTACAGACTGTGTCGTACACCCAGTCATCATAATTATGAAGTTCCAAAAGAAGTTCTAAGTTACTGATCTACAGTGGGTTATAGCGGCCATGCTGTATGCGTACAACCTATAGCAAGGTTAATTAGCAACTATGTCGTACACTTTGCCATCACAGTTGTCAAGTTCCTAAAGAAGATCCAAGTTCCTAATCTATTTGGGTTATAGCAGTTGTACAGTATGCTCACAACCTATCTCGAGGTTAATTAGCAACAGTGTCGTACACCTCGCCATAACAATTATCAAGTTCCTAAAGAAGTTCCAAGTTCCTGATTTATAGTGGGTTTTAGCAGCCATGCCGTATGCTCACATCCTATCCCGAGGTTAATTAGCCAACGGGTCGTGCACCCTGCCATCAAAGTTATCAAGTTCTTAAAGAAGTTCCAAGTTCTTGATCTATTGTGGGTTTTAGCGGCCGTGCTGTATGCTCACATCCTATCTCCTGGTTAATTAGCAACTGTGTGGTACACCTCGCCATCACAGTTATTAAGTTCCTATAGAAGCTCTAACTTCCTGATCTAGAGTGGGTTATAGTGGCCGTGCTGTATGCTCACTTCTTGTCTCTAGGTTAACTAGTGATCATGTCATAAGCCTCGCCACCACAGTTATCAAGTTCTGAAAGATGTTTCGAGTTCCGGATCTATAGTAGATTTTAACAGCTGTGCCGTACGCTCACATCCTATCTCGAGGTTAATTAGCCAACGTGTCGTACACCTCACCATCACAGTTATCAAGTTCCTAAAGAAGTTCCAAGTTCTTGATCTATAGTGGGGTTTAACGGCTATGTTGTACGCTCACATCCTTTCTTAAGGTTAATTAGCCAACATGTCGTACACCGCGCCGTCACATTTCTCAAGTTCCTAAAGAAGTTCCATGTTCCTGATCAATAGTGGGTTATAGCGGCCATGCCGTTTGCTCATATCCTATCTTGTGGTTAATTAGCGATCATGTCGTCTGCTTCACCATCACAATTATTAAGTTCCTAAAGAAGTTCCAAGTTCCAGATGTACCGTGGGTTATAGTGGATGTGCTGTATGCTCAATTCCTATCTCCAGGTTAATTAGTGAACGTGTCGTGCACCTCCCCATCACAGCAACAAAATTCATAAAAAAGTTCCAAGTTCCTAGACTTTATTGGGTTGTATCGGCGATGCCAACATCCCATCTCGAGGTTCATTAGCGACTGTGTTGTATGGTTTGCTATCACAATTATCAAGTTCCTAAAAAATTTTCATGTTCTTGAACAATAGTGGGTTATAGCGGCCATGCCATATGCTCTAATCCTATCTCAAGGTTAATTATCGACCGTGTCCTACACCCCGCCATCACAATTATGAAGTTCCTAAAGAAGTCCCAAGTTAATGATCCACATTGGGCAATGGCGGCCATGCTGTATGTGTAGAACCTATATCGAGGTTAATTAGCAACCGTGTCGTACACCTCGCCATCATAGTTATCAAGTTCCTAAAGAAGATCCAAGTTCTTGATCTATAGTGGGTTATAGCGGCTGTACCGTATGCTCACATCCTATCTTGAGGTTAATTAACGAAAGTGTCGTACACCCCGCGATCACAGATATCAAGTTCCTAAAGATGTTCAAAGTTCCTGATCAATAGTGGGTTGTACCAACCGTGTAGTATTCCCATATCCTGCCTCTAGCTTAATTGACGATCATGTCATACACCTCACCGTCACAGCCATAAAGTTCATAAAAAAGTTCCAAGTTCCTAGACTTTATTAGGTTGTATCGGCCATGCTCACATCCCATCTCGAGGTTAATTAGCGACTGTGTTGTATGCTTTGCTATCATAGTTATCCAGTTCCTATAGAAGTTCCAAGTTCCTGACTGATAGTGGGTTTTAGCGGCCATACCGTATATTCACATCCTATCTCGAGGTTAATTAGCCAACGGGTCGAACGCCTTGCCATCACAGTTATCAAGTTCGTAAATAAGTTCCAAGTTCCTGATCTATAGTGGGTTTTAGCAGCTGTGCCGTATGCTCATATCCTATCTTGAGGCTAATTAGCCAACGTGTCGTACGCCTAGCCATCACAGTTATCAAGTTCCTAAAGAAGTTCCAAGTTTCTAATCTATAGTGGGTTATAGCGGCCGTGCCGTATGCTCACATCCCATCTCGAGGTTAATTAGCAACCGTGTTGTACACCTCGCCATCACAGTTTTCAAGTTCCTAAAGAAGTTCCGAGTTCCTGATCTACAGTGGGCTATAGCAGCCACGCCATTTGCTCATATCCTATCTTGAGGTTAATTATCGATCATGTCGTCCGCTTCACCATCACTGTTCTTGTGTTCCTAAAGAAGTTCCAAGTTCCCGATCTACAGCGGGTTGTAGTGGCTGTGTTGTATGCTCAATTCCTATCTCTAGGTTAGTTAGCGAACGTGTCGTAAGCCTCGCCATCACAGTTATCAAGTTCCTAAAGAAGTTCCAAGTTCCTGATCTATAATGGGTTATAACGGCCATGCTGTATGCTCACAACCTATCTCGAGGTTAATTATCGACCGTGTCGTATGTATCACCATCACAGTTATTAGGTTCCAATTGAAGTTCCAAGTTTCTGATCTATAGTGGGTTATTGCAGCCATGCTGTATGCTCATTTCTTGTCTCGAGGTTAATTAGTGATCATTTCATAAGCCTCGCCACCACAGTTATCAAGTTCCGAAAGATGTTTTGAGTTCTAGATCTATAGTATGTTATAGTAGTCGTGCCGTATGGTCATATCCTATCTCGAGGTTAATTGGGCAACGTGTCGTACACCTCACCATCACAGTTATCAAGTTCCTAAAGAAGTTCCAAGTTCTTGATCTATAGTGGGGCTTAGCGGCTGTGTCGTATGCTCACATCCTATCTCGAGGTTAATTAGCCAACATGTCGTACACCTTGCCATCACAGTTCTCAAGTTCCTAAAGAAGTTCCATGTTCCTAATCTATAATTGGTTACAGTGGCCATGCCGTTTGCTCATATCCTCTCTTGAGGTTAATTAGTGATCATGTCGTCCGCTTCACCATCACAGTTATTAAGTTCCTAAAGAAGTACCAAGTTCTCGATCTATTGTGGGTTATAGTGGCCGTGCTGTATGCTTAATTCCAATCTCCAGGTTAATTAGCGAACGTGTCGTGCACCTCCCTATCACAGCCACAAAGTTCATAAAAAAGTTCCAAGTTCGTAGACTTCATTGGGTTGTATCGGCCATGCCAACATCCCATCTCGAGGTTAATTAGCGACTGTGTTGTATGCTTTGCTATCACAATTATCAGGTTCCTAAAGAATTTCCATGTTCTTAAACAATAGTGGGTTATAGCGGTCGTGCCGTATGCTCTAATCCTATCTCGAGGTTAATTACCGACCGTGTCCTACACCCTACCATCACAATTATGAAGTTCCTATAGAAGTTCCAAATTAATGATCTACAGTGGGTTATAGCGACCATGCTGTATGCGTAGAACCTATATCGAGGTTAATTAGTGACCGTGTCGTACGCCTCGCCGTCATAGTTATCAAGTTCCTAAAGAAGATCTGAGTTCGTGATCTATAGTGGGTTATAGCGATTGTACTGTATGCTCACATCCTATCTCGAGGTTAATTATCGATCATGTCGTCCGCTTCACCATCACTGTTCTTATGTTCCTAAAGAAGTTCCAAGTTCCCGATCTACAGTGGGTTGTAGTGGCTGTGCTGTATGCTCAATTCCTATCTCCAGGTTAGTTGGCGAACGTGTCGTAAGCCTCGCCATCACAGTTATCAAGTTCCTAAAGAAGTTCCAAGTTCCTGATCTATAATGGGTTATAACGGCCATGCTGTATGTTCACAACCTATCTCGAGGTTAATTATCGATCATGTCGTATGTATCACCATCACAGTTATCAGTTTCCAATTGAAGTTCCAAGTTTCTGATCTATAGTGGGTTATTGCAGCCGTGCTGTATGCTCACTTCTTGTCTCGAGGTTAATTAGTGACCATTTCATAAGCCTCGCCACCACAGTTATCAAGTTCCGAAATATGTTTTGTGTTCCAGATCTACAGTAGGTTATAGCAGTCATGCCGTATGCTCACATCCTATCTCGAGGTTAATTGGGCAACGTGTCGTACACCTCACCATCACAGTTATCAAGTTCCTAAAGAAGTTCCAAGTTCTTGATCTATAGTGGGGCTTAGCGGCTGTGTCGTATGCTCACATCCTATCTCGAGGTTAATTAGCCAACATGTCGTGCACCTTCCCGTCACAGTTCTCAAGTTCCTAAAGAAGTTCCATGTTCCTAATCTATAGTGGGTTATAGTGGCCATGCCGTTTGGTCATATCCTATCTTGAGGTTAATTAGCGATCATGTCGTCCGCTTCACCATCACAGTTAGTAAGTCCCTAAAGAAGTACCAAGTTCCTGAACTACTGTGGATTATAGTGGCAGTGTTGTATGCTTAATTCCTTTCTCCAGGTTAATTAGCGAACATGTCGTTCACCTCCCTATCACAGCCACAAAGTTCATAAAAAAGTTCCAAGTTCGTAGACTTCATTGGGTTGTATCAGCCATGCCAACTTCCCATCTCGACGTTAATTAGCGACTGTGTGGTATGCTTTGCTATCACAATTATCAAGTTCCTAAAGAATTCCCATGTTCTTGAACAATAGTGGGTTATAGCGGCCATGCCGTATGCTCTAATCCTATCTCGAGGTTAATTACCGACCGTGTCCTACACCCTACCAACGCAATTATGAAGTTCCTATAGTAGTTCCAAGTTAATGATCTACAGTGGGTTATAGCAACCATGCTGTATGCGTAGAACCTATATCGAGGTTAATTAGCGACCGTGTCGTACGCCTAGCCGTCACAGTTATCAAGTTCCTAAAGAAGATCCGAGTTCCTGATCTATAGTAGGTTATAGCGATTGTATTGTATGCTCACATCCTATCTCGAGGTTAATTAGCGAAAGTGTCGTACACCCCAGCATCACAATTATCAAGTTCCTAATGAAGTTCGAAGTTCCTGACTTATAGTGGGTTTTAGCGGCCATGCTGTATGCTCAAATCCTATCTCGAGGTTAATTAGCCAAAAGGTCGTACGCCTTGCCATCACAGTTATCAAGTTCTTAAAGAAGTTCCAAGTTCTTGATCAATAGTGGGTTATAGCGGCCATGCCGTATGCTCACATCCTATCTCGAGGTTAATTTGCGACCGTGTTGTACACCTCGCCATCACAGTTATCAAGTTCCTATAGAAGTTCCAAGTTCCTGATCTATAGTGGGTTATAGCGGTTGTGCTGTACGCTCACTTCTTGTCTCGAGGTTAATTAGTGATCATGTCATAAGCCTCGCCACCACAATTATGAAGTTTCGAAAGAAGTTTCGAGTTCCTAATCTATAGTGGGTTATAGCAGTTGTGCCGTAAGCTCACATCCTATCTTGAGGTTAATTAGCCAACGTGTCGTACACCTCATCATCACAGGTATCAAGTTCCTAAAGAAGTTCCAAGTTCTTGATCTATCGTGGTATTTAGCGACTGTGTCGTATGCTCACACCGTATCTCAAGGTTAATTAGCCAACGTGTCGTACACCTTGCCATAACAGTTATCATGTTCCTAAAGAAGTTCGAAGTTCCAGATCTACAGTGGGTTGTTGCAGCCATGCCGTATGCTCACATCCTATCTCGAGGTTAATTAGTGACAGTGTTGTATGCCTCACCGTCACAGATATCAAGTTCCTAAAGATGTTCAAAGTTCCTGATCTATAGCGAGTTGTAACAACCGTGCAGTATTCCCATATCCTGTCTCTAGCTTAATTAACGATCATGTCATACACCTCACCGTCACAGCCATAAAGTTCATAAAATAGTTCCAAGTTCCTAGACTTTATTAGGTTGTATCGGCCATGCCCATATCCCATCTCAAGGTTATTTAGCGACTATGTTGTATGCTTTGCTATCACAGTTATCAAGTTCCTATAGAATTTCCATGTTCTCGAACAATAGTGGATTATAGTGGCCATGCCGTATGCTCTAATCCTATCTCGAGGTTAATTACCGACCGTGTCGTACACCCCTTCATCATAATTATGAAGTTCGTAAAGAAGTTCCAAGTTCCTTATTTATAGTGGGTTTTAGCGACCTTGCTTTACGCTCACATCCTATCTTGAGGTTAATTAGCCAACGGGTCGAGCCCCTTGCCATCACAGTTATCAAGTTCTTAAAGAAGTTCCAAGTTCCTGATCTATAGTGGGTTTTAGCAGCGGTGCCATATGCTCACATCCTATCTCTAGGTTAATTAGCAACCGTGTTGTACACCCCGGCATCACAATTATCAAGTTCCTAATGAAGTTCCAAGTTCCTGACTTATAGTGGGTTTTAGCGGCCATGCCGTATGCTCAAATCCTATCTCGAGGTTAATTAGCCAAAAGGTCGTACGCCCTGCCATCACAGTTATCAAGTTCTTAAAGAAGTTACAAGTTCTTGATCAATAGTGGGTTATAGCGGCCGTGCCGTATGCTGACATCCTATCACGAGGTTAATTAGCCAACGTGTCGTACACCTCACCATCACAGTTATCAAGCTCCTGAAGAAGTTCAAATTTCCTGATCTGTAGCTGGTTGTAACAGCCGTGCAGTATGCCAATATCCTGTCTCTAGCATAATTAGCGATCATGTCATACACCTCACTGTCACAACCATAAAGTTCATAAAAAAGTTCCAAGTTCCTAGGCTTTATTGGGTTGTATCGGCCAGCCTCACATCTCATCTCGAGGTTAATTAGCGACTGTGTTGTACGCTTCGCTATCACAGTTATCAAGTTCCTAAAGAATTTCCATGTTCTTGAACAGTAGTGGGTTATAATGGCCATGCCATATGCTCTAATCCTATCTCGAGGCTCATTACCGACTGTGTCGTACACCCCGTCATCATAATTATGAAGTTCCAAAAGAAGTTCCAAGTTACTGATCTACAGTGGGTTATAGCAGCTATGCGGTATGCGTACAACCTATATCGAGGTTAATTAGCAACCATGTCGTATGCCTCGCCATCACAGCTGTCAAGTTCCTAAAGAAGATCCAAGTTCCTGATATATAGTGGGTTATAGCAGTTGTACCGTATGCTCACATCCTATCTCGAGGTTAATTAGCATCAGTGTCATACACCCCGCCATAATAATTATCAAGTTCCTAAAGAAGTTCCATGTTCCTGATTTATAGTGGGTTTTAGCGGCCATGCCGTATGCTAACATCCTATCTCGACGTTAATTAGCCAATGGGTCGTGCCCCCAGCCATCACAGTTATCAAGTTCATAAAAAAGTTCCAAGTTCCTGATTTACAGTGGGTTTTAGTGGCCGTGTCGTACGCTCAAATCCTATATCGAGGTTAATTAGCAACTGTGTTGTATACCTCGCCATCACAATTATCAAGTTCCTATAGAAGCTCCAAGTTCCTGATCTATAGTGGGTTATAGCGGCCATGGTGTATGCTTACTTCTTGTCTCGAGGTTAATTAGTGATCACGTCAAAAGCCTCGCCACCACAGTTATTAAGTCTCGAAAGATGTTTCGAGTTCCGGATCTATAGTAGGTTATAGCAGCCGTGCCGTATGCTCACATCCAATCTCGGGGTTAATTAGCCAACGTGTCGTACACCTCACCATCACAGTTATCAAGTTCCTAAAGAAGTTTCAAGTTCTTGATCTATAGTGGGGTTTAGCGGCTGTGTCGTATGCTCACAACCTATCTCGAGGTTAATTAGCCAACATGCCGTACACCTCACCATCACAGTTCTCAAGTTCCTAAAGAAGTTCCATGTTCCGAATCTATAGTGGGTTATACTGGCTGTGCTGTTTGCTCATATCCTATCTTGAGGGTAATTAGCAATCATGTCGTCCGCTTCACCATCACAGTTATTAAGTTCCTAAAGAAGTACCAAGTTCCCGATCTAACGTGGGTTATAGTGGTTGTGCTGTATGCTCAATTCCTATCTCCAGGTTAATTAGCGAAAGTGTAGTGCACCTCCCCATCACAGCCACAAAGTTCATAAAAAGGTTGCAAGTTCGCAGACTTTATTGGGTCGTATCGGCCATTCCAACATCCCATCTCGAGGTTAATTAGCTACTGTGTTGTATGCTTTGCTATCACAATTATCAAGTTCCTAAAGAATTTCCCTGTTCTTGAACAATAGTGGGTTATAGCGGCCACGCCGTATGCTCGAATCCTATCTCGAGGTTAATTACCGACCGTGTCCTACACCCTGCCAGCACAATTATGAAGTTCCTATAGAAGTTAAAAGTTAATGATCTATTGTGGGTTATAGCGGCCATGCTGTATGCATAGAACCTATATCAAGGTTAATTAGCGATTGTGTCGTTCGCCTCGCCATCACAGTTATCAAGTTCCTAAAGAAGATCCGAGTTCCTGATCTATAGTGGGTTATAGCGGTTGTATCGTATGCTCACATCCTATCTTGAGGTTAAGTAGCAAAAGTGTCGTACACCCCGCCATCACAATTATCAAGTTCCTAATGAAGTTCCAAGTTCCTGACTTATAGTGGGTTTTAGCGGCCATGCCGTATGCTAAAATCCTAACTCGAGGTTAATTAGCCAAAGGGTCATACGCCTTGCCATCACAGTTATCAAGTTCTTAAAGAAGTTCCAACTTCTTGATCAATAGTGGGTTATAGCGGCCGTGCCGTATGCTCACATCCTATCTCGAGGTTAATTGGCGACTGTGTTGTACACCTCGCCATCACAGTTATCAAGTTCCTAAAGAAGTTCCATGTTCCCGATCTATTGTGGGTTATAGCGGCTGTGCCGTATGCTCACATCCTATCTCGAGGTTAATTTGCAACCGTGTTGTACATCTCGCCATCACAATTATCAAGTTCCTGTAGAAGTTCCAAGTTCCTGATCTATAGTGGGTTATAGCGGCTGTGCTGTACGCTCACTTCTTGTCTCGATGTTAATTAGTGATCATGTCATAAGCCTCACCACCATAGTTATCAAGTTTCGAAAGAAGTTTCGAGTTCCTAATCTATAGCGGGTTATAGCAGTCGTGCCGTATGCTCACATCCTATCTCGAGGTTAATTCGCCAACGTGTCGTACACCTCACCATCACAGGTATCAAGTTCCTAAAGAAGTTCCAAGTTCTTGATCTATAGTGGGATTTGGCGGCTGTGTCGTATGCTCACACTGTATCACGAGGTTAATTAGCCAACGTGTCGTACACCTTGCCATCATAGTTATCATGTTCCTAAAGAAGTTCGAAGTGCCAGATCTACAGTGGGTTATAGCGGACGTGCCGTATGTTCACATCCTATCTTGAGGTTAATTAGCGACGGTGTTGTACGCCTCGCCATCACAGATATCAACTTCCTAAAGTTGTTCAAAGTTCCTGATCTGTAGCGGGTTGTAACAACCGTGCAATATTTCGATATCTTGTCTCTAGCTTAATTAACGATCATGTCATACACCTCACCGTCACAGCCATAAAGTTCATAAAAAAGTTCCAAGTTCCTAGACTTTATTAGGTTGTATCAGCCATGCTCACATCACATCTCCAGGTTAATTAGCGACTGTGTTGTACTCTTTGCTATCACAGTTATCAACTTCCTATAGAATTTCCATATTCCTGAACAATAGTGGATTATAGTGGCCATGCCGTATGCTCTAATCCTATCTAGAGGTTAGTCACCGACTATGTCGTACCCCCCTTCATCATAATTATGAAGTTCCTAAATAAGTTCCAAGTTCCTGATTTATAGTGGGTTTTAGCGGCCTTGCCGTATGCTCACATCCTATCTTGAGGTTAATTAGCCAATGGGTCGTGCCCCTTGCCATCACAGTTATCAAGTTCTTAAAGAAGTTCCAAGTTCCTATTCTATAGTGGGTTTTCGCGGCCGTGCCGTATGCTCACATCCTATCTCGAGGTTAATTAGCAACAGTTTCGTACACCTCGCCATAACAATTATCAAGTTCCTAAAGAAGTTCCAAGTTCCTGATTTATAGTGGGTTTTAGCAGCCATGCCATATGCTCACATCCTATCTCAAGGTTAATTAGCCAACGAGTCGTGCCCCCTGCCATCACAGTTATCAAGTTCTTGATCTAGAGTGTGTTTTAGCAGCCGTGCCATACAGTCACATCCTATCTCGAGGTTAATTAGCCAATGGGTCGTGCCCCTTGCCATCACAGTTATCAAGTTCCTAAAGAAGTTCCAAGTACCAAGTTCCTGATTTATAGTGGGTTTTAGCGGCCTTGCCGTATGCTCACATCCTATCTTGAGGTTAATTAGCCAACGGATCGTGCCCTCTGCCATCACAGTTATCAAGTTCCTAAAGAAGTTCCAAGTTCCTGATTTATAGTGGGTTTTTGCGGCCATGCCGTATGCTTACATCCTATCTCAAGGTTAATTAGCCAACGAGTCGTGCCCCCTGCCATCACAGTTATCAAGTTCTTAAAGAAGTTCCAAGTTGTTGATCTAGAGTGTGTTTTAGCAGCCGTGCTGTACAGTCACATCCTATCTCGAGGTTAATTAGCAACCGTGTTGTACACCCTGCCATTACAGTTATCAAGTTCCTATAGAAGCTCCAAGTTCCTAATCTATAGTGGGTTATAGTGGCCGTGGTGCATGCTCACTTCTTGTCTCGAGGTTAATTAGTGATCACGTCATAAGCCTCGCCAGCACAGTTACTAAGTTCTGAAAGATGTTTCGAGTCCCGGATCTATAGTAGGTTATAGCAGCCGTGCTGTATGCTCACATCCTATCTCGAGGTTAATTAGCCAATGTGTCGTACACCTCACCATCACAGTTATCAAGTTCCTAAAGAAGTTCCAAGTTCTTGATCTATAGTGGGGTTTAGTAGCTATGTCGTACGCTCATATCCTTTCTCAAGGTTAATTAGCCAACATGTCGTACACCGCGCCGTCACATTTATCAAGTTCCTAAAGAAGTTCAATGTTCTTGATCTATAGTGGGTTATAGCGGCCATGCCGTTTGCTCATATCCTATCTTTAGGTTAGTTAGCGAGAATGTCGTCCGCTTCACCATCACAGTTATTAAGTTCCTAAAGAAGTTCCAAGTTCCCGATCTACCATGGGTTATAGTGGCCGTGCTGTATGATCAATTCCTATCTCCAGGTTAATTAGTGAACGTGTCGTGCACCTCCCCATCACAGCCACAAAGTTCATAAAAAAGTTACAAGTTCCTAGACTTTATTGGGTTGTATCGTCCATGCCAATATCCCACCTCGAGGTTTATTAGCGATTGTGTTGTATGCTTTGCTATCACAATTATCAAGTTCCTAAAGAATTTCCCTGTTCTTGAACAATAGTGGGTTATAGCGACGATGCCGTATGCTTTAATCCTATCTCGAGGTTAATTACCGACCATGTCCTGCACCCTGCCATCCCAATTATGAAGTTCCTTTAGAAGTTTCAAGTTAATGATCTATTGTGGGTTATAGCGGCCATGCTGTATGCGTAGAACCTATATCGAGGTTAATTATCGACTGTGTCATACGCCTCGCTATCACAGTTATCAAGTTCCAAAAGAAGATCCGAGTTCCTGATCTATAGTGGGTCATAGCGGTTGTACCGTATGCTCACATCCTATCTCGAGGTTAAGTAGCGAAAGTGTTATACACCCTGCCATCACAATTATCAAGTTCCTAATGAAGTTCCAAGTTCCTGACTTATAGTGGGTTTTAGCGGCCATGCCGTATGCTCAAATCCTATCTCGAAGTTAATTAGCCAAAGGGTCATATGCCTTGCCATCACAGTTATCAAGTTCTTAAAGAAGTCCCAAGTTTTTGATCAATAGTGGGTTATAGCGGTCGTGCCGTACGCTCACATCCTCTCTCGAGGTTAATTAGCGACCGTGTTGTACACCTCGCCATCATAGTTATTAAGTTCCAAAAGAAGTTCCAAATTCCTGATCTATTGTGGGTTATAGCGGCCGTGCCGTATGCTCACATCCTATCTCGAGGTTAATTTGCAACAGAGTTGTACATCTCGCCATCACAGTTATCAAGTTCCTATAGAAGTTCCAAGTTCCTAATCTATAGTGGGTTATAGCGGCTATGCTGTACGCTCACTTCTTGTCTTTATGTTAATTAGTGATCATGTCATAAGCGTCGCCACCACAGTTATCAAGTTTCGAAAGAAGTTTCGAGTTCCTAATCTATAGTGGGTTATAGCAGTCGTGCTGTATGCTCACATCCTATCTCGAGGTTAATTAGCGACAGTGTTGTAGGCCTCGCCATCACAGATATCAAGTTCCTAAAGAAGTTCCAAGTTCTTGATCTATAGTAGGATTTAGCGGCTGTGTCGTATGCTCACACCGTATCTCGAGGTTAATTAGCCAACGTGTCGTACACCTTGCCATCACAATTATCATGTTCCTAAAGAAGTTCGAATTTCCAGATCTACAGTGGGTTATAGCGGCTGTGCCGTATGCTCACATCCTATCTCGAGGTTAATTAGCGACAGTGCTGTACGCCTCGTCATCACAGATATCAAGTTCCTAAAGTTGTTCAAAGTTCCTGATCTATAGTGGGGTGTAACAACCGTGCAGTATTCCGATATCCTGTCTCTAGCTTAATTAACGATCATGTCATACACCTCACCGTCACAGCCATAAAGTTCATAAAAAAGTTCCAAGTTCCAAGACTTTATTAGGTTGTATCGGCCATGCTCACATCCCATCTCGAGGTTAATTAGCAACTGTGTTGTATGCTTTGCTGTCATAGTTATCAAGTTCCTATAGAATTTCCATGTTCCTGAACAATAGTGGATTATAGTGGCCATGCCGTATGCTCTAATCCTATCTCGAGGTTAATTACCGACCCTGTCGTACACCCCTTCATCATAATTATGAAGTTCCTAAAGAAGTTCCAAGTTCCTGATTTATAGTGGGTTTTAGTGGCCTTGCCGTATGCTCACATCCTATCTTGAGGTTAACTAGCCAACGGTTCGTGCCCCTTGCCATCATAGTTATCAAGTTCTTAAAGAAGTTCCAAGTTCTCTTTCTATAGTGGGTTTTAGCGGCCGTGCCGTATGCTCACATCCTATCTCGAGGTTAATTAGCAACAGTGTCGTACACCCCGCCATAACAATTATCAAGTTCCTAAAGAAGTTCCAAGTTCCTAATTTATAGTGGGTTTTAGCGGCCATGCCGTATGCTCACATCCTATCTTGAGGTTAATTAGCCAACGGGCCATGCCCCTTGCCATCACAGTTATCAAGTTCCTAAAGAAGTTCCAAGTTCCTGATTTATAGTGGGTTTTAGCGGCCATGCCATATGCTCACATCCTATCTCGAGGTTAATGAGCCAACGGGTCGTGCCCCTTGCCATCACAGTTATCAAGTTCCTAAAGAAGTTCCAAGTTCCAAGTTCCTGATTTATAGTGGGTTTTAACGGCCTTGCCGTATGCTCACATCCTATCTTGAGGTTAGTTAGCCAACGGGTCGTGCCCCTTACCATCACAATTATCAAGTTCCTAAAGAAGTTCTAAGTTCCTGATTTATAGTGGGTTTTTGCGGCCATGCCGTATGCTCACATCCTATTTCGAGGTTAATTAGCCAACGGGTCGTGCCCCCTGCCATCACAGTTATCAAGTTCTTAAAGAAGTTCCAAGTTCCTGATCTAGAGTGGGTTTTAGCGGCCATGCCATACGCTCACATCCTATTTCGAGGTTAATTAGCAACCGTGTTGTACACCTCACCATTACAGTTATCAAGTTCCTATAGAAGCTCCAAGTTCCTGATCTATAGTGGGTTATAGCGGCCGTGGTGTAGGCTCACTTCTTGTCTCGAGGTTAATTAGTGATCACGACATAAGCCTCGCCACCACAGTTATTAAGTTCTGAAAGATGTTTTGAGTTTTGGATCTATAGTAGGTTATAGCAGCCGTGCTGTATGCTCACATCCTATCTTGAGGTTAATTAGCCAGTGTGTCGTACACCTCACCATCACAGTTATCAAGTTCCTAAAGAAGTTCCAAGTTCTTGATCTATAGTGGGGTTTAGCGGCTATGTCGTACGCTCATATCCTTTCTCAAGGTTAATTAGCCAACATGTCGTGCACCGTGCCGTCACATTTCTCAAGTTCCTAAAGAAGTTCAATGTTCCTGATCTATAGTGGGTTATAACGGCCATACTGTTTGCTCATATCCTATCTTGAGGTTAGTTAGCGATCATGTCATCTGCTTCACCATCACAGTTATTAAGTTCCTAAAGAAGTTCCAAGTTCCCGATCTACCACGGGTTATAGTGGCCGTGCTGTATGCTCAATTCCTATCTCCAGGTTAATTAGCGAACGTGTTGTGCACCTCCCCATCACAGCCACAAAGTTCATAAAAAAGTTCCAAGTTCCTAGACTTTATTGGGTTGTATCGTCCATGCCAACATCCCATCTCGAGGTTAATTAGCGACTGTGTTGTATGCTTTGCTACCACAATTATCAAGTTCCTAAAGAATTTCCATGTTCTTGAACAATTGTGGGTTATAGCAGCCATGCCGTATGCTCTAATCCTATCTCGAGGTTAATTATTAACCGTGTCCTATACCCCACCATCACAATTATGAAGTTCTGAAAGAAGTTCCAAGTTAATGATCTACAGTGGGTTATAGCGGCCATGCTGTATGCGTAGAACCTATATCAAGGTTAATTAGCGACCGTGTCGTACGCCTCGCCATCACAGTTATCATGTTCCTAAAGAAGATCCAAGTTCCTGATCTATAGTGGGTTATAGTGGTTGTACCGTATTCTCACATCCTATCTCGAGGTTAATTAGCGAAAGTGTCGTACACCCCTCCATCACAATTATCAAGTTCCTAATGAAGTTCCAAGTTTCTGACTTATAGTGGGTTTTAGCAGTCACGCCGTATGCTCACATCCTATCTCAAGGTTAATTAGCCAACGGGTCATACGCCTTGCCATCACAGTTATCAAGTTCTTTAAGAAGTTCCAAGTTCTTGATCAATGTGGGGTTTTAGTGACCGTGCCATATGCTCACATCCTATCTCAAGGTTAATTTGTAACCGTGTTGTACATCTCGCCATCACAGTTATCAAGTTCCTATAGAAGTTCCAAGTTCCTGATCTATAGTGGGTTATAACGGCCTGCTGTATGCTCACTTCTTGTCTTGAGGTTAATTAGTGATCATGTCATAAGCCTCGCCCCCACAGTTATCAAGTTTCGAAAGATGTTTCGAGTTCTTAATCTATAGTGGGTTATAACATTCGTGCCGTATGCTCACATCCTATCACGAGGTTAATTAGCCAACGTAGGTATCAAGTTCCTAAAGAAGTTCCAAGTTCTTGATCTATAGTGGGATTTAGCAGCTATGTCGTATGCTCACACCGTATCTCAAGGTTAATTAGCCAACGTGTCGTACACCTTGCCATCACAGTTATCATGTTCCTAAGGAAGTTTGAAGTTCCAGATCTACAGTGGGTTATAGCGGCCGTGCCGTATGCTCACATCCTATCTTGAGGTTAATTAGCAACTGTGTTGTACGCCTCGCCATCACAGATATCAAGTTCCTAAAGGTGTTCGAAGTTCCTGACCGATAGCGGGTTGTAACAACCGTGCAGTATGCCTATATCATGTCTCTAGCTTAATTAACGATCATGTCATACACCTCACCGTCACAGCCATAAAGTTCATAAAAAAGTTCCAAGTTCCTAGACTTTATTAGGTTGTATTGGCCATGCTCACATCCACTGTCGAGGTTAATTAGTGACTGTGTTGTATGCTTTGCTATCACAGTTATCAAGTTCCTAAAGAATTTCCATGTTCCTGAACAATAGTGGGTTATAGTGGCCATGCCGTATGCTCTAATCCTATCTCGAGGTTAATTACCGACTGTGTCGTACACCCCGTTATAATAATTATGAAGTTCCTAAAGAAGTTCCATGTTACTGATCTACAATGGGTTATAGCGGCCATGCTGTATGCCCACATCCTCGTCATCTTGAGGATAATTAGCGACTGTGTTGTATGCCTCGTCATCACAGTTTTCAAGTTCCTAAAGAAGTTCCAAATTCCTGATCTATAGTGGGTTATAGCGACCGTGACGTATGCCCACATCCTTTCTAGAGGTTAATTAGTGATCGTGTTTTATGCCTCTCCATCATAGTTATCAAGTTGCTAAAGAAGGTCCAAGTTCCTGATCTATAGTGGGTTATAAGCAGCTGTGCCGTATGCTTACATCCTATCTCAAGGTTAATTCGTGACCGTGTTGTACGCCTCGCCATCGTAGTTATCATGTTCCTAAAGAAGTTCCAAGTTCTTGTTCTATAGTGGGTTATAGCAGTCGTGCCGTATGCTTACATCCTATCTCGAGGTTAATTTGTGATCGTGTCGTACGCCTCGCCATCATAGTTATCAAGTTCTTAAAGAAGTTCCAAGTTCCTGATCTATAGTTGGTTTTAGTAGCCATGCCGTATGCTTACATCTTATCTCAAGTTTAATTAGCGACCGTGTCGTAGGCCTCGCGATAACAATTATCAAGTTCCTAAAGAAGTTCAAAGTTCCTGATCTACTGTGGGTTGTAGCGGCTGTGCTGTATGCTCATAACCTATCTCGAGGTTAATTATCGACCCTGTTGTATGTCTTGCTATCACTGTTATCAAGTTCCTAAAGAAGTTCCATGTTACTAATCTATAATGGGTTACAGTGACCATGCCGTATGCTCACATCCTATCTCGAGGTTAATTAGCGATCATGTCATACACATCGCCATCACAGTTATCACGTTCCTATAGAAGTTCCAAATTCCTGATCTATATTACGTTATAGCAGCCGTGTTGTATGCTCACATCCCATCTCAAGGTTAATTAGTGAACGTGTCGTACGCCTCGCCCTCACAGTTATCAAGTTCCTAAAAAAGTTCCTAATTCCTGATTTATAGTTTGTTATAGCAGCTGTGACGTATGCTTACATCCTATCTCGAGGTTAATTCGCGACCGTGTTGTACGCCTTGCCATCGTAGTTATCAAGTTCCTAAAGAAGTTCCAAGTTCCTGATCTATAGTGGGTTATAGTAGCTGTGCCGTATGCTTACATCCTATCTTGAGGTTAATTAGTGATCGTGTTGTATGCCTCGCCATCACAGTTATCAAGTTCTTAAAGAAGTTCCAAGTTCCTGATCTATAGTTGGTTAAAGTAGCTGTGTCGTATGCTTACATCTTATCTCAAGGTTAATTAGCGACCGTGTCGTAGTCCTCGCGATAACAATTATCAAGTTCCTAACGAAGTTCAAAGTTCCTAATCTACAGTGGGTTGTAGCAGTCACGCTGTATGCTCATAACCAATCTCGATGTTAATTATCGACCCTGTCGTATGTCTTGCCATCACTGTTATCAAGTTCCTAAAGAAGTTCCAAGTCACTAATCTGTAATGGGTTACAGCGGTCGTGCCGTATGCTCACATCCTATCTCGAGGTTAATTAGTGATCATGTCATACGCGTCGCCATCATAATTATCACATTCCTAAAGAAATTCCAAATTCCTGATCTATAGTACGTTATAGCAAATGTGCCATATACTCACATCCCATCTCAAGGTTAATTAATGAACGTGTCGTACGCCTCGCCATCACAGTTATCAAGTTCCTAAAGAAGTTCCTAATTCCTGATCTATACTTGGTTATAGCAGCCGTGCCGTATGTTTACATCCTATCTTGAGGTTAATTATCGACTGTGTTGTACGCCTCGCCATCACAGTTATCAAGTTCCTAAAAAAGTTCCAAGTTCCTGATCTATAGTGGGTTATAGCGGCCATGACGTATGCCCACATCCTTTCTCGAGGTTAATTAGCGATCGTGTTTTACGCCTCTCCATCATAGTTATCAAGTTCCTGAAGAAGTTCCAGGTTCCTGATCTATAGTGGGTTATAGCGGCTGTGCCTTATGCTCACATCCTATCTCGAGGTTAATTAGCGATCATGTCATACGCCTCGTCATCGTAGTTATCAAGTTCCTAAAGAAGTTCTTCCTAATCTATAGTTGGTTATAGCTGTTAGGATTTGTGCCCTAGAATCCTATTGTATGATGCTATGTATTATATTATGTATGACATTATGTATGACATGATGTATGACTTAACATTGTAATTAATAAAGTTGTTTTAATATTATCTGAAATAATGGTAACATGAATATTTGGACATTATCATATAGTCCATGAGATGCATAGTATGTGATTTATGTGATTTAGTCACAGAAGATATAAGTCACAAGTTCTTTGTAAACTCAGAATTTGGTTCATAGTCGGTGATGAAATTGGGCATTTCATCTGCTAAGACTATAACATATTAACTAAGATGATTTGTCTTGATCATGGAAGTGGTGACTTCTAGTTGATATGTTGATATGTTTTAAGAGTTAAGACATATTGAACTGGACCGCTGTGAGATTTATTATTCTCCTAACGACTGTCAATTGAATAATAAATCTCACAACTTATATTTGCATGAACTCTTAATCCTGAGAGAATAATGGACTTGATCATGAAATGTAGGTTACTTTGATATATCAGGAGTGAGATCTAAAGTAACGGTCAAAACCTCAATACGTTAGAAGCCACATTTAGAGTTGATGGAACATATATTTTCAAGATGGAATTCATAGTCTCTTAACGGAGATACAAAATATTCCCTTGAGATAAGTTTAATGGGTTTGTTATTCAGAGAGTTAGGCCTAACCACTTTGGTAAGAAATTACTAAAGTATATATTTATGAAATTGGATTTCATAAATATATGATAAATAACTTAAAAGGATTAAACCGGGTACTCAAGGATTAAGATGTAGTAATCTTCCAAGTGGCAGTCTATATTCATGACTTTGAATTACTACGAATATTTTATGAAGGGGTTGCATGTATAATAAAGTCTTGGGATATAATTTATTAATAAGGCCTAGAGTGTAATTATATTTATATAGTGGTATTAAATATAATTAATGGTAACTTTGGACTTGTCAAGAGTTGATAGAAAAGCCCAAGGCTCATTGGAGCTAGTGTCTTATTTGTCCCTTTTGGTCCCACTCCAAGCCACACACTAAAGCCCAATTGGAAAGGCCCAATAGGACTGCCCAATTAGATAATCAGTTAGTTATAAAGGGAGAAACATACAAAATTTTTTTAGTTAGTGAAATTAAGAAAAAGAGAGACACCATTGTGAAATGGTGTGTATGTGTGAGTGAAGTCACTCGTTATTCTCCCTTAGAAATTGATTGAGAGACCACACTTCTTGGGCGTAAAGTGGAATTGGAGTGAAGATTAAAAGTGTTCCCAAGTACTTCTAATCTTTTGTTTTGAATTTCACTATACCAAGGTACGCAATCTTGTTCTTAAATTCTGAAATTTACATAATGCAAGTTATCAATCATGAATGAAATAGATCCATGTTTGTTGTTTCCGCTATGTGTTTTGTATGAGATACAAAACCAGATTTTTCCAACAATAGCAGCCATGCCGTATGCTTACATCCTATCTCAAGTTTAATTAGCAATCATGTCATATGCCTCGCCATCGCAGTTATCAAGTTCCTAACGAATTTCCAAGTTCCTGATCTATAGTGGGTTACAGTAGCCGTGCCGTATGCTTACATCCTATCTTGAGGTTAATTAGTGACCATGTCGTATGCCTTGCCATCATAGTTATCAAGTTCCTAAAGAAGTTCCAAGTTCTTGATCTATAGTTGGTTATAGTAGCCGTGCTGTATGCTTACATCTTATCTTGAGGTTAATTAGCGACCGTGTCGTAGGCCTCGCGATAACAATTATCAAGTTCCTAAAGAAGTTCAAAGTTCCTGATCTACATTGGGTTGTAGCAGTCGTGCTGTATGCTCACAACCTATCTCAATGTTAATTATCGACCCTGTCGTATGTCTTGCCATCGCTGTTATCAAGTTCCTAAAGAAGTTCCAAGTTACTAATCTATAATGGTTTACAGCGGTCGTGCCATATGCTCACATCCTATC
Organism: Quercus gilva; assembly: GCA_023621385.1. Lineage (NCBI taxonomy): Eukaryota > Viridiplantae > Streptophyta > Magnoliopsida > Fagales > Fagaceae > Quercus > Quercus gilva. The sequence goes on along the minus strand of CM042476.1, from coordinate 64,191,028 downwards.
TCGAGGTTAATTAGCGATCATGTCATACACCTCGCCATCATAGTTATCAAGTTCCTAAAAAGTTCCAAGTTCCTGATCTATAGTAGGTTATAGTAGCTATGTTGTATGCTCACATCCCATCTCAAGGTTAATTAGCGAACGTGTCATACACCTCGCCATCGCAGTTATCAAGTTCCTAAAGTAGTTCCAAGTTCCTAGTCTATAGTGGGTTATAGCGGCCATGCCGTATGGTCACATCCTATCTCGAGCTTAATTAGCGATCATGTCTTTCGCCTCGCCATCATGGTTATTAAGTTCCTAAAGAATTTCCAAGTTCTTGATCTATAGTAGGTTATAGTAGCCGTGCCGTATGCTTACGTCCTATCTCGAGGTTAATTAGCGACTGTGTTGTACGCCTCGCCATCACAGTTATTAAGTTCCTAAAGAAGTTCCCAGTTCTCGATCTACAGTGGGTTATAGCGGCCGTGCCGTATGCTCACTTCCTATCTCCAGGTTAATTAGCGATCGTGTTGTACGCCTCGCCATCACAGTTATCAAGTTCCTAAAGAAATTCCTAGTTCCTGATCTATAGTGGGTTATAGCAGCTGTGCTGTATGCTCACATCTTATCTCGAGGTTAATTAGCGATCATGTTGTATGCCTCACCATCACAGTCATAAAGTTCCTGAAAGAGTTCCAAGTTACTAATCTTCAGTGGGTTTTATTAGCCGTGCTCACATCCTATCTCGAGGTTAATTAGCGACTGTGTTGTATGCCTCACTATCATAGTTATCAAGTTCCTAAAGAATTTTCATGTTCCTAATCTATAGTGGGTTATAGCGGCTGTGCTGTATGCTCACATCCTATCTCGAGGTTAATTTGTCAGCCCTCGTTTTGCATGTCGAACCCCAAAAAATCTTAAAATATTATCTTCTCTCCATGGGGCCCTGAGAATATCTAGAATGACGTAGCGAAACCCGTTCGGGCACTGGAGCACTCTAAGTGCCTCCTTTAGGTGAAATGACCAGAACGCCTCTAGTGAACCCTGGATTGTCCAAAAGTCTAGTAGTGTTAAAATATTGACAAAAATTCATTTTTCACGGTTTTACATCAAACTCGAGCTTCTAAGAGATTTTCGGTAACTTTGACCAAGTTTGACCTAGAGTTGACTCTCAACAGGCCCTGGAAACCCTAATTTTGATCCAGCCTTCAGAACGGGTTGAAACCAATGCCATGGTGAATATTATCAAATTCTTAGTCCAAGGACTATTCATGGGTTGAAATCAAAGTTAGAACGGACGAGATATTAGGAAAACCTGGTTGACATACCGATCGATGCACTGCTAACTTCCGGGACCTATAACTTTTGATTCGATCGTTGGATTTTCAAGGTATGTACCTTTTTAGAAGCAAGAATTAAAGATCTTTTGAGGGGTGTCAAGATCAACCCGATTTGAGACCATTTGAAAGGGTGGCCCTTGAAGGACTACCGCCTCGTAATCTGTGCTGGGGCTATAAAAAGCCCCAGGCACCTCTAGACCAAAAAGAAGAAGAATTTTTCTGGGGTTTTGCTATCTACCTAGACATCTTCTGCACATTTTCCCTCTCTTCCAAACACAAAAAACTCAACCAAAAAAAAAAAAAAAAAAAAGGGATCAAAGCCTTTTGATTCTTCCTTTTTCACAAAAAATACAAGGTATCGTTCTTTTACCCAATCTTTTTTTTCTTGGTTCTACACCTTGGATTTGGTGTTTAGGGGTGTGGATGTAGCTTCTTAGCTACTATCCATACCCCTAAGCTCCTAAATATTTTTCTAGCATTTATCTTGCTCTTTTTGCCTTAACAACATGATTTATTGTTTTATCTAGCATGCTCTTTAGCTTTATTTTGCCTCTAGCATGTCTTTGGTTTATTTCCATATGTTTCCATGTTGTTTCATGTGCTAGTTGCCTTTTCTACATGTTTTATGCTTTATGCCATGCTTTAGATGCTTGGATCTTCTCTTTCCCATGTGTTGATGTTTGGGTTTACATGTTCACATTCTTGATATTATGTCTCCGACCATGCCTTGCTTAGATCTACATGTTTGTATGCATGTTCTATGCTCCTATGCCTATGTCTATTCCTTCACATGCTTGTATGCTTGAATTTGTGTTCTTCCATGCTTTTATGCTTACATCCACTTGCTTAGATGTACATTTACATGCCTACATGCATATTTCAATGCTTATATGTGTAGATCAGTGTGTTTACAAGCTTAGATCGATGTTCTCTACATGCTTTATGCCCTCATCTGTGCTTGGGTGCTTCACGCCATGTTTATGTGCTTCCTAGACCTTGTTTGTCATGCCATGTGCTATTGTAGCCCTTTTGTTCCTTTATCACATTTTCATGTGTTTTGGCCTAATGGTTAGGACTCGATCTACACCCTATGGTCTTTGTCATTGTCCATACACCAAGGTCCACTTCAAAGGGTTTGGATCATCCTATTTGCATGTCTATACATGCTTACTTCTATGCTTTATGCTTATGCTAGCCTTTCTTGTTCTAGACTTTGCCATGTTTGGCACCCTCCGTGGGCTCCACCTTGCGTGGTTACATCCTATGCCCATGAGGCCTTGTTTGGATGTAACCATTTGGGAGGCATCTCCGGATGCCGGGTTGCTCCGTGCGTACCCTTCCTTTTTCCATTTCGCGCGATGCTGTGCTTATCATGCTTGCTTCTGCCACCCGTTGGCTTTCTATGCATCTTTACACACTTGCTTACATGTCCCTGCATGAGTCTTGCTTGCTATTATGTCGTCCATGCTTCAACACAATGAAGTTATGGACATTTAATCCAAACCTACATTTGTCCCTCGCGGACACCACTTTTTGTTTACTTTATTGCTTGTTTGCCTTCTCACTTGTTTGCTTGCTTTCTTGTTTCTTTCATGCTTATTAGCTTTATGCCTCTTTCATATGCTCTTTTCATCTTTTCCTTCCATTGCTCGTCTGCTAGTTTCTTGTCTTTGCCTTTGCATTTACACACATGGAGTGAGGACACATGGAGCTAGGGCACAATCTCCTAGGTGCAAGTAAAAAGGGCATGGATGCAAGCATGTAGATATGAGCCAAGTGGCTATGTTTGGTAGATTTAAGGGTCTAGCCTCTCCCATTTGGTTATGTACTATTTTAAGCCCCCTTCCTTCCTCCCCCCTTTCTCTCTTTGATGGGTTGTATTAGGTATATCATGCCGTGTACCATTTGTCCTCATCTCTAGAGTATGACGACCCCTGTTTACTTTCTTGCACCTATTCTAGGGATGTAGGCATTTACTTTCCTACTCTGTGTGCTTGCATTGTGCATGATGTATGCACATATACTTACTCACCCCTTCCAGTGTGATTGTTACCGTCCATGTCACCTAAGGCAAAGCGATGCCTAATTTCCGCTGTGAAAGTAGGGTGATATGTCGCTGGATTTTCGCCGTGGAAATCTGGTACTTTCCCTAAATGCCTTAGGAAAGCATAGATTGGGATCACACCCATTCAAAAGCCAAACCTCAAAGCCCCCCATGCATGCAAAGTCCTGAAAGCCAATGCCAAAATCATGTTTTTTTATTGCCAATCTCCAAAAATTAAGGTTTTATCAAAACAAAGGACTGTCCTTGGACAAGCGTTGTGGGGTGCCTAACATCTTCCCCACATGTAACGAAACTTCCGGACTCAAGAATCAAGATTTTTTGCCATCCACATTAGATTAGGAAAAATGTCATTTTTCTTAGCCTAGGATCGGTAATAAAATCAATTATTAACAGGTGACCAATCACACTTTAGAAAAACCTAATGATTGATGACGACTTCACTTACATTTGGTAATCACCTAAAATTTGGCCAAAATTCTCGCCATAGCTCCAAAGGTAGACCTACCTTCCTCCATCGAGAAAGAGAGCAACTGAAGCTCAGCGTGAACCACACCGATTATCGAGAGGGGCCTCCAACAGGACCCCCGCGATCTAGAGCATCGCCACGGTGGGTGGTCAAACGAAGGTCTGATGGCGGTTTTCTAGCCGTTCGAGGCCTAGGCATTGACAACTACAAATGAGGAAGCAATGGTTAGACAATCGGATTCACTAGAGGAATGCCAAGAAGCAGCAACAATCCGATTGGCAAATTACCAACAGAAGTTGGCTCAACGGTATAACAAAGATGTAAAGACGAGAGAGTTTGGTGCTGGTGACCTACTGTAAAGAGCTGTAGGGGGTACTTGGGGCATTAACGTCAGGAAACTAGCCCTGAACTGGGAAGGACCATATAGAGTCACCGCTATTGTTGAAGCAGGAGCATACTATTTGGAGGACATGGAGAAAAGGCCACTTCCCCAGCCATGGAATGTACAAAACTTAAAAAGATATTATCATTAAATATGTAAAGCTTAGGTGGTCAGTATGTATAGTACTTAGCATGTGTATTATAAGGAATGAGTAGTAAATGAATTTTGCCACTCAAATTCGCTTACCAAAAATTTTCTAAGGACAGGAACCTTGGCTCGGCTTGAACCTGTCACTAACTAGGTGGAAACCTTGCTACAAATTTTCTAAGGAAAAAAACCATGGCTTGGCCTAACCCTGTCACTGACTAGGTGGAAACCTTGCTACAAATTTCCTAAGGACCGAAACCTAGGCTCGGTTTGACCTTGGTCACCGATAAGGTGGAAACCTTGCTACAGATTTTCTAAGGACGGAAGCCTAGGCTGGGCCTGACTTCGGTCACCGGCTAGGTGAAAACCTTATCACAAATTTTCCAAAGACTGAAGCCGAGGCTCGGCCTGACCCTGGTCACCGACTAGGTGGGAACCTTATCATAAATCTCTTAAGGACAAATCAAGGCTTGATCTGATCCCGTTTACCGATTAGGTGAGACCTTAAGTTGCACAAAGAAAGTTCCTATTGGCAATACTACCTATGAATTGCAAAGTATCCTAAAAATATCAAGCATGAAAAATAGAGAGAAGGTTCTTGCAAAAACAAAACTTGAGTGACATATCACTCATTTCCGGTGACTACAAATATAACTTTAAATAAAAGCTTCAATTGTTTGACACCAAAACCACAGTGCCTCTAAAATTAGTGTACTGTCACCACACCTTGGTGAATTAAGCAAATCAAACTAAAAAAAAAAAAGATAATAAATAAAGCGGAAATGTATCCAACATAAAAATGAAAATATAATAATAAAAACGTCAAGTAGTTGGTTCTTGCAGTTGCTTGGGTATATAAAGGTTATCTTCTGCAATGACCTACTCGGGATGTGGGAGGAGGGGTTGAGTCACTTGCCTAAGCTCTACATTAGGGTCGCTAGAGATTTCGAGGTTGATAAGCATAGCGTGTAATCAATCTCCTCGACCAACGCCTTTATGCTTTGAATGTCCTCCTTTTCGGCTGGGGCAGGGTTTTGAATGGGAGGAGGGGGCTCGGGGTAGTGGATCTGCTCAAGAATCCTAAAAGGAGGCACGCCCAGTGCATTCATAGTAGCCATCCACCCCTCCCCAAAGCCATACCACCGAGACTGGAACATAACTAGCTCGCTTGAACACTTGGTGTCAACAAATCCCATATCGTAGAATTTATCCTCGCTTTCCTCCAACACTGCCTTCAAATCAACCACCTCCTTATCTCTAGCTGAGATTAGGCTTTCGGTCTTGGCTAACCTTAGCTCCATTTCACTCATTTTAGCCCCCAAATTGGTAGCTCTTTGTTCAGCTAGTAAGTAGGCCCCTTCGTGCTCCTGAACCTTCCCTTCAGCAACCCGTAGCGCGGTATCCTTCTCTTGAGCCATGAGCTTAGCCACCTCCTTAAGGGCCTTCTCCCTTTCAGTATCTTTAGCTAAGCTCTTTAATTAGTCCTACATCATGTGAGCCAGCTGGGTGGCCTAGCAAGATAGCAAGAGATTTTTTAGTGTTAATGAACACAACAAAGTTGTAATATTAAGTAAATAATTACAATAAAGTGATCATAACGAAAGCTCATTACTGCAATAGCGTGCCACTCAAGCTTGAGTGCCACAGCTTCATCACTACACTCGAAGAAGTACTGCATGACATTGGGAAGCTGAAGGGCTTGGCCCAAGCTCCGAGCTACTCGACCACCCTCCCCCATCTCCTAATTTCGAACACTAGCCGTTACTGGGAAGGGCTGGTTGCCAAGCTTAAACATGTTTTGCATCGTGGCATAGGTGGTGCCGAAGAGTAGGCCTGTCCATGGGTTAGTTTGGGTCGGGTTTGTGCCTAACCTGGAACCGACCCGACCCGACCAGATTAGGTCTAAAAAATTTTAACCCACCACCGATTGGAGTGATTAATTGGATCGGGCTGGTCAGAGCTTCCACAGAGTTCGGACGGATTGGTCAGGGTTAATTATTTGGAAAATAGCGAGAATCTGGCCAAGAAAAGATGAAAAACAGCAGATCTCTAGCGAAATTTTTTTGAAAAACGGTAGAAATCCAGCCAGATCTTGGCCTTTTTTGGCAAGATCTTGGCTAGATCTAGCGAAATCTCACCAGATCTAGCTTAAATCTTTCCAAAAAAATCTCAAATCTCGCTAGATCTACACCTTCTCGCCAGAAAAATGATGGGTCGGTCGGATTGGGTTTCTCAGATTTGAGAGGAGGAGATTTGATCTCCGACTCGTTGATCTCGGATTTTCTAGAATCAAATCCGTCGCCGACTGCCGGAGTAGTCGGTTCGGTCGGCAGCAGGTTGAGTTCCGGTCGGCGGCAATAGGTGTGTTGGTTTGGCGGGTCTTTGGACAGCCCTACCGAAGAGGAAGCAATGTTTGACCCCACCATGGTAAAAGGGCGGGGTGCTTGGGTGGTCTCTTTGATGAAGAGGGAAGTTGTGGATGGCAGGGGGGGAGTCTAGGAAGGAGCCTGCTCTTGAGGGTCAACGGGCTCATTTGTAATGCGAGGCCTTTTGTGTCTGCACAAAGCTGGAGAAGGAGGTGCCTGTTGTGGAGGAGTTTGTCGCCCACCGTGGAAAAACCGGTTAGCCATCATCTTCCTCCTGACCACCATCTTGGTATCAAGATCCTCGGGTTCAGTACCTTCAGAAGAGGAGTCCACTGATTCAACTTTCACTTGTTCTTCCTCAGGCTCTGTGACGGGAATATGCTAGGCGTGACTTTGGAATACCATATCCGCCAAGTCGTCCCTCACAAGAAGTAATGAGCCTACTCTGATTTGTCGAGGGCCGAGCCTCCGGGCTTCGCTGGGTGTTAATCCTGGAGGCAGGAAACCGTGCAACTGAACGTCCAAATATGATAGTAGGGGGTTGCCAACCATCAACGCCGTGATTGAGGTCTTGAAAACTTGTATATATATAAGGGTGCAGCCGAGGATGAGGTGAATGGCACATAATTGGCCGTTGAAATGCGAGAAGATTTGGACCAAAGTACAAAATTTAGATCTTGAATGTGAACGGCGTTATGGTCTGGCTTAAATCTTCTGGAATCTACACAGCCATAAATAGCAGTTAGTACACAAGTAAAAATAAATACGGCCTTAAACCAACAACGAAACATTGACATCAAAAAAAATTTTAATTATTATTAATTTAAACGTGAGTGGTACTGACCAATATCTCGGGGCGAGGTCGGGCAGATGAGCTTATTGGCAAGCCAATTGCCACTCACCCCAAAAAATTCTCCAGTTGAGTTTCTATTAGAATCAGGGAGGCATGATATCAACTATACCAGCGTATCCCTAACTTTAAGGTAATACCCCGACCTCTTATTACCACACAAACTATATATAAAATTAATGTCATGTTGGTCAATGTGTAAACTATACAAGTTATTTAATTGGCTAACACTGCTCACCACTTGGTAAAAATTGGGTGGAAGTTGGTCGGGACAAAGACCATAGAACCTAAGGGTTCTAAGTATTAATGGGTCTACGGGGAACTTCACCCCACCCTCTAGTATAGGCATTAATGGGAAGAATACTACATAGGGACGTCATTTTAATGCTATATTATCCTCATGACAATAAGCTACATCTACATCTAAAGGAATGTTGAATCTAGCTCTAAAATTGGCTAAGGCAACCTCGGTCTTAAGGAGATGAGAAAAACCCATTCTAATGTATTAAACAATTAGAAGGAAAACTTAAAAGAAGAGGGAAGAGCAAATGACTTACAGTAGAAATGCTAAGAGGGATTTGTTGGGAAGGAATTTGTGCTTGGTAACCTAGGGTGCTCAGAAATGGAAGAAGTAGAAAGTGAAACAAAAGGATGAAAGATGATTTTATAGGCCAAAAAAAAGTTAACAAGCATTGAATGTGTAATCAGGAGGGAGAAATAATTACCTCTTTTTGAAACCACCACACGCATTGCCTCGGTACATGAAGCATCAGATAATCATGGTCGTAGGATGGGACAACTTGTCATCCCCTTTTTCCCAAAACATGCGAGTTGTCTTGTCTATAATTAATAAAACTGACGGTTAGTATTCCTGAGAAGTGAAATGGAAATCTTTATTAAGGATCTTTGATTCTATTCGGGAGAATGGGAAAAGAATCAAAGGGGGGCTATTGTACCGTTATGGACCTGTGACCTATGGCTCGAGGTCAAGAGCCCAAACAATTTGTACTAAAAAATGGGGGGACTACCTTGCTCGGCAGATTAGTCCAGTGGTTATATCGACCATGAGCCTAGTGTAACCTAGGCTCAACCCAAAAAACCTTGGTAGTGCCTTGGGTAATATCGCTACCGAGCAGTCATCGGCGTCTATTGCTAGTCCCAAGGCTTCTATTTCCAATGTGGGACACTCTTTTGTCAGGAATAATTTAATCGGGCCCTTCCCACACAAGTGGCAAAACGAGTAATCATTACTAACCCACTGAGGCAAGGCTATAAATAGGGGAACCACCTGATAGAAAGGGGTTAGACACTAAAGAGTGAGAACTAGGAAAGTAACCGAGCATTAACAACCGGGTGTTTGGTTAGAGAAGTTAATCTCTTTAGTCAATCTATAGATAATCTACTTAGGAGCTGCCCATTGTAGGATACTCAAAAGCCCACTCAAATAAATAAATTGTGAGCCCAATTACAGAGTTTGCCAAAAAGTAGGGAATTGGGCATGCACAATTATAATATACGGTGACTGTACCTAAGCCCATTTTTGGTATTGATTTTGAGAAGTAGCCATTGACCTTAGATGGCTTTGAAATCGAGAAGCCTTGTTTTGGAAGAAAAGAAGAAGAAGTGGAGAAGATCCCCATGGACTTTGCTCCATACAGCAACAACAACGTGGCGGGAATGATGAGGAGAATGAATTACCTTTTAGGGATTAACTTAGGGAAAACTGTGAAGAAGGCAATTGCTTAAGTCCCAATAATTCCCACTGCTGCACCATCTTTTAGGCTAGGTTATAAGCCCACTGATGATGACTTGCTAGAGATGGAGGTGAAAAGAATCGTCTATGCCAAGGCCAAAGCCAAGGGACTTCCTTGTCCCCCAAAACCCCTAAAGCCCTATACTTCAACTTTGAATGGGAAGTTTGTCAAAGTTGGAGATAGTCAACGCTATTGGGGATTCCCTGAACTGAGATATGATCCTAAGTCAAGAACAATGGTGCCCAGATTTAAGCTATTATTTGATTGTAACAACAAGCTTCTAGAGCTAAAGAAGGAAGACACAAATCGAGTCCCTACTAACTAGGCTGATTACATGGACCTTGATGCCATGACTACGCTTTTGGGAGATTCCATTTGCAATATAGAAGATGAGGAAAGGGGAAAAACCCCTAGTGACGATAATGAAGGAAATGACAGCAAGAATGATAGTAGTAGTGATAACAACAGCAATGACGATGGAGATGATGAGGATGATAGTAATAGTGATAGTGAAAACAACAATAGTGAAGACTATGATAACCAATATAGTGGCAATGATTGGGGTGAACCCCCTAGTGATAGAGAAGATAAAGATGTAGGACTTTTCTATGAAGACCGCTCTGATGGTGACATAGACTACTATGACGGAGATATAGAGGATGATGCTAAAGCTGAACCTATAGACATGGAGAATGGCATTGAAAGTGATGAATATGAGCTAGAAAATGTGCTGGAACCTGTAGGGGAGGAGGTTGAAAAGGCTAACAATATAGACTATGATGATTACCCCTATGGGCGTCCCTCCAATTGGAGTTGCATTACCAATCTTAGTTCAAGGTCAGGTCCTCGATATGACAAGCGTGGTAGAGAGATTCCTGAGTTAGGGTCATTTCACAATTTAGAACTTGGCTCACTGACACCATACACTGAGGAAGAAGACGACATAGATGCTAGATTGGCCACTCTAGATAAAAAGTTAATGATCCACAGTTTCAGAAACTTAACACTAAAGAGTCTTGAAGATGAAGATGACAAGGTGGAAAGGAATGAGTCAGAATACCTCCCCCAATACATCTTTCTAAGCAACAAAGGAAAGAAAGATCTGTTTGGTGAGTGGATGGACAGTATAGAGCACCTGGATGCTTATGTGACTAACAAGTCCATAGATATAGAGGTTGATGATGGAGGCACAAATTATATGGATGAAGACCCCATGGTACTAATGCTGAGGGAAGAATGAACTCATTAGGAGCCACCTGCCATTGTTGAAGCCACAACCAATTTGAAGAATTAGGCATGGGAGGGAGTTGCCCACTTTATGGAAGACTCTGTGGAGAAGATCAAGACTGTTGAGCCAATCACTCCTGTCATGAAGATCAAGACCGTCGAGTTGATCACCTCTGCTAAAAACATTGTTTCTATCCCTATTGAGTCTGTTTCTACTAGTATTTTTATTCTTGCTGAGTCTGTTTGTGATCGTTTTCCTATAGAGTCTATTTCTATTGAGTCTGTTGAGAACTCTTTTCCTTATAATATGATTTCTGATTTTGGTTATTTGTTGGCTTTGAATGTTTTTATATTCCCGAAATTGGTAAAGAAATTCTTAATAACAAGGAATTAAAACAATGGCATGTAGAACCTATAAAAGAAGAGATCCAACCTATTAACTTGGGAACTGATGATGAACCTAAAATGATACAAGTGGGCAATACCCTAACCGCCTCTGAGAAAAATGCATTAGTTGCCCTACTGATAGAATTCAAAGAAGTATTTGCATGGTCATACGAAGACATGCTAAGGATTGATACAGGTATAGAGCAACACAACATTCCAACATATCTAGCGATGAAGCCGATCAAGTAGAAGTTAAGACGGATAAAGCCAGAGTGGACTCTCTAGATTAAATAAGAAGTAGAGAAACAATACAATGTAGGATTCTTAAGGGTGGTCAATTACCCAGAATGGTTAACTAATGTGGTTTCGGTACCGAAGAAGGATGGGAAACTGAGAATGTGTGTAGATTTCCGAGATTTGAATAAGGCCAGCTCGAAAGATGATTTTCCCTTGCCTCACATTGACATCTTGGTTGATAACACAGCAGGACAGTCCTTGCTATCATTTATGGATGGTTTTTCAAGATACAATCAGATAAAGATGGCTTTAGAAGATATGGAGAAAACCTCTTTCATTACTCCATGGGGGACGTATTGCTACAAGGTCATGCCATTTGGCCTTAAGAATGCTAGTGCTACTTACCAATGTGCAACCACTACTTTGTTACATGATTTGATACATAAAGAAGTAGAAGTTTATGTTGATGACATGATAGTGAAGTCCAAAGACCATGAGGGGCACATACCAGCCTTACGGAAGTTCTTTGAAAGAATCCAATTCCATAAGTTGCGGTTGAATCCCAAGAAGTGCACTTTTGGTGTAACATCTGTAAAGCTATTGGGGTTTATGGTAAGTCAGAGGGGAATTGAAGTCAATCCTGGAAAAATCAAGGCAATTGTAGAGATGAAGCCTCCCAAGATTAAGAAGGAGATCCGAGGATTTCTAGGGAGAATACAGTACATCAACAGATTTATAGCCTAGCTAACCATGACATGTTAGCCACTTTTTTGACTACTCAAGAAAGAAGTTCCCACAGTATGGAATGAACAATGCCAAGAAGCTTTTGAGAAGATTAAGAATTATTCAATAAAGCCACCAATATTGGTTCCACCGGTACCTAAAAAGCCATTATTGTTATATCTCACAACGACGGATACCACAATGGCGGCTTTGCTTGTTTAGTACCTAGAGGAGTCTAGGAAGGAGAATGTGATTTATTACATTAGCTAGAAGATGCTGGCTTATGAAGAGAAGTATTCACCACTTGAGAAGACATGTGTAGCACTTGTATGGGCAACCTGCAAACTCAGACATTATATGCTTTCTTTCAAGGTTTTGTTGATTGCAAGAATGGATCCTTTGAAATATCTAATGGAAAAGTTTTTTCAAGATGGGAAGACAACAAAATGGGTTCTGCTTTTATCAAAACTAGTGTATGACCCGCATAATGTGCGGGCTAGTTAGTTTTATTTATTTATTTTGAATTAGGATACTCTTATTTGTTATTTATGGTAAAATAAATAAAACTCAATAATTTATAGGTATGGAATCTTAAAATTTTAAAGAAGCTCTATTAATATGGTATTACAATTTTCACTTATTTTATGAAACTAACAAAATGAAAATGAAGTGACGATAATTATTTTAGAATACCTGTCATCACTCACTTGAAGTGTCGATGCTAGGTTTGTAATGCCCTTGATAATAACAAACTTCAACCTTCTATATAATCCAATCCTTAATACATATTGGGTTACACCTCACCCACATAAGTAATAACCGCTTACCATATACCAAAGTATATCTCTTCTCTCCTCGTCATGTTGGCAAGAACCATTTCTATCACAAGTTAATTAAAGAGAAAATCGCATTGAATGTTATATGTTCACTCTTTTATTATTTTCTTTTCACTGAAGATGTTTGAAATTTCTTCTACAAAATTTGGCAATTAGTAAATCACATATGGATCCAAAAAAAGAAATACAAATTAGATGTATAGGCAAAGTAAATGTAAGTAAACTTCATTCTCAAAAAAAAGAAAGTAAACTTAATAAATTTAATATTGTGTTTTATTTTTAGGACCCAATATATAATGATTGTTAATTTTTTTAAGTGAAAGAATAAATAAAAAGAGTGATTAGATTCTTATTAAAAATAAAAGCAATAAAATAGTCTTAGTGTAAATAAAGACACATATTAGGTATTTTGTGAAGCATGAAACTTCAAAGAAGGCTCCTATTAAATTACTTTTACTATTCCCAATCCCATCTATGATTGAGATTTATCTCACCTCTACTATTCCTATAAAGTTACTTTTCCTTTCCTCCATACTCTTCTTCAGTTCTTTACTTCTTCCTCGTTAGTGAGCCTCTATGAACTCCCTTCACAACTTCTTCTTCTTCTTCTTTTCTTTTTTCTTTTTTTCTTTTTTTTTTTTTTCACCATGCTTTTCTACTAACATTTTCAAGTTTTAGTTTTTTCTCTTTTTAAATAATTATTCAATCTCATGAAAAGTACCACATGAAAATATTCTCACCTTTCAACTGGCTGCAGTAAATCCAACAACTTTCATTCCAGAGTAAATCATTCTTGTAGAAGAGAAAAACATTAATTCGGAACTTCTATCACTGTTTGTAGGGAAAAAATGGTTCAAAAGGTAAATATAAATTGAGAGAGGTTTTGAATGGAAGATGGACGTTGTAGTTAATTTCGCAGCTACCAAAGATCACGTTGTTTCGGATTTCTATTAATTGGCTGAAAGAGTTATAGGCAGTGTTTAGTAATAAAAGTTGGCAGGCAACAGTCCACTTAAGCATTTTTTTCTTTTAAATGTAACAGTTCCTAAAGCATTTTTCTTTCAATGGCGAAGGAGTGCAATGCTTGATTTTTTAAATTCTGAAGACGTGAAAGGCATAACGTTTCACTTTTTATTCCATGCTTTTGATCGGTAGCATGGCAGATTTTTAAGTGGGATTTTTTCCTACATGTCGCAACCTCCTTAATTGTAGGAAAATGCTTCTGCTATTATATATAGCTAGCATTTAACCCGCGCAATGCACGGGGTCATTTTACATATTAAAAAAACAATCAACTTAATATAACAATACAATGTATTATAAAGTACATTATAATTAGACTAGGCAATGTACTTTAATTTAACTAATTACTGAAATAAACTAAAATTAGACTTTAAAATAAAACTTATATCATAAAAAATTGAAAGGCGTATACAAATGTTATAAGGAATAATAGAATCAGTTTTAAAACCATAGACCTGGCTTAGATTCTAATTCGAATGCTGAATCAATTGCTGGTGTTACAACCTATGCTACCTCCTTTACTGCTACCGATGCTTATTTGATTGGGCATTGGAGTGCCATTATAGTGCTTTGTAGACGACATACAATAACTTGTGTAAAGAAGCATCAAATACAAGGGGGGGGGGGGGGGGAGAACTAATCAAGCAAAAAAAAAAAACTCAAATAGGGTCTACCACGTACTCCAACCAACCACAAAATTAGTAACAGCTCTCTAGGTGTCTCTTATGAAAGAAGAATTTAATTATGTTTTAGAGGGAAAAAAATACTAATCGAGCACCAAAAAAAAAAAAAAAAAAAGAAGAAGAAGAAGAGAAGAAGAAGAAGAAGAAACTTGAGGAATATTAAGAGGAACAAACTACTCTCTATTCTTCTTAGATAGCATTTAAATTTACATGTACAGAAATTGGGTTTTATGAAAATAGTCTAGAATATGTAAAAAAAAATTCAAATTCTATAATTAATTATTTCCCCAACAGCAAAACGCAACAATACCCATTTGTGACATACTTATACCCGTTGGGAAATAAGTCATGGGAAGCCTAGTAAGCATTCCGTTTCTTTACAATGAAATCCCAAATTTATTTTAATTGTAGTAATCTGTAAAACATAACAAATGCAAATATAATCTAATAGGCTTATTGTAAATTAAATTGAGATAGAAAAATTTAGAGAGACGAAAAAATAAAATCAAAACCTAATGCAGCCCAAATACCTAAATAAAAATCAATCCAACCAAATTACTCAAAACTAATTCATATTTTATACCCAGATCTAAGAAAGAAAGGGGTAAAAAAAAAAAACTTTACCTATAGTAGCTTAGATTCACACTCCCTCTCACTTTGTCAGCACACCACAAACCAACACTCACACCGAAATGAAAACAATACAGCCATTGTGAAATTCCAATGTATATAATGAAAATTTTTCATAGAAACATACACTGATACACAACTCTAGGAACTATATTAAATCTTTCGCTCTATGACTAATTATGTATCTTTAATAAGAAAAAGAAAGAAGCATAGATTTGATATTTTGAATGGAATCAAGAATATAATCAAGGGCCATATTGATGGAAGAAACGGTACCTAGTGCTGGCCTCCATTTCTACCTCACCTTTAAATTGATTTTGAAGAAGTTTGAGTTAGCGGGATCTTACAGACTGTATCTATGTCTCTCTCTATCTCTGTCTCTATATTTTTCTGTAGGGAAAAATTTCTACTTTTATATATAGCTAGCCTAATACCCGTGCTATGCATGGGGTACCCTTCTATTCAAAGAAACCATCTCTATATAGATGCTAAGATTTGAAAATATTTGACCCAATACACTAACATATTCCATAAAGTTTCAATTCCTATAAAAATCAAATGCCTTTACGTAAAATCTGAAATTTCCAAGCAAATAAAAGAATTCTTGAAATTTATTTCTTCTCTCTTATTATCAGCAAAAATAACATGAGACGCAAACAAAAGGGATTAATAAATCATTCAGAGGAAAAAAAAAAAAAAGAAATCCAAAAATGACATATAAAGACTAAAGCAAGCTTCATCTAACTTTTGGCACGTAATAATAAAAAATCTATTCGAAATTTTCATGAAATCATAAAATTAAACATGATTATGGTTTTTTTCAACCCACATGTTGATGCTTATTGCATCAACTTCACATGTAGAATGTAGGATGCTCCTTTCCTTCTTCCAGCTTCTACCTTTGCTTTATGGTCTCCATAATAATCCCAACATATATTTTGGATAAGTCACTCGGACAATTTTTATAAAGTAAAGGAAAAAAAATACTAACACTGTATATTAATATTGTACAACATAACTAAGCTTAACCATAATGAGCATACCGTCCAATGCCTCAAAGCACTGTCTTCCCTATCTTCAACACTACCAAACACTATAGTAACAACCACCATATTGATAACCTCTAAACAATTGCTCTCTCTATGACCACCTGAAATTTCTTTCACACCATGCAGCTAGCATTGTAGTGACATCTAACACCCTTAACAATTATCACCATAGCTATTATCATTAATGTAACGCTTCTCTTATTTACATATGTACTTACTAACTATGATTTTTTTTTACGCATTGAAACAAAGGGCAAACAAATAAATATTTGAAGTAAAAATAAAAAATTTCAAAAGGGTTAACTAATTGGTGCCTTCATAGAACTTACCTCTGTGTTGCAAAATAAACAGGAAATGCAACAACAACACCTTGTAAAAGAGAACTGAACAAAGTAAGGCAAAATGACATATCTCACCATATAAATCACATTTTCTAATAAGAATGTAAGGTTGAATTTAATCAACCATCTTGTTGGCTTTATTCCGTGCCAATTTGCTTGTAATTTAGCACTTAGTAACTCTGTATTTAGGTGGGAAAATTGTAAGGGTAGTGTGTGAGAAGATGTGAAGAAAAGCTCAAGTATGTGCAAAGAAGCAGAGCTTCACGGCTAGGACTTACGGGTGGATCGCGACTGGCAAGCCGCCAAATGCAAGCACGTGAGATGCACACAGGGAAGTTGAAGGGTCGCACCAGCTGTCACACTACAGGACAAAAGTCCTAGGCTGGCCAAGCCGTTACGTCGCTACTTGAACTCGCGACTTGGACAAGCTGTGAGACCAAGCCGCTAATTTACCTTGTTTGGCAAAAATTGTCTCTTCGTATTCTTTTCTCACCCCACTATATATAGACCCTTATACCCATGATATTGAGAAAGCTTCTAGAGAGAATTTTGTGAGAGAAACCCTAGAGAAAAACAAGATTGCCTCATCCACAATCTTCACCTTAGAGACTCTACAAATTCCTCTTCTCTCTTCCTCTCCATTGTTATACCTTTGAAAGGCTTTTTACCACATCCTTATCTCACCACACCCACGTCTGTGAGAAAGTTTATTTGGTGCTGTTCGGAAGCAGTTAGGAAGGAACCAATCTACATTGGTTGATGCTATGGTATAGTAGCAGAATCCGGGAAGCTAAAGAAGAAATAGGTTCGGCGTAACCTCGTTGGAGCAAAAAGCTTGGAGGGCTTAGGTACTTGGGTAGATTAGGCTTGGAGGGTCTTCTGCTGTTCATGTATCCCAACTACATTCTTTAGTGGATTATTGACCGCTTGGTGGGCGGCGGAGAGGTTTTACACCGAGGGCTTTGGTTTCCTCTTCGATAACACATCGTGTGTTGTCCGTGTATTTGCATCTTCCTTCCCTTTATCTTTGCCTTATATTTACTGCTGTTAATGTGTTTATATTTGGTTTAGATTAGTTATCAATTTTGTGATTGGCTTATATTCATATTCCGCACATTAATTGTTTGATAATAAGCTTAAATTGATAATTTGTAATTTGGGGTCAAAACGTTCAAGGGTGTTTCAAACCCAAATTGAACTTTCAATTGGTATCAGAGTGGGTACACTTGTTGTGGCTTAAATACCTAAGTGTGATCCTTGACCCCTTGTGTTTATTTGACATGGATTGGGCTTTATATGCCTCTTTGTATGATTTGGTTGATGATAAATGTAACATGCCACGTGTTTGTGAAAATGCCTCTATGAGTGATAATCCTCATGATTGTGATGCTATGTTACATGAATCTTTGGATATTGTGGATATTCCTAACATCAAACCTTTGAAGAAAGTTGCTAAGAAGTTTCAAAAGGATTTGAACAAGTTATTTTGTGAAAAGGATGATTTGATTGCTAAGCTCAATGAATCCAACAAATTGGTTGAAAAATATAAAAAAACTTGCTGAAAATTCTGTTGAAAAGCTTAAAGAGTTTGAATGTTTGAATATAGACTTGGATGCCAAACTTGTTTTGTCTAACAAACTTGTTGATGAGCTAAAATGTGAAAATGAATCTCTTAAGATGCATGCCAAGTGTATGATTGCTGAACCTATTGTTAAAAGGGATGAAATTATTTGTTGCAATCATGTTGTGGTACCCGATTTTGTGCCTAGTGTGTGTTCTACCCCAAAGGACAAATCGGTGTACATTCCTCCACATAAAAGAGATTAAAAGGTGGAGAGAAAGACTGTTAAGTCAAAGCCTCCATTTAGGTCTCAACCTAAGGCTTTGGATGGATCTAAGTTTGTTCCAACTTGCCACCATTATGGTGTGATTGGTCATATAAGACCTCAATGTTATAAGTGGAAGAAAGAAAAAAACCATGTTGCTAGATCCCTTCCCAAAAAGCCTAGTGGACCTAAACACATTGTTTGTCACCACTGTGGTGCTTTTGGTCATCTAAGACCTCATTGCTCTAAGTTTCATGCTCTTAAAAGAATGAAAAGAAAAGAGAAACTTGAGCTTTTTGGAAGTTATGCTAAAAATGGTAAACTGGTTTTGAGTGAAGATAGCATGTTGTTAAAGAAATTGTTTAATGCTTTTAACTCATTGACTATGTGCATCTCCAGTTCTCATTTCTTTACACCTCATCTCACTGCTTTTGAGACACTCATTCCAAACAATCGTTCCGTTTGGATGAGGAAGGGTTCATATGGTTGAGCTTTTACTCTCTTGGTCCTTGATCTTATTCTTTCGATCTTTGTAGGACCCTTCATGCATTGTTTGTCATATCTTCATGCATTTGTGCATTTTGCATTTATTTGTATGCATTGCTTTTGTTTTGATCTTACTTTTATGTTTTTGTTTTGTGTGAGTAAAAATCCAAAATCACATAAAAAGTAAAAAATTCAAAAAGTTTGATCGTATATATTTTAGCACATATCACATGTGAGTTTTGACTTGTACCTTTGTACTAATGGCTTTGTGCATTTACGAGCTTAGCTTGTTCTTTATGCACTTATATCTTTGTGGGGAAAATCTTGACATCTTTGTGTGATTATTGTAAATCGATCTTCAAGCTTGTTATGAATGATTAGTCAATAGTCATGTTGGTTTTGATACATGCATAGACTTGTGCCTATATATCTTCCCACTCTTTTATTTTTTTGCTTAAAGAGCTCAACAAATGTAAATCTCAAAATGAAAAGATATAATGAGCTGCAAAAGCCATCGCATATACTAGTATTTGACTAGGAAAAAGGGAAAGCAACTTTTATGAAATTGTATGATGCCCAAAAAGCCAAAAGCTTGTTTATCAAATTGAAATATCGAAAATTTTAGGCATCGATCTCAAAATGAGATGTATTGATTCAAAATGATCAAATGTTATGATTTGTAAAGAAGCCAAATGAAAAGCTTCAAAGATATGTAATAATTTTCTTGTGGGAGGTCATATATGTTCATTTCTATAATTGAGATAGACCACTTGTCTTAGTACTAGTTGTGTATGACTTGGTTGAATTGATCGTTGAAGCTTCATTCTAGACTAAGGAATATTCCACACTTGATACACACACACAACACACATGCCTAATGTTCAATGAATGTCTTATTCATTTGTTCGATTGTACTTGTTTAAATGTGATGTGTGTGTGCTCAACTATATATAAATCAATCCAAAATTATTTTTGATCATTTTATATGTATTTGGAAGTGATTTTTATCACTCTTTGTGTTCATGTTTAGTGCTTTCAGTGTTTAAACATGTTTTGTGTCGAAAAACAGGTGTCAGAGTTTTTCATGACTTATTCGCAACTTACTCGCGACTCGCTTGCGACTCGCCAGTCGCCAACCCCGTTGCGAGTTTCATCCAGATGCTTTGGCGACTCACTTGCAACTCATTCGCGACTCACTTGCGACTTGCGAAATTTTCGCGACTGAACTTCGCGACTTGTTTAATCGCAAAACGCCCAAAAACAGCTTTTTAAAAGGCTTTTCGTGGGAAACCTGTTTTAAACCTCTCCCATCCTCTATTAAACCCCTCTTTCACTATTTTTACATCAAAACTCAATCAATTTGAATGGTTTTTCATTCCATTAACATCTCTAAGGTAATTATGAACTCTTTTCATTGTTTTTGATCCTTACACTATGTTTTGGAGAGTTTTGTGCTCTTGGTTGAGTTTTTCATCATAGGGGTTGGGAAAACTTATTTTTCTCTCAAAATTTTTGTATGGGATTGATTTCTTTTGTTGTTTTACTTTAGATGTTGGCCCCTTGTGGCAAAAAGAGCATATATTAAGGGTGGTTTTCATGATGTTCATGCATTGTTTCACATTGTTGTTCATTGTGTGCACGTTAGGTGTTTGATAAAATGCCTCTTAGGCATTTTCTCACTGTTTTGGACTCTGATGAGTACCAAACTTTGGGGTTTCTCATATTTCCTTATTAGGAACATGTTTGGTTCATTGGTTGTGTATTTAACACACGTTACCCCACATGTGCATTTTCCATGCATTGGTCATGCATTGCACTTGCCACCTCTTGCACACACCTTTGCTACCCTTGTCATGCATTAGTTCATACATTGGTTCTTCATCCAAGCATGTCATGTTTACCTTATGCTTTGTAGCATTTTGTTTCAACTTAGGTTTTAGCTTTATTTTCTCATGCATCATTGCACCCCTCATGCATCATTATCATTGTTCATACCTTCATATCTTACCCTTGTTTCTCCTTGACCCTTTGTCTATTCCTGACAAAAAGGGAGAGAGTATACTCTAATGAGTATACCGGAGAGTTTTGTCATTTCTATATGACCTTTGTGCACATTCTTAAGGGGAGAAATTCTATTTCTCGTGCACACTTGTAAGAGGGAGAGATATACCATTGGGGAGATGCATATACCAAGGGGGAGAAGACATTGTGTTTATAAGAAAACTTTGTCTTGACTGTCATTTGTTTATGACTGTTTTGTGTTTGATCAAGTTGCTCACATGTTTCACATCATGTTTATTTGATCGCAATTTACTTGTTACATTATACTTGTCCATTTATTACTTGCTTTACCTTGAGGGTCTAATGTGTTTTGTGCAAGTGTTTCAAGTTACAGGTATATATGTTCCAAGTTCATCACAGCTCCTATGATTCATGATAGGGGGAGTGATATGATAGGGAAGTACTTTATATTTTGTACCCATGTTGCTTTTGTAAGCTTTAAGGGTTTGTTTCCATGCATTTATGCACATTTGTAGGTCTTTGTGGTATGTACTATGCTTTATGCAGCCTTTGTGCTTTGTTAAATCAGTACTTCTATCGTAATGCTATGCATTCCTTTTTTAAGTACTGTCACTCTTGTGCCCTTGTAGGATTGTTCCTAGATGCATATATGTTTGTATGCATTGGTTGAGTGTTGGACTTGTAAATGATACTCTTCAATTGAGCTTATCACTTTGCATGTCCGGATGTTCATTCCTTGTGTGAATGAACATAGTAATCACTTTTGGTTAAATGACTACTTGATTGATCTAGCCATGATTTATTGCTTTAATGCATAAGTTCATTTTTGCTTGATCATGCTTCTTTTGCTCCATATGCATTTCAAGTTTCTGCATACAATGATATTGCTATGTTATTGTGTTTCAGGAGTTACTTATTCATATGTTCAAGAGCTTTACAGAATCTAGAGTTAGGTGTGAGTGAGTTTTGTTCAACTGTTCCCAACTCACGCTTTAAGTCTAGAGTCTGTTGTAGGGCTTTGTCACGGAATAGCCAAAGGGAGAGATTGTAAGGTTGAATTTAATCAACCATCTTGTTGGCTTTATTCCGTGCCAATTTGCTTGTAATTTAGCACTTAGTAACCCTGTATTTAGGTGAGAAAATTGTAAGGGTACTGTGTGAGAAGATGTGAAGAAAAGCTCAAGTATGTGCAAAGAAGCAGAGCTTCACGGCTAGGACTCGCGGGTGGATCGCGACTGGCAAGCTGTTAAATGCAAGCACGTGAGATGCACACAGGGAAGCTGAAGGGTCACACCAGCTGTCACACTACAGGAAAAAAGTACCAGGCTGGCCAGGCCATTACGTTGTGACTTGAACTCGTGACTTGGACAAGCCGCGAGACCAAGCCACCAATTTAACCTGTTTGGCAAAAACTGTCTCTTCGTATTCTTTTCTCACCCCACTATATATAGACCCTTATACCCATGATATTGAGAGAGGTTCTAGAGAGAATTTTGTGAGAGAAACCCTAGAGAAAAACAAGATTGCCTCATCCACAATCTTCACCTTAGAGACTCTACAAATTCCTCTTCTCTCTTCCTCTCCATTATTATACCTTTGAGAGGCTTTTTACCAAATCCTTATCTCACCACACCCACGTCTGTGAGAAGGTTTATTTGGTGCTGTTGGGAAGCAGTTAGGAAGGAACCAATCTACATTGGTTGATGCTATGGTATAGTTGCGGAATTCGGGAAGCTAAAGAAGAAATAGGTTCGGCGTAACCTCGTTGGAGCAAGAAGCTTGGAGGGCTTAAGTATTTGGGTAGATTAGGCTTGGAGGGTCTTCTATTGTTCATGTATCCCAACTACATTATTTAGTGGATTATTGACTGCTTGGAGGGCGGCGGAGAGGTTTTACGCCTAGGGCTTCAGTTTCCTCTTCGATAACACATCGTGTGTTGTCCGTGTGTTTGCATCTTCCTTCCCTTTATCTTTGCCTTATATTTACTGCTATGGATGTGTTTATATTTGGTTTAGATTAGTTATCAATTCTGTGACTGGCTTATATTCATATTCTGCACATTAATTGTTTGATAATAAGCTTAAATTGATCATTTGTAATTTGGGGTCAAAATGTTCAAGGGTGTTTCAAAGCCAAATTGAACTTTCAAAGAAGACTGCCTGAAACATCATTAGTTCAAGCTAAAATTTCATGATAATCTTTTAAAACTTCTTTAAAAAAAAAAAATCAAAATATAATGCAGCAAAAAAACTATTTGGCAATATGGTATTTCTTTCATGGATCAATTTCGAGCGTGTAAAAACTCAAACCCAAATGCTGCATCTCACCTGAACGTTAAACCCAATCATTCAAGACAAAAGAAAACACCTTCCCTCCATCCTTTCAATAGTCACTGCAATTGCCATATGATCTATTGCTTTACTGCTCTGCCCCATCTCTTCTTTGCAACATTAGTTTATAAAATCTGAAAGTTTAGAGTGTATAGTAATTTATAATGTTTTCTAAGTGAAATTATGGTTTTTTGGTTTTCTTTATTGCAATCTGTTATGATTCTAGCTTCATAACATAATTGAGAGCACTAACATACCATACATAAAGAACACAATTGAAGGATGATTCTTTCATGCACCAATATAATTACGATTCTAATATCATAACATGATTGAGAGCACTAATAGAACATACACTGATACTACTTTTTTTGTGTTTTTTGCAGGGATATCCAAGTGAGAGGAATTTAAAAAATACGGCAATCATAGTAAATCTAATTTGTATAAAATTTCACCGCAGATTTCCTTTGGCTTTTAAAAAGGGACCATTTAGAAACAATAGACTGAAAAAAAATAAAATTTTAAAATTAAACTTTGGTGTGGTTTTGATTATTAAAGATTTGTGTTTTGAGTGATAGAGCAAATGTTCATTTATGCAAACTGAATAATCACTTGAGTTATACTCTTTAAAGAAAAATAACAAATAACACAGCATATATAATCACAACTTTCTTGGGAAAGAAACATAGATGGAAAGCAAGAGAGAAAAAGTGAGTTAGGGTAAGAAGGAAAGAACCAAACAAACAACATCAAAATCTGAAATCTACAAACCGTAACAGAAATTCCCAAAACATCAAAGAAAATATCTAAATCTATACCTATCCAACCAAAATACCCAAAAACTAAGTCATATTAAATACCCAGATATAAGAAAGGGGAAAAAATAATAACCGATGGCAGTTTCAGCAATCTAATGATGGCAGGTAAATGGCCTGATCGACGGAGTTAATGGCACTTAGATTTCTCTCCCTCAATATCAATTCCTATGTGTGCCTACGGTTTTGGTGTCCTGAGTTTGGTAAGGGAACGGATGGCGGCAGAAAAACTGATAGTAATCGTGTTTTGATTTCTTATGCCCAATCGATGTACTCTTTACCGTTCTGCCTCTTTCTCTTCTTTGTTTCTCTCTCCGTGTCCTAGGCCTCATTGCCTCCCTCTATTTCTATCTTTGTGTGTATCGTATTTCTATCTCTTCTCTAGCGCATTAACATAACAGTCTAATGATTATTCTTCCTCTTCTTAAAAAAAAAATCTCCAATTGGTCGATCTCTCTGCACCCTATGTCTAACCGACTCTCACTCTACCGTTCTCGGACTTTTGGCCTCTAAAACTTGATTGTCCAAAGCCAATTATAAATAGCCTAAAATTAAACCAAAATCAAACACAAAATTAATTGAATCCAAATACTCCCAAAAGTTTTTAGTATACTGAGAAACTAAATTGAATCAAAAAAATCAAATCAAAACCTAATGTAACCCAAATACCTAAATACAAATCAATCCAACCAAATTTCTCAAAACTAATTCATATTTCATACCCAGATCTAAGAAAAAAAAAAAAAACTTACTAGTGGTAGTTCCCTCTCTATGTCCGTATCTCAAATCTTGCATGCACCTTTAGGTTACCGGTGCCGGTTCTGATAGCCTAAGTCCGGCAAGGGACGAACGATGGTGGGAAAATGATGGTGATAGCTAGCCGGCCGTACGAACTTTGTCTCCTTCTCATCTTCGTATCGCAAGCTTTTCTCCTTCTTTTTTTTTTTTTTTTTTCTCCTTCTCTGCTTCTTTCCCCATTTCCTCGTCGCCTCTCTCTCTCTCTCTCTCTCTCTCTCTCTCTCTCTCTCATCGCCTCTCTAATTCTATTTCCTTGTGTACTTTAATTTTAACTGGTTATTTTTTTTTGTTATTTATAATGAGAGGTTTTAAACGGTGTGTAGATTTCTAACCAACATAATTTACGGCTTTTTAACTTAGTGTGCGTTTGTTTCAACTTTTAGGAGTTGAAACGCACGTTTATGTAAAAGTTGGAGCAACTTGTGCGTTTGGTTCAGCCCAAAATGCAACTTTTTGGAAAAAGTTACGTTTTGGGCCAAGGCTTGAAACGCGTGGAGAACGCACAAAATTTATGGAGCTCTGGAGGTCCATAAAGCCAAAACTCCGTGCGCGTTTTGATATATCCGTTGGGGTGAGTTGAGCAATTACCAAATTACCCTTCACTATCAGTTCTTAGTTCTCACGCTTGTTCTTCATTCCTCTCATCTCTTTTATCTGCTCTGCCCTCACCGTGCTGCTACAAACATAGCACCACCAGTCTACCCGGTCTACCACCACAATCAACAAAATCAACAAAACCCATTTCAACATTTGATAATCCAAACACAAAATCAACAAAACCAAACCAAAAATAACTCAAAATCAACACAAAACAACTTAAAATCAACTCAAACCTCATTGGAAAACCCATCCCAAACCCGACTCAAAATCAACCCAAAACAAAATCAACTCAAAATCAAACCCAAAATCCACAGAAAAAAAAAAAAAAAAAATCCAAAATCCTTTTGTTTCAATCATTTTCATCATCATCATCATCATCTTCTCTGGAGTGTGAAAAAAAAAAAGAATAAAGAAGGAAAGACGAAATAAGGAAATAAAGAAAAAAGATGAAAAAAGAGATGCAGAGACTTCATCATCATCATCTTCTTCATCATTATCATTAGTTTTCGAACAGTAAAAAAAAAAAAGATGCAAAGACTTCGAGGGATGAGAGGGGTTTGAAGAGATGCAGAGAAAGATGAAAAAAGGAAATAAGGACGAAATAAGGAACATTCTGGATTGGAGTGTGAAGTGGAAGGGAAAAAGAAGAAATAAGGAAAAAAAAGAAAAAGTAAGGGCACGTGTGTGGAGGAAGTGGCAGGGAGAAAAAGGAAAGAAAAAATAAAGAAAAAAAAAATTAAGGGTATGTGTGTGGAGGAGAAAAAAAGAGGGAAAAAAAAGAAGGAAAAAAGAAGAAGGAAATATGGATAAAAAATAAAATAAAATAAGAGAAACATAAAATAAAGAATAAGAAATTAAAATTGAGAAATACTGTCACAATATTTTCACAATACTTTCACAATAAATCTTAAGTGGTAGGTTATTATTAGTTAATATTGGTGAGAAAAAAATAATTTGTTTAGAAAGAGAAAAAAATAATTGTAATAGTACGTTCAAATTAAAATCAATATAAATTATCACAATACTTTCATAATAAATCTTAAGTGGTAGGTTATTATTAGTTAATATTTGTGTGAAAAAAATAATTCCACAATATTGATTTAAGTATGAAATAAACTCCCTTATATATATACATTGTCTTTTTTGGTAATTTACCTTTCAAACTGTCACTTTTATAAGTGCTAGCCAAACACTTAACTTTTTTAAAAAGCACTTTTTAACAGCTTTTACCAAACATTCAGCTTTTTAAAAAATCACTTTTTCATTATGCACTTTTAGAAAACTCCACTTTTTCATTATGCACTTTTTCAAAAAGTTGAACCAAACTCACTCTTATACATGGCAGCATTTTAAAAGGCCTTTTTTCTTAACGTGGCAACACCTCCTTAAAGGCTTTTGCTTTTATATATAGTATTAGATTTGATATTAACTATGTGACTTAGAAGTTTGTGAAGGGAAGAGCAATTGCTGATCACTTAGCCCACTGTTCACCTGAAGAAGCTAAATAAATCCAAAGAGACTTTCCAGATGCGGATATCATAGGGATTGAGGTAGAATCATGGAAGATGTATTTTGACGGAGCAACTAATCAAAATGGGAGTGTCATTGGAGTTCTTTTAATTTCTCAAAAAGGGACACATATCCCGTTCTCTGGTAGGCTCAACTTTCCTACCACTAATAATGCCACCAAATACAAAGCTTGCATTATGGGGTTACAAATGGCCTTAGGTCTTGGAGTGAAAGAGTTGGAGGTGTACGGCGATTCAACCATGATAATTTCTTAGATTTAGAATAGATGGAAGATCAAGGAAGAAAGGCATTACTTATCATGAATGTCTTTAAAAATGTGTTGACACCCCATTTTGCAACCCGCATTTAACCTCACATGGAGGGTAAAAGGGTACTTTCACCTTAGAAATATGCATCTTGATTCTGGCCATTAGATCCTTAATCTCATTTCACCAAAATGATCTTGATGTTGTAACGATCAAATTGACTGGTCATGAGCCCTAATCGGACCACCAGATTGAAAGTTATCATCAAATCAATTTTTAATGGCTGAGATGTACTATCACAAATTGAGTCCGACTATACGTGATTATGAACAATTGATTCCAATTGGTTATAATTATAATCAATTTGAGATTAATGATGTGTCATAATTTGATTGGTTAGGACTACATTTTATAGTGAGATTCCATACACCTAATTAATTAGATAATTAAACATTAATTATTCAATGAGTAATTTGTGCAATTATCTTTTAATTAGTGTAAATTTGGAACCAATTAAGTCTGAAATTGGAGTGATTGGAGCCATTTAATGTTAATTGGGGACTAATTTGGGACCTATTAATGTTAATTGTGCTGAAACCATTTTCTAACAAATGACCTCTGCTCACTATTTCATCGATATCTCTCAGAATATTTTGAATCTGTGAATGAGGTTAATTTTCCCAGAAACTACACATTCGGGGCTTCAATTTGAGCACAAGAATGAGACAATTCCGATCAGAATTGAGTCAGATATGATTTTTTGAAGTTGGCTCCACATGCTGTTACAGCAGTTACGGGAAAACCGAATTTTGGCTTGCTCCCCACTCCCATCAATCTCTCCATTTAATGCACCAAATTTTTCCCAAGGCTAAAATGAGGTCTAGGTTCATAATCCTTGTCAACCCTCATTAAATGGCCTTCCATTCATATTCCCTCCACTACTACTATATAAACCCTCCCCCTCATTCATTCTAGACACAAAAAAACCCCCCTCTCTTCTCCTCTCTTGAGTTCTAGTGAAGTTGAGTAATCTTGTCATATCTTGGTCTTCCTGAGACTCAAGGTATTGAGTGAGACTCACTCTTCCTCTCCTAACTCTTCTTTTCCCTCCACCCTTAGGGTCTCTACTAAAAGTCTCCTCCTCCATCACATGGATCTTGCATGAAGGTATAATCTCTTCCCTTAACTCGTTTCTTGTATTGCCATGATGAGAATTTAGGATTAAAGCATGATAGTAATCACTTAAATTTCCTTGAATATGTTTGAATGTTCTTAATTGTTCTTATATGTTCTTCACATGTTCTTGATTATTCATTACATGTTCATGCATATCACTAGTTTTAATCTTAAATCCACATCAAAAATATGAAAAACATGTTTGTTTAATAATTCTTTCAAATCCTTGAATCTAGGTTATCACTATACACACACATTCACTATAATTTAATTTTCAATCCAAATGAAATGATTAATCAATTGAATTAGGGTTTATCACATGCACACACATTGAATTTAACATGTAAATTAATTGACATATTGGATGATATGATATGATTGTTGGCCACCATAGTCTAGAAGACCGGTTTCACCGGGCAAGGTGGGTGCCTAACACCTTCCCACCTTGTAACATAGCCTCCGAACTTAGATCAAGGGTTAGTAGATCAAATGCTTATCCATGTAATTTTCGATTTTTAGATTGTAACTAGGAAACAAAGCCATGTACTTTATCTTAGATTGTATCTAGGACCAAAGCCATGTAATTTCCTATGTTCAATGTAAATTCAATTTCAAATTAATAAAATGATGAATTTTTCAATTATGGTTTTCTTATTTATTCCAACAATTAAATAAGTGGCGACTCCATTGTAAAACCCTTAATCTAAAGGGGTAAATATAACTAGTCGAACCTCCATTTTGAGAGGCAATAACACGACTCCACCCATTCACGTGGGTTTGGCCCAACATTCTTATAAAAAAAGGGGGCCGGGGGCGCGGTCTCTCACAAAATGGGACTCAAAATTTAGTAAGATCCAGTACCAATATGTGCCAAGAATGGAGAATCGGATTGTAGATGCTCTAGCAATAATGGCATCCATGATGGATGGACCTAAGGAGGATGAAGCTTGACCAATAGTGGTGGAACAAAAAGAAGAGCCAGCTTATTGCATGTCAATAGAAGAAGATGAGGCAATGAACAGAAAAGGTGAATGAAATTCAGACATTCTATAGTAACTCAAGGATGGGACATACCCAAAGTCTGTAGACAAGAATGACCAATTGACCATCCGAAAGTTGTTCACTAATTATATTATTTGTGGAGAAAGGCTTTACAGAAGATCATATGACAGAACTCATCTCCTTTGTGTGACTGCCAAGGAAGCACAACAAATAATTGAAGAGGTTTATGAGTCAAGTATGGGCCATATATGAATGCACACATGCTGTCACAAAAAATAATGAGGCAAGGCTATCACTAGACTACTATGGAAGCAGACTGTGTAGCCCATGTTCGGAAGTGCCATCAATGCCAAGTCCATGGAGATTTGAAGCCATGCCACCTATGCCATTACATACCGTGACTTTACTTGGCCGTTCTCTACATGGGGAATAGATATTATTGGGAAGATTCACCCAACAACATCCAATGGCCATGAATTTATTCTGGGTGGAAGCTGCCTCATATAAGGTTTTGAACTCAAAGAAAGTTGCTCAATTTATTTAGACCAATATCATTTGCAGATATGGGGTACCACATGAAATTATCTCTGACAACGGGCTGCATTTCAAGGGAGAAACAGAGAAGCTACTTCAACAATTCAATATTCAACACCACAAATCCTCACCCTACTATCCTCAGACTAATGAAGCAGTTGAGGGTGCAAATAAAAATATTGGGCGAATCTTGAAGAAGAGTACGAAGAATTACAAGGATTGGCATCTACAATTACCTTATGCACTTTGGGGTTATAGGACATTAATTAGATCTTCCACAGGAGCCACTCCTTATTCATTGGTGTATGGGATGGAAGCAGTCCTCCCCATTGAAATGGATGTCCGTTCATTGAGAACAGTACTGGAGAGTGAAATTCCCGAAGTAGATTGATTGCAAAGTAAATATGACCAATTATGCATGATGGATGAGAAGAGACTCAAGGCATTGTATCACATTCAAGGTTATCAAAGGAGGCTTAGGAAAGCTTTTGACAAGAAAGTAAGAGCTAGAGATTTGAAGTTAGGGTATTCAGTGCTAAAAGAGACCCGAGCCTTAGTTCAAGATACAAAAAGGAAGTTCAAGCAAAATTGGGTAGGTCCATATATTATCAAGCAGATATACTTTGGAGGAGCAGTAAGGTTGATGAACCTAGATGCAAACCCTTTTATTAAGCCAACCAATATGGATCAATTGAAGAAGTACCAAGTTTGAGGTGGTAGTCTAAAAACACCATGTCTAAAGTGGTTGTAAATTATGTTATTTCTGATCTTAGGTTTGTAAAAAAAAAAAAAAAAAAAAAAGGGTAGGTTAAAAACTCGAAAGGGCAATCTACACAAAAGGAGAGTGAAAAAAAAAAAAAAGTGAGAAAGCCTGCTAGGTTGAAAACTCGAAAGGGCAGCCTAGGTAAAAGTTAAGGCAAATAAAAATGAACTAGGTGATGACCTGATCCTTCTGCTAAGGAGGTATGTAGGTAACCATATATTGGTCTAGTCACCACTTCCCCAAACCCACCATTTACCCATTAAGCAATTTATTTTTTTCAAAATCAAACCATTCCATTAAACTATGCCATTACATAGAAATAAAAACCCAAACCCTAAACCAAGCTGAATGTTCAAATAGCGTGTAAAACACTATGAATGTTTTGACCCCAAATTACAAATTACCAATTCTAACTTAATATCAAACAATGTATGTGCGAAAAATAAACATAAGCTTATAATAGAATTGATAAACAATCTAAATCAAATAAAATCACATCCACAGCAGAAATTAAATGGCAAAGATTAAGGGAAGAGAGATGCAAACACAAGGACAACACAATGATGTGTTATAGAAGAGGAAACTGAAGCCCTTGGTGTAAAACCTCTCCGCCGCCCTCCAATCGGTCAATAATCCACTAAAGAATGAAGTTGGGATACATGAACAGCAGAAGACCCTCCAAGCCTAATCTACCTAGTGTACCTCAGCCCTCCAAGCTTCTTGCTCCAACGAGGTTGCGCCGAACCTTTGTCTTCTTTAGCTTACCGAATTCCGCTATAACCCATAGCATCAACTAATATAAATTGGTCCCTTTCTAACTGCTTCCCAAAGCACCAAAAAGCCTTTTCACAGATGTGGTTATGGTGAGAAAAGGATTTGGCTAAAAACCTCTCAAGGATGTAACAATGGAGAGGGTGAAAGTAAAGGAATTTGAAAAGTCTCTATGTAAAGATTGTGGATGAGTCAATCTTATTTTTTTCTAGGGTTTCTCTCTCAAAATTCTCTCTGGAAGCTTTCTACATTTCGTGGGTATAAGGTCTATATATAGTGGTGTGTGTTTGGAATGTGAAGAGTCATTTACCCAAAATAGAGTTGGCTGGCGACTTGACCTCGTGACTTGACTGAGTCACGAGTTCAAGCTGCGAGCTAATTGAATGGCCAATCTGCACTTTTTGTCATGTAGTGCAACAGCTAGCACGATGGTTCAGCTTTTCTGCATGCTTCACTCATGTGCATCTTCTAGCGGGTTGCCAACCGCGAGCCAGCTGCGAGATCCAGTCGCGAGTCCCTGCTTCACTGCACAATCTTGAGCATTTCTTCACACTCTCTCACGCACTACCCTTACATGATTCCCACCTAAATACAGGGTTTCTAATTGCTGAATCACAAGCAAATTTGGCACGGAATAAAGCCAACAAAATGGTTGATTAAATTTAACCTTACACAAGCCATAAATAAAAAAAAATTAAAAAAAAAAAAAAACTAAACCTCAAAAACCTAAATCCTAAACAGAACCCTTAACCTGAAAGTCCTAAATAATTCCTAAACTTAAGAGTTTCACATCAATTTTTAAAATAAACATGTTCAAAGCCAAAAATAAGAAGATCATTTTTTCTTTAGTCTTTTCCTTTTTGGTTGTTCATTGGTTCCATCTGTGCTAGGTACTTTGTCATCTTTGTCCCTCATTTTAAACTCATAATTGTCAGCCTCATGTCTTTCTTGATTGTCTCTAAGAAATTGTTTTCTCATAGCAACCATGTCATCCTCCTTATCCACAATTTTGTTCACCAACTAGTTAGTATATTCTATGGTCACCCTGTGAAAGTGAACCAT